>CP092874.1:41535202-41966565 GCA_030710605.1 Cordylochernes scorpioides
ACTGACCACTCTTTGGCTTTTATTTTGACGTCACCATTTTTAGTTTAAATACAAATAGGGGTGTAGAGGTTATATTAATAAAGATATTGCATATATAAAAAATATAGGGGTGGTAGCAAATAGAAACAGTATACATTTTAATAGAAGTGATGATCGGAAGTATCGATTATAACTAATTGGAAGATATGTGACATATACTAAAAGTGTAAATTTTATACAGATTAAAATATACTATATTATATATATATATATATATATCCTTTTACCCACTTTTATAACCATATTAACCTTTTTAATTTTTAGCACTTAACTACTTAATATATATACAGGGTGATCCAAAAGTCCCGCACTATTTTAAAAATTAATAACTCCGCGAATATTTGCGCTAGAGCAATGCGGTAAACACCATTGTGTTCAGGATGCAATGGGATTTTTTATGGAAAATAATGAAAAATTCGAAATTGATTTTAGTTACAATTTTATTCGCCAGATGGCGCTCTACCAGAATCAGAGATTCAGCGGCCAAATTGTTTGATAAATTGAAAAATATAACTGATCGGCATGTATTTTTCCTTTTTGAATACCAGGAAAGAACCCTAATAATATCAAATAACAAATTAATAAAACACCACTTCGCCAAAAGTATGAAGAATTGGTTAACGATTTTCAAATATAATCAGAGATATGTAAAATAGGTAAATGCAAATTAAAACATGTAGCAAAAAGAAAATTGATATTTTAGATACGGTTTGTTTCCGAAGATAATAAATTTCTAATATTTTTAATTCAACTCTCACTCAGTATCGATTATATTTATTTTAATTCATTTGAAAAATATGTATCTATCTCTGATAATTTATTTTACTCTGGAATGCCGTTGTTGTTGTCGTGTTCAATAAAGAGCCTCAGATATATCCATGCATCTCCATCACAGCAGCAGCAATGTCCACATCTTAGGTGTGTAAAGCTGCTGCTCAGGGTCTATGTCTAATTTTTGCAAGGCTGCGGCCATTGCTGGCTATAAGAATATGTGGGTAGGTGTAAGTTCCACACCAGGACAATTGTTGCATGCCCTATAGGTTCTTGTGCCATCTGGATGTATTTTCATTCCTTTATAGTGTTTTGTTCTAAGTCTTGTTATAGTTTTTGTCATTTTTCTCTCAGAGTTTATTTCGCATTTTGATCTTTTCTTATTTTTTCGCTTAATTATCTTGTATTTTGACAAAGAATCAGCGTCAAATAATGACATTTGTTCTTTCCTTTGACTCAACTTTCTGGCTTCCTTTGCCAATTCGAATGCCATTTCATTACCCCTGATCCCAGCATGGGCAGGGATTCATTGTAGAATGCAGTTATTCTCCAATGGTTCCAGTTGGGTAAGTAACGAGTGTATTTTCTGTGTGATTTTAGTATTGCCCTTCTGAATTTCTTCTAGAGCGGATATGGAGTCGCTGTATATTAAAATTCCTTCTGCTTGATGCAGGGATGGTTGGTTAAGGCATACATCAAAGGCTTTCCAGATAGCTGTCAGTTCACAAGTGAAGTTTGACGAAATCTGTCCTGCTCCATCTTTGATTTTGATGTTTGTTCCATCTTGCAGTATTATGTTAATTCCGGCCCCTCCATTACTCAGGGTAAGGTCTGAAGATCCATCTGTATATGCTGTTGAAGGGCGTGGCCTAGCAATTTTTATCAAGAATTTGTACTATGAGAACATAGCCGTTAATATTACAAACACATTAGACCTCGAAGCCCAAGGTATCAAAGTCTACCTCAATCAAAACAAAGCCATCCACATATACAATATGTATCACCCTCCAAACAATACATTTATTGACGATGGAACAATTGCTCAATTTCTTACAGACAACACTATTATTGTAGGTGACCTTAATGCCACACATCAACTATGGGGATGTTCTACACCAAACCCAAGAGGCAAAATACTATCAAACATATTTGTCGACAATGCCTTCTCATGTGCTTAAATGATGGGAATCCTACCCATCATTCCTACAAGCTATAATACTGCACAAGCCCTTGATATAAGTTTTTACTATCCTGACATTTTCCACAAATGCAAATATAAAATATTAAAACGTTTTGGAAGTGATCATTTGCCTAATTTGATAGAAATTAGCACCAAGACCAAAACTAGCTCAATTAAGAAAAATTCTGGAACTTCAAAAAGGCTAATATGATATTTTTCGAAAACACCATTATTAAAGCAGCCAAAGTTTCAATACCAAGAGGTAATATTAAGAAATGGATTCCAAATTATACACACCAGGCAAAAAATATTCAAAGACTTATAACTAAAGGAAATGAACTACAAAAAAGTGCACCCAAAACCAAAAATATTGTAGAACTGAACTGAACATTGTGATTGCAAAAATAAAAAAAAAGATTATGCGTAAATGTGAAAAAGGAAAAATGGAAACAAACTTGTGAAAACCTGAACCCAAGAAACCCAAATACAAAACTTTGGAATTGGGCAAAACAAATTGACAGAGTCCAGCCACAAACTGAAAACTCAAATATGATTAAGAATACAGATGATACACCAGCAATTAATGACAAAATTGCTGCCAATCTTTTAGGTGATTCATATCAAATAAGTAGTAAAATCAAGGTTGAAAAAAGACCCGAAAGATTATTCATGACTGTAAAAAATGTCACCAGCACTCATAATATTTCCATGAAAAAATCAATATGAAAGAGCTAGCTTATGCATTAGAAAACACTGACCTAAACAAGACTCCTGGGCCAGATGGAATCCATGGCCGAATGATATCAAACTTGGGCAAAATTGGCAAAGAAAGACTTCTTAATATTTTCAATAACTCCTGGAAAACTGGAAAATTGCCTCAAGACTGTAAAAATGCAACAATAATTCCCATTAAAAAACTTGACAAATCTGCTGATGACCCAAAAAACTACCGACCTATTTCCCTAACAAATATTTGCTGCAAATTAATGGAAAAAATTATACTCAGACGACTCACCTACCACCCCGACACAAGAAATCTCTTACCAGAAGAACAATATGGATTTAGGAAAGGACATGGGACAATAGACCAACTCTTATTTTTCACACAAAAGGTAAAAGATGCACAAAACGAAAAACCAACTAACCACACCATAGCTGCTTTTTAGACCTTACACAAGCTTTTGATAAGGTATGGAAAAACAAGTTAATTACAAAATTATACAAACATTTCAAAATTGATGGAAAAGCTATCACTTGGATAAATGATTCTCTTAAAAATATATAAATCAGGATCAAATATAATGGCACTCTATCTAAAACCTTCAAATTGTACCAAGGATTACCACAAGGATCAGTCCTTAGCCCAACTCTCTTCACCCTATTTATTGCAGGCATAGAAAAATAAATTTCACATAAAACCAATATTGGACTTTTCGCTGATGACATTATTCTATGGAGCAGCAGCACTAACTGGAAAAAAGCTGAAAGAGATTTAACAAGACTCTTCTCCACCTAGAAAAATTTGCTAATAAACATAAATTAGAATTTAACCCCCAAAAATCTGAAACCTGTCTTTTTACTACCAATAAGAAACTATACAAAATAAGACCAAATATTATTCTGAAAGAACAACAATTGCAATATAATAAACATCCTAAATATCTCGGCTACACCCTGGATCCAGAAATCAACTCCAGTAAGCATATTGAAGGAGTTGTTAGAAAAGGAAGAGACCGACTAAAAATCTTGAAATATATTTCAGGAAGAGTGGGGAGCTGAAGCAACAAAAATAAAATTAACTTACACATCTCTAATGAGACCTATCCTGGAATATGGATATCAAATCTATGGTACAGCATCTGAAACAAATCTAAAATCACTGGAAAGGATACAACTAAGTACAGCTAGAATTATTACAGGTCTTCGAAAACCCTGCCCTAATGATATTGTACTTTACGAGGCAGACATTATGCCCTTAAAGAATAGAATAAGCTTCAATCTGCCAAAATATATAAACAAAATCAAGAGTTATGAAAACAAACACAGAACTTTCAATTACATACTTAATTGGGAATCCAATCTAAGACTCAAAAAAAAAGGCCCTCTCCACCTGGCCAAAAGAAATGGATTTTTAAAATATAAAGTGGAAAAATATTATTTAGCTGAAAAAAATATCTCCATGCGAACCACTAACAAAATGTTATTTTTAATGCCACTTTAAATGAAACCACCAACAGACAATACCAAAATCCAGAATACTTAAAACAATTATCATTAGAAATAATTAATATAAAATTCCTAAAAATGCAATAACTATCTATACCGATGGTAGCAGAGATGAGTTGGGACACACTGGCAGTGGCTCTCTCATTAAAACCAAAATGGCATTGAGAAAATAAACAGAAGAAACCCAGAATTTTGCTCAGTCTTCAGATCAGAACTTATAGCCATCTAAGAAGTCTTAAAATCCATCAGAAACATTAAACATCAAGATATATGGATTCTTACTGATAGTAAGAAGTCCCATACAACACTTGAGTCACACAGGGGAACTTAGAGACAAAGTAAGCAGGATCATAATTGGTTATCTCCAAAAACTCTCAATACCTCAAAAATCCACCTTCAATGGATACTCTTACATGTTAGCATTGAAGGCAATGAAGCTGCTGATGCGCTAGCGAAAAAAGGCACAAAAGAACCCTTGCTACAGAAAAATAAACTTACTTTTAAAGAAATAGAAACAGTAGCCAAAATAAACAAGAACTGGAGGATCCCACCTAAGCACAGTTGGTACACCCTAGAAGCAGATGGCTACCCAGACCTTTCGGTCCACAAGCCGGCATCCGAAGCATGCCCTTCGCTGCTATTCTGTTCAATTCATAAGCCAAGTAACGGTATCCAAGCTATTGATTGGACATTGTACCTTGAAACACCACCTCCCAGACAACGTGTCTGGAAGGATTTCTATACCGGTGGCCTTTAATCACAGCAAAATAGGAAACTATCTACTGTGTCCAGCAGGGACCGCGAGGAGGCAGACCCCGGTCGACTCTGTTCACTCACAGCTGAGGAAAAGCTCAGCTGCCACGTCGTGGGCTTTCTCAAGAAGCTTGCTGTGATTTCTCAGCAGCTTACTCTCGATCGCGCCCCTCGCCCTCCTTCTCTCTTCCTGCACACCCACTACCCTTGGACAATCCAAGACGTAGTGGCGTGCATTCACATCCCTTTCTCCACAGACGCAATCAGGATTGCTCTTAATTTCAAATCTGTGGAGACTTGGGGAAGAGCCCATGTCCCGAACTACCCTAATGAGTTTGTGGGACATTACCTTACAGAGGTACTTGGGTGTTGTTACCCCATTGAATAACTCTCTACCCTTCACAATGTTCCTCCATCTGTCCAAACATAAGTCCTGGAAGTGCCCCCTGATCCTCCTATAAACTTCTTTCTTGGTCACTGTGGTCCTCAGTGATCTACCTTTTAAGCATCCTGCCTTAGAGATCCTGTCTGCGAACTCATTACCTTCGATGAGGCTGTGTCTCCTAAACCAAGGGAGCTCCGGAGCCCGCGTCATCATCTCCAGCTCCTGGATTATTTGATGCGCGAGTTGCCCTTTCTCCAGATTGATGGCGACGAGGGCCGACATACAATCTGAATAGAGGCAGTCCAGGCTGAAGTTCTTCTCGGCACACACTCTGCGGGCTACCCTGATCGCAACCAGCTCGGCTGAAAAGACCAATTCGTCCACTCTGAGTGTTAAACTTTCTTGGAAGATCAGCTCTCCATTAGTGAAAATCACTATCCCAGCTCCAGTATTGGTTCCAGACCTACCCCCATCAGTGAAAACCTCCGTGCCATTCCCTGTCGGCTCTCCAGGACTCCAATTCCACTTTGGCAACCACTGCGGAGGCTTTCTTGGGTCCCTCTTCCATTCCAGGGCACCCGCTTCAAGTCCCAGGGCATCTTCCCTGTTCTCTTAGATCTTCTGTCTGATGGTCTCCTCCTCTAGTTTCAATCCCAGGGGAATAAGCCCAGCGAGGACCAAAAAGGCCTCACTGCTGGTAGTGCGATATCCCCCTGTGATTCTGAGTGCCGCTGTCCTCTTCACTCTCTCTAGAGTTATCGCCACCTTCTGATCCCTGTTTCGGCGACACCAAGCCCTGGAAGCATATAGCAGGATTGGCTCGACACAGGAGAGGCAGAGGTTCCTAAAAATAGTACCCTCCTTCTCCCCCCCCCTGTTGAGAGCCAACCAGGACAGGCCTGCACAACGCCTCCCTCCCTCTCACCACCATCTCCTCCGCCTGGTATTGCCAACCCATCTTGTCATCAATGACCACCCCCAGGATGGCCATCCTATTGACCAACGCTACCCTCCGTCCTTCGATCCCGATAGCCGGCTTGTGTTCCCATTTGATCCCTTTCCTTTTAGTTATTATGTCCCTAGGCTTAAAGCTGAGGGCTTTAGTTTTGGAGACATTGAACTTAAGGCCAGAGTCATGGGCCCAGTTCGAGAGAATTTGGAGAGAAGTTTCAACACACTTCTCAGCCTTCGCTCTCGAAGCAGCCTCAACAATGAGGAACTGGTCGTCAGCATAGAGAACCAGCCAGGCTCCCTCAGGGAGCTCCTCCTGGAAAACGGTCTTTACCAGGATATTCCACAGAATAGGTCCGCAGCAAGAGCCCTGGGGGCAACCCCTAGCACAGTTTCTTTCCAACTTCCGCCCACCAAAACTGAGGCTAATCCGTCTATCCCTCAGGAAGTCACGAACCAAGCTGCACAAATTATCAGGACAACCCATGTCCATCAAATTTATATCAGCTTGTTGCTGTGGTTGTGGACTTCCATTCCCTAAAACCATGTTGGAAAGAGGAAAGGAGCTCATCACTTTCTAGCCAGTGCTTCAGTCGCTGAGCTAGTAGGCTATCCAGGACCTTACCTAGACACGCTAGTAAAGAAAGCATACGATAATCATTAGGAGAATTACCCTTTCTACCAGACCTTTCGAGAAGCACTACTCGGGCAACCTTCCATGCCTCAGGAAAAGTACCAGTGTCCAGGCACCTATTGAATAACCTGGAAAGAAGCGATGGGTGCATCCTTACCAGGGCTTTAACGACCGTGTTATCGATCCCTTCGGGACCAGGAGATTTCCTTTTCCCGAACTTGAAAGCCGTCAGTTTCACCTCATTCTCAGAAAAGGGCGGATCTACCAAACCATAAGTGGTCAGAGAGATCTCGTCCTTTGGTTCCTCGTTTCCGAAGTGCCGATCCAAGTTGTTTTTATTTTGTCTTCTGCTTTCGAGCGAGTAGGTCTAGAACACATTCTCTCTGAATTTTCTCATTGTTGGTGGATGAAACAGCACCAGTGATTATTTTGGCCGATTTTGCTTGAACACTGTCTAGTCTTACTTTTAGTGATGAGCTTGAGGAGCCCAGACCGGTGTTGCATATTCCATTATCGGCCTTATTAAGGTGGTATATGTTGTTCTGAGAATTCTGGGTTTTGTTCCCCAATTTGTTCCACATAGCCTTCTCAGAATGTTTAGTTTTCTGATAGTTCTATTTGAGGTGCTAATTATGTGTTCTGAAAATTCCAATTCCTCATCAATAATAATTAAAATAATTTTGTTGACATCTTGTCAATACATGCACAGTCTGCACTATTAAAAAAAGATAATATGCATTATATACACTATGTACAATGAATATGGCGCCTCTTCCAGCGCTGCAGAGTTTGTGGAGAATCGCCAGTGGGTCTCCAGCGACACCACGCATTTTGCTATCTACGATGAATACGTAGATCGCGTACTTTGCCGCTTAGGAGATGGTGATGGCGTGGTCCTCGAGACCAACTTGAAAGATACAGGACTGCAGTATCACACCTAGGTATTATGGATTTCTAATTTTATCAATCGTTTGTTTGTTTATGCTTATTTTTTTGTTATATTTATGCCTTTTTCCCTGTGAGTGGAGAAGACGCATAGGTTTGGTTTTATTGGGTTTATGGTCATTTGGAGTTCCATTGCCCACTTCTCCAGTCCTCTCATTGATGTGTTCAGTATTTTTTACGACTTTTCTATGCTGCTACTTGTATACCATATGGTTATATCATCTGCATAACAGACAACCTTTGTGTCTTCAGTGAGGTAAGGATAGATGTCGTTAATATATAGCAGATAGAGTAGAGGACTGAGCACAGATCCCTGAGTTACACCAGCCCATGTTCTTCCTTCCTTGGAAAATTCTCCATTGACCCGAACCTTTAACCTTCTTCCCCTTAAGAAGTCTGCAATCCAGAAGTCTGCATGTTGTGCAGCTTTTCACGTAATTTTTCCCTCCACACTCGATCAAAAGCTGAGGTCATATCAAGGAATATAGCCGTGGTCTTCTTTGGCGGTTTTTCCTGGAAAGAATCTATTATTGATTGAAAGAAGTAGAACAGTTGATCAGTCGTACAGTGCTGGGATCTATAGGCAGTT
This sequence comes from Cordylochernes scorpioides, assembly GCA_030710605.1. Taxonomy (NCBI): domain Eukaryota; kingdom Metazoa; phylum Arthropoda; class Arachnida; order Pseudoscorpiones; family Chernetidae; genus Cordylochernes; species Cordylochernes scorpioides. The sequence goes on from CP092874.1 coordinate 41,543,676, forward strand.
TGGTAGAGGTTTATTTTATTATTGTTAGTGAGCCAGACTATGAGCCTAGAGTGGATAATTCGTTCTGGTATTTTACAAAGTTTGCTGGTGAGAGCAATTGGCCGATAGTTCTTGTATTCCTTGGCATCTTTGTTTGGCTTCAGTATTGGCACTATAATTGATATCTTCCAATTCTTTGGTAGTTTACCAGTTTGCCATGAAATGTTCAGTATTCGTAGGAGTTGATTATTAGCTTTGTCTTCAAAGTGTTTGATCATTTAACCAAAGATTAGATTATCTCTTGGTGACCTCTTGGATTTTTTTATTGATAAGTTTAGCTCATTCAGTGTGAAGTCTCTCGAGAAAATATCTTGTTGATGGAAGTTTCTTGCTTGTTTAACTAACTGGTTTATATTATTTTTAGAGTCCTGTCTTCATTCGTATAGTTGAGTATGGAAGTGCTTGAAAGATATTCAGCAATTATGTTAGCCATCTGTTTGTTCTCGTTCGCGCTGTTCTATTCATATCGGTTAGAGTATTGGAGGATTGGTGTTGGTGTTGATTGTTCTCTAACACTCTAATCATATTCCAGTGTTGGCTGTCCTTTCTTGGATCCATTTTTTTCGCAGAATTCTGCCATTTTTCTTGTTTGCATATCCAAATTTCTTGTTCTATTTTGTGACTAATTTCAATGAGTTCTTTCTGTTTTCTTCTGTGTTATTTTTTTAAGAAGTTCATTGATATTGTCTCTCTCTCTGAAATCACTGCCTCGATGTTGTGGTCCTTCCAGTAAGGTATCCACAGGTCTTTACGTCTACCTCTAGGTATCGATGCTTTTGCAGATTTTGAAATGTTCGAAGAGAATTTTTCCAAGTTTTTGTCAAGCGTTCTGTAATTCAATTTTTCGTTGCACAGTTCTTCAAGCTTTTCTGTGAATTTTTTTCAAGTCGGCTTTCCTAAAGTTCCATGTTCTTTTATTCTAATGGACGTTCTCAATTTTGAAGTTTAGGGTTGTTAAAATTGGTCTGTGGTCACTGATTGCACCTCTCATGATTTTCCATTGTGTTGTGGGTGCGATGTTGTAATTTATCGCTGTGATGTCTATTGCGGATTCTGTGCCTGTGGACTTAGATAGATGTTCTCTCCGTTATTTAACGGTGTAAGGTCGAGGTCTGTTAGCATGTCCTCAACCTGCTGACTTTTGTTATCCAGGACAGGTGATCCCCAAATTGAACTTTTGGCGTTAAATTCGCCGAGTATGATTGTGATATCCGAAAACGCTTCACTTAATGTCTCTATTGTGTGTACCCATATAAAATTCAAAGATTTCACGAGCTGAAAGTTGGCGATTTTGAGATGCGTCAAGAATTCGCTGCATGGGTTTTCCGGCGAATTGATATTGATGAAAACTGGCTGTCGAATGTTCTGTGGACAAATGATGCTCACTTTTCTCTAAACGGAGAATTTAACATACAAAACAGCCGCATTTGGGCAACAGGCAACCCTAGGATTTTTACAGAAATGCCACTTTACCAGCCTAGAGTTACAGTTTTGTGTGGGTTCACTTCTTTTATTATTGGGCCATTTTTCTTTGAAAAATCAATGGAAGAACTTTTAAAACCGTTTTTGTAACTGATGAACGTTATGTCCAACTTTTGAGAGAAAAGGGTATTCCCATATTGCAGGGCAAAAGCACTAAGCGAACTAACATTCATGAAAGATGGAGGACCTCCTCATATCTCCCGAGGTGCCAAACAATTGCTGAAGGATACGTTCTGTGAAAATCGTGTGATAAGTCGCCACTTTATATACCAATGGCCTCCAAGATCACCAGACTTGACGCCTTGCGATTTTTGTTTATGGGGGTACATTAAATCGTGTGTTTATCGATGCTGGCCTACCACATTGGCCATGTTGAAGGCTTCTATCAGATGGCACGTTTTATCAATTTCAACAGATATGTTATTTAATGCTGTCCATTCTGTCATTTATCGTCTGCAGGCGGTGATTGAGAATGAAGGGTGCCACATTGAGCAAGGATTGTGACCTAATACAAGAGAGAAGGCAGTTACCTCATGTGTTATATAAGCTGCCATGTATTATATTATCTACCAATATTTTGCAGCTCTTTGTGTTGGGATATGGGGATAATAAATGCTGTCCTCACATCTTGACTATCTTTTTTTATTTTGAACAGTAATTTTTTGTTTGTCATTTGCTCACATATTATGTCGTGCAAACCAGAGTGTTATAACTTCTCGAATAACACTGGTACACACAATTTTCCCCCTTAAGTTTAGTTTTCGCTTTTCGCTCATTAGAAGAAATAGTATAAGGAATATTTTCTGTATACCAATAACTTTATAAATTTTGTGAAAAAAAAAATACAAAATGATTTTACTACCACGTTTTTCAACGCAAAAGGTCGATTCAAAAATTATTTTTATTCGAGGGGAAACATTTTTTAAAATTGTGTACAGTATAATAAACAATGATAACATTTGACAAGCCCATAGGATATTTGGAATAAAGTACGACAAATATATTTTGTCACTCCCCTCTATATTTCATTTGTTGGATCATGACAAATATCCAGTTAAATAGTCAAGGGTCTCCAATTAGTCAAGAAACTACACATTTCTTATAGCAAGAAATCCTATTAGTAGTGCCATCATAATTTTTGGTACTATATTAACATATCAAAAATTCGTGTATTGATATCAGCAGTATTTTTCAAACACTCAATCTATTTCACAAAACCCCATATAAAATATAAATATTTTTGCTACATGTTTTAATTTGCATTTGCCTATTTTACATATCTCTGATTGTATTTGAAAATCGTTAACCAATTCTTCATACTTTTGGCGAAGTGGTGTTTTATCAATTTGTTATTTGATATTATTAGGATTCTTTCCTGGTATTCAAAAAGGAAAAATACGTGTCGTTCAATTATATTTTTCAATTTATCAAACAATTTGGCCGCTGAATATCTGAATCTGGTAGAGCGCCATCTGGTGAATAAAATTGTAACTAAAATCAATTTCGAATTTTTCATTATTTGCCATAAAAAATCCCATTGCACCCTGAACACAATGGTGTTTACCGCATTGCTCTAACGCAAATATTCGCGGAGTTATTAATTTTTAAAGTTGTGCGGGACTTTTGGATCACCCTGTATATTCGAAAAATAGTGATGATTTTAATAATTTATACTTCACGTATATATATAAGCATAGGGCGCCTCTCCCGTCAAATTAAACGTCAGAACCTGACGCCATCGAGGCCGAAACTAACAGCCTTGGGTCGGTGACAAAGCCACAACACCAGCTTTGGCAAACTGAGAAGCGTCCACCTAGATACCATGGTTTGGGGCTAATGGCCCTCGTCAGTCTAGGGCGGACTTTATTCCATGAGATCCACGCGGGATCTAATGGAATCTTCACAATCTATCAAAGAGGTGTTTTGCTGGCAAGGTGGCTGGGCCAAATCTATGGCTAGAATATAGATGGAAAATTTGCCGAGAGGAAATTGATCCATAGAAGCATAGGGCATCTATCCCGTCAAAATAAACGTCAAAACCTGACGCCATCCATTGACCGTCGCCGCAACTAGCAGCCTCGGGTCGGTGACAAAGCCTGGATGGCGTCAGGTTTTGACGTTTATTTTGACGGGAGGGGCGCCCTATGCTTCTATGGATCAATTTTATCCCGGCAAATTTTCCATATACCAATATATATATATGTAGTATTGTTGCAATGTGCCGACGTATGGATGAACTGGCAGTCGTGTACGTGAGGTGAGTGTTAATGATCTTCCCACACGCGGACAACAAGAAGCAGAGGCAGGGCTAGATGTTAGCACATAGAGGGATCGGGGACAGCCCACGGGACAGAGGTAGAGGCCATGACACAAACTTGGATGCTTATCTCCGAGACATGGAGAGAAAGCCTGTGAAAGAGACATCCGAGAAACACCCCCTAGTACCATCTGCTGCTGACCCCCATGCCAAAATCTGTCCTGTTTTCAGAGGTCGTCTATAAAGAGTCCCTGGGGGCCCCACATGGCTTTTGGCATTTTCCTCCTCTCTCCCCAGCTGTCCCCAGCTGACCGCTTTTTGGATCTTTATTTTGACGTCAACATTTTTAGTTTTACATACAAATAGGGGGTTTAAAGGTATTATTAATAAAGATATAGCATATATACAAAATATGGGGGTGGTAGCAAATAGAAACGGTGTACATTTTAAAAGAAGGGTAGAATATTTTAAGTAATCGGCTATAACTAATTAGAAGATATGTGACATAAACTAAAAGTGTCATTATTATACAGTTTAAAATATACGATATATATATATTTATATTGATTTGAATCAATACCATACTAATTGGTTAGAATTCTGGGAGAAACTAATATTTAATTATTTTGTAACTCTGTGATAAATTGACGTCATCTTGGATAACTTGAATGCTAATAGAATTAGGAGACAACCTGTCATTTTCTTTGGTTTCAAATATGGTATTTAAATTAATTGCACTAAGTTCTCTTTTCCCCAACAAACGTCATACTTATATTTACTACCAATTACAATTAGTAAAGATGAACTTTACTAAGATATAAGCAGTTTTACCATAAGAACAACCCATTTCTTTAATTATTTAAAGGTTAAATTTAATTAAATTTAATGATATAAATTAATTGAAGTTAACAGAAGATGAAAATATCACTCCAAACGATCCCTGGGGTTACGAAGAAAGTAATAATTAAAATTGTTCTCTCTCTCAAATTCCGTCATCTTGAAATTTTTCGTTAGGTTGCTAATTTTATAACAAAGCGTTTCTTTTTTGAACTTAATCAGTGAGAAGAATTAAATTTCTTATTTTATTTTATTTTTTTAGAATGAAAATTTTAATTGAGGTTCCTTTTCATAATTAAAAAATAAGCAAGTATACGTGTGGTTGGATATTATTAAAAACACGTGATTATTCTTAGTTATTTACTTGAAAAGATATTGAATAAATTCTAGTTTATATATTATTTTCGGACGTATTTAAAATATTTAAAAAATATTTTTTGAAAGATAGTTGAAGCATAAAAATGATTCTTTTATTATGGTTATTTTATAATGTTTTATTTTGAATAAATAAAATTTGATTTTAAATAAATGTGTGCTCTATTCTTCTAATTTTATTTTAAATAAATAATTGTCTGCATTTATTAAAATATGTAATTTAAATTTATTTTCGAAATATAATTTCAAATATTTTTAACATACAGATAACGTTCAAACATTTAAAATATAAATAGTATAATGTTTATAATAAGAACACATGCCTTGAATCTAAATGAATATAGTTCAAATTAATATACAACATTTAATATATTATTTTAATATAATATTTTACATTTTTTTTATAAATCAACCAGGCTCGATATTGAAATATATGCACCCATTACAGAGAAAAAAAACTATAAAAAATTAGAATTCAGAATTAAAAATTTTCAAATTTGTTAAGAATCCTTTATGTTTCAGACGATGAAACAACAAATAACAAGTTTACTTACAGCTGAAATGGTTTTAAAGAATTAGGCGATTTTACCTTCTAAGAAAGAATTTTTAATTTATTATTTTCAAAGAGAGAGAGAGAAAAAAAACAATTAACAATTACACTTACTAATTATGTAAACAAATAAATCACTCTTTTGTTTTTTTTTTTTATATTACAGTGTTGTCAGTCTAAACGTATTTTAAGATAATTGATTTATTATTTTAAAACATTCTCCTTCCTTTTTCGAACATTCCCTCTTAAATCAGTGATCTTTCCACATTCACCAGTTTCTTCACTTGACTTATGTTTTCGATGGTTGCCATAAGAAGGGATTTGAATTTGTCAAACTTTGGTCTGGCTAGAGGTTTTGTTAGGATGTCTGCAATTTGGTGTTCTGTTGGACAATACATCAGGTTAAACTATTGACATCATTATGTTTAGTTTTAGTGGTGAATTGGCCTGATTATATCATTTCCTATAGTGCTTTGGTTATCAATATGGAGATATATACCAAAATTATCTGGAATTAATTCTTCTAATAGGGATCTTATGTAGGACACTTCTTTGCATGCATCTGCTGCAGCAATGAACTCTGATTCAGTACTGGAAAGGGAAATTACAGGTTGCTTTCTGGAGCACCAACTTATGGGACCTCCACATAAGTTAACTACATATCCTGTGGTATTTTTTATAGTTTTAATATCTCCAGCAAAGTCAGAATCACAATACACATTTAATTCAAATGGCATCTTTCCATCATATGATATGCCTAAATTTGTTGTGTGATTTAAATATCTTAGGGTTCTTTTGATGTTTATAATATCTTGAGTTGTAGGATCATGCATTGACTTGCTTTCAAAATTTGTGGCAAATGTCATGTCTGGTCTAGTTTTGTTTGTCAAATACAGGTTGATCCAAAGGTCTTGCACAACTTTAAAAATTAATAACTCCGCGAATATTAGCGCTAGAGAAATGCGGTAAACACCATTGTGTCCAGTGTGATTCAATGGGATTTTATGGCAAATAATGAAAATTCGAAAATGATTTTAGTTACAATTTTATTCGCTAGATAGCGCTCTACCAGAATCCGAGATTCAGCGGCCAAATTGTTTGATAAATTGAAAAATATAACTGATCGACACGTATTTTTCCTTTTTGAATACCAGAAAAGAACCCTAATAATATCAAATGATAAATTAATAAAACACCATTTCGCCAAAGGTAGAAGAATTGGTTGACGATTTTTAAATACAATCTGAAATATGTTAAATAGGTATATGCAAATTAAAACATGTAGCAAAAATATTTATATTTTAGATGAAGTTTTGTGAAATAGATTGAATGTTTGAAAAACACTGCTGATATCAATACACGATTTTTTGAAATGTTAATATAGTGCCAAAAATTATGATAGCACTACTAATATGATTTCTTGCTATAAGGAATGTGTAGTTTCATGACTAATTGGCGACACTTGACTATTTAACTGGATATTTGTCATGATCCAACAAATTAAATTTAATGGGGGTGTACAGAGAATATTCCTAATGTCATTTCTTCTAATGAGAGAAAAGCGATAAACTAAACATAAGGGGTAAAATTGTGAGTACCATACCAGTGGTATTCGAGAAGTTATAACACTTTGGTCTGCACGACATAATATAAGATGTGAGCAATTGACAAACAAAAAAATTACTGTTCACAAAAATAAAAGAGAGTCAAGATGTGAGGACAGCATTTATTATCCCCATTACCCAACACAAAGAGCTTCAAAATATTTGTAGATAATATAATACATGGCAGCTTATACGAGGGGTGTCCCATAAGTCTGTGGCCCGACCATGAGAACGAAATATTATATACTAATAACCGTAAAGCCTTGCATATATATATATATGTAAATTTTAAATTTCTACAACTAACCGTTTTTTTTATTATAGGTTCTGAAAGAGTACAAAGAACAGGAATCATCTAAAAAGGAGACAAACGAGATTCGTTCTGTAATAAAATATATTTGTAAGAAAGGAATGTCGCCGAAGGAAATATATGAGGATATGGTGGATACATTAAGGGCATATGCTTCTTCCTAGAGCACAGTAAAAAATGGGTAGCTGCGTTTAAATTATGGAGGATACAATTACACTTACTAATTATGTAAACAAATAAATCACTCGTTTGTTCTTCTTTATATATTGCAGTGTTTTCAGTCTAAAAGTATTTTAAGTGATTCATTATTTTAAAACATTTTCCTTTCTTTTTTCCAGCAAAATTTAAATGTATTATTCGACAGAGTTCATAAACTCTTAAAATAAAGATACTTCGGCCAGTAAATCTTTTTATTACCTCCACGTTTCGACAAAAATATTTTGTTCTCGTCAGAACTAAACAAAAATAAAATATTTGGCAAGGCGTTAAAAATTATTCTAGAGTTCATAAAATATATATAGACAAAGTGGCAGATGTAAGAAAGTTAAATATTAAAAACATTTGAATTCAATCGCAATAAATTTCTATTTGTTTACCACGGCTAAAAATTGAATAGAAACTTCTACATTTTAATTTAATTATAGAGTTGCTACAAATAACAACAAAGACATTTTTTGTAAAATAATTTTAGACCAGACGACCAGCAAATTTATCATCTACATGCATAATAAAATTAATCTTATCATGCAAAAGTTAATAATTAATTTATTAACCTTAAAACTAATCTATTATACATTCTCATGTCACTTGATAATGGTTTATAATAATTTTGGACACATTTAATTTATTACTCTCATATTAATAAAGTTTAATTTATAATATCTACTATTCTATTTTTTTTTTTTCGAAAATAAAATCAATGACTTATTTGTTGGCACAATATTTTTGTGGTTTCAATTTTTTTTTCTTTGAAACAAGGATATATATGTCTATTTAATTTTAAAACTTTAGTTAATATTTTGAAGGGTGTGTTGAATTTACTAGTTTTTAGAGTAGTTCAGTAAAAAAGGTGGATTTTTAGGCTCTAAAATAGACCGGGATCAAAGTGTCGTTTGGCGACTTTAAGAGTATTATTCTTGTCCATCACACCTCACTTGGCGTCTGTTTTTCTTTTCCTTTACTTTTTGCATATATCCACTGATACTAACAGTTTGAAGAATAAATTTATATTCTACTTTTTGATATTTTTATTCAAATATAAAAGAGGGATGGGTGTTCATGATTATTTTTATTTTATTTACATAACTTACATGAGTTGTCATTTAACAAGAGCGCAATAAATATAAACAACTATTCATTACAAAAAAAAATAAATTAAGAGTAGTTTTCTTTTTAACAATTCAGATCACTTAGATATTTTCTCTCTAATCTGTAAATATATATTTTATAATATTATAAATTCATTTATTTATAATTTCAATACTTTGAGTATTTATAAAACAAAGTTATTGAAAATAATAAATGGTGAAATTGTGTTCTGGGATAAGTTTAAAAATTGCCTTTTTCTCAAATTTATAGTTTAATAATTTATTCAAAACAAACCTTTATATTTTATAAATTGAAACATATATAGTAATAATTATTTTTATTTTAGTTATATTTTATTTTATAAATAATGAATTTATACAATTTATATATTCACAAAATAAATTTTCACTAATGAGTAAAATATTCTAGCATTTTTATTCTTCCGTTATAATTGAAGGAATTTGCATTGCCAAAAAAAAAAAAAAAACAAACTTTCAGGCTTGTTAAAAAGAAAATTTAATATCATATTTATTTCGTTATATATCCTTATATTTAATCTGTACTACATTAATTACTCGGTGGATATGACAGTTCTAAGTGTAATTTTCTTAATATTGATAAAGTCTATATACTGTCAATTGCGGACACTTAGAACTGCTATTTACCCATCGAAGGCATTATTATTAATATTCAAAATATTCACACCCTCTATTTTTACAAATTTTATTTTGTCCATAATTTATTTGGTTTCCTTTTATCACTGCAGCAAAAAGATCTAAGTTGAATTCTATACAATATCAGATTCTTATTAGATGCATTCAATCTTATAGGACTTCATCTTCTTACATCACACATATACTAGCGAAAACTCCTTTACTGTCCGATTATCTTGAATTATCACAAACAAAGTATAATATGACAAATTCTCTCACAGATCAAACACTCAAAAAACCCCTTCAAAAAGAATTAAATAAACAATATCTGGATTAAAAATTTGTGTTTTATCTTTCTCAATCTAATGAACTGTTCAAGAAATTCTTTCCAATTGCTGTCCCAAATTTCATTTCTTCTGATATATTCACTACTTTATTCTTAACAGGAAAAGGACCCTTCTTAAGTTTCCTATTCAAACTGAATGTTATCAATGATCCAACATGTGAATGCCGCTTAGATGTTGAATCACCAGAGCATCTTCTTTTAACTTGCCCTCTGACTAATCTTATGAGAACTTTGTTAAGTTTAGAACTATTTGTACAATAATTTACAAAACACTACTAATCCATCGTGTAAATATTCAATCATATACATGTAAATAATACTAGCACAGCACAATAGTCCTTTGGACTTCGTGCTTTTGTAACAATAAATAAATATATAGTGTTTTTCTCTCCATTGAGAATATAGGCAAAAATATATATTTTTAAATTAATTCTATTGACGTTATGTTGCACTGAGTTTGTTATTTAGACACATTAATATGTTATATTTTTTATAATTATATAGAGGCGGCCAGACTGAGTGGACGTGTATTGCATCGCTCCGCATTTTCCGGTAAATATACTTTAAATTTGATTTAACTTTTGTTATATTATATATTTTTAAATAATTTAAATCCCCAGTTTATATTTAAACATATTGAATTTTGAAATTATATATCAATATTGCTAAATCTTTTGGATTGAATTAAATACTTTAAATAACGCTAATAATTCATTAAAATTTTACGCTGTCAATAGATATGCAAAACAATGAATGCATTAATATTAGACAGGTTGGATGAATTATGTAAATATTTTGTAGACAAATTTGATAACAATCAAAAAACGTTGAATAAACAAGATATTGGATATGTAAAAATTACAACAAAACAGCTAAAGGATAGTGTAATAGAATTAGTGAAACTAGAACAGAGTTTAAATGGAATTGGGGAATGTATGCAGAAAAATTATACCGACATTAGAAACGATTTATCCTAAATAGTAAAACAAAGCAGAAACAAGGACTCGTATGCAGAGGTGGTAAAATATGGGGAAGATAAATTTATTCAAAAAGAAAAGCAAATTCCTGAGGAACAAACTATCATAATAACTGCCAATGAAGGTCAAAACATCTCACAGGTACAACAAAAGGTGAATGATAGTATAAATTTTTACGACAGGAGGGAAATAAAATTAGGATTAACAAGGTATTTAATACTAGGAAAGGTACAGTAATAAAATTGCCTAAAGATCAAGATATAGATCGAATGATAGAAAGTTTTACTAAGCAAGATGATCTAAACCAGTGCAGTAAAATATACAAGCCAAAACTAAGAGATCCAAACATAGTCATAAAATCAGTCAACAAGATGACAAACTTAGCTAATTTATCGACAACGTTATGTGAGATGAACCCTGAACTTTCTCAACTCAGTGAAGAGATCAAAGTGCTATTTCCAATGAAAACCAATAGACCAGAGCAAGATGTAGTACTGAGGGTTTCACCTAGAGTCTATCAAATTATGAAGAGAAAGGGAAAAATTTACACGGATATTCAGCGATGCGATATTAAAGATAAAATATTAGTGAACCAATGTCAGAACTGTTTTTTATTTAATCCTAATCATAAGAGGAATAACTGTCCCAATCCCAAAAAATGTATTAAATGTGAAAAAGAGGGAGAACACGAATGCTCGACGACAGTTAAATGCTGCAACTGCGTCAAACATCCACATTTTAGAAATCGAGATTTGGAGCATAAACCGAATAGTCAAGACTGCCCAATCTATAAAAAAGAGATGCAAATCATAATACAAAGAACAGACTATTCTACACATATAGAAGATGCGGGCCAATAATAAACTTCCAGAATGATGGGGCGAAAACTATATATTGACAAAATCAAAATTATTCAACAAAATACCAGAAAAAGCAAAAATTTGAGCTTTGTGCATCTGATGAAATTAGAAATGCAGATATAGTAATGATTCAAGAACCTTATATAATTAAAGAGGAGGTAATATTTCCAGGACCTTGTACAAAATATCAATTGATGAACAGTCCCAATATAAATACAGCAATAATTGTAATAAATAGCAGCTTAAAAATTCAATTAAGTACAGAATTCACTAACTCATTCGCTACAACTATAACCATAAAACAAAAGTAAGAAAATATATCTTTCCAACATTTATATACATCCGAATTCAATGAAAAGTGAGCACGAGGAATTTATGAAGAAGTTAATTAATACAAATTTACATATACCGGTGATAATTTGCGGCGATTTCAATGCCAGAGCTCCGTTATGGTATGACATCAGGAAAAATTATAATGGACATAGACTGATCCCTATCATAGATGAAATAAACTTAATTATCCATAATAATAAAACTTTCACGTGTCGTGATGCAAGTGTGATTGATCTCACACTAACAAATAAACAAGCAATTGCGGCGATCAGAAATTGGAAGACACAGCAGATATCGCAAATTTCAGATCATGTAGCTATATCTTTTGAAATATATACAAACGAACAATTTAGTTCAGAAAAATATTATTCCACTTGGAAATTTAATGAGAAAAATGCGAACTGGTTAAGTTTTAGTCAGAGAATTAACAGTACTGAACAAGAAAAAATTGAAAACTTACTAGACATAGTGGATACACCAGAAATGATTGATCAAACGGTAAAAGAACTTACGAACATACTGATTGAGGCAGCACATAATTCACTTAAAGTAAATAATAATATGGCAACAAAAAATAATATTAGTAATAAGTGGTGGAATACGAATTTACAGCTTCTAAAGGATCACTGTGTCATTATCTTAGAAACTGTTACTATAGAAACAAAAATTGCCCTAATCATATTAAACAATTTTATAAAAGCATACGAAATAAGTATTTACGGGAAATAGAAAAAGCTAGGAAAGCATCATGGAGAATTTTTCTGGAGGAAAACAAATCCAACAACCCTTATGGAAACTTATATAAGGTGTACAAAAACATCAAAAGTGGATCTAAGCGGAAGAGAAATATGCAAATTTTGGAGGGTAATACTGATATGGAATGTTTGCAGAAGGGTGAGGAATTATTGAACAACTTATTTCCAGATGATAAATGTGAAGAAGATACAAACATCCATAAAAGTATAAGAAATTATAATTTAAAACTACTCAATAAAGAAAAACCGATGGTTATGATTACTGAAGTTAACGACTTGATTGACAAATTAAATCCAAAGAAATCTCCCGGAATAGACAACATCTCTAACAACATGATAAGGCACACTAAACAATTTATAGCTCCTATACTGGTGAAACTATTTCAAAAATGTTTAGACATACAATACTATCCTGCTGAATGGAAAAGAGCAGAGGCAATAATTATTCCGAAACCTGGAAAAACAGATTTTAATAACTATAAAAATTATAGACCTTTATGTCTTAATTCCAACATTTCTAAAATATTTGAAAAAATAATTAATAACAGAATAATAAAATATTATGAAGATTTTAATTTACTAAGTGATCGACAACATGGCTTTAGAAGATCGAAATCTACTATTACTGCACTAACTGAAATAATAAAAATTGCGTTAGAACATAAAACAAGAGAATATGCAGCAATAATTGCAGTGGATATTAGTGCAGCGTTTGATAATGCATGGTGGCCGGCCCTGATGAAAAGACTAGATGAAGATGGTGTGCAGGCTTCAACGATAAAACTTCTACAATCATACTTTGATAATAGAAGAATAAGATTTAGATATTCCTCAACTGAAATTAATAAGAAACTAAGTAAAGGATGTCCACAGGGAGGACCACTGTCTCCCACATTATGGAATATTCTTATTAATGAGATACTGAATAATAATCTGGATGATAATTGTGAAACAATAGGATATGCAGGTGATATTACGTTAATATGTTGGAATAAAACTCCTGAACAACTAAGAAAGACAATAGATAATTATTATGAATCTTCTATGAATATATCTATGAATATTAATACATAACAACTTCTCCCCACAACAAAAAATTATATTTCAAAAAACTTCGAAGGCCTTCTTAATCTTGAGGACCTTCTCAAAATAGGACTCGACGCTTCACCAGTAGGATCTATTTCCTGACCAGCTTGGGGGTCTTCAATATTATTTGACTCTTGTGGAGTTGCCGATGTAGACGGAGTTGCTTCTCTTTCTCCACAATCTCGGACTTGATCCAAATGCCTATTTAAAATTTCACCTTCATCTGTCTCCACCTTAATAGAAACAGGACCAGTTTTTTCCCGCACTACACCTGGTAGCCATCTGGGGCCATGGTACCATCGTGCTATAACTGCCTGTCCTTCATTTACCACTTTATGGGGTTTCCAATTTCTTATGAACCTGTCCTCCTGTCGCATCCTTCCCTCCGACACACCTTCAGGATGAAATTTATTTATGAGACTCTTCAGGTTTCTGTTCATCAACAACTGTGCTGGGGATTTCTGCGTCGTGCTGTTTATAGCTATTCTCATGGATAACAACGATCTAGATAACCTAGTCGTCCAATTTCCCGAGCTGTTCTTTCTTAGCAGATTTTTAAGCGTCTGAATAGCTCTTTCCACCTGCCCATTTGACGCTGCATGATAAGGCGCACACAAGATGTGCCTCACGCCATTTCTTTTTAAGAAAGTCCTGAAAAGTTCCGATGTGAAGGACGTACCATTATCTGAAACTATCACATCCGGCAACCCGTGGGTCGCGAATATTTCCTTTAAGCAATTGATGGTAGTTTCAGTAGATGTTGTAGATACGATTTTAGCCTCAATCCACTTAGAATAGGCATCTACTACAACCAGAAAGATTTTTCCTTGAAAGGGACCCGCATGATCAATATGCAGTCTCGACCAAGGTCTTGATGGCCAAATCCAAGGATATACGTCAGTTTTTGGCGGATCGTGACTACACGGCAAACAAACCGCACAACTGGATATCATCCGTTCAATATCTCCATCCATCTTGGGCCACCAGCATAATCCTCGAGCAAGCGCTTTTGTCCCGACTATGCCAATGTGAGTATCATGTAAAAGATTTAAAATATCTTTTCTTAATCTTTCAGGTATAATCACCCTGCTCCCCCACAATAAACAGTCCTTATTAACTGATATTTCACTAGATTTGGAGACAAAATCCCTATATTTATCATCAACTTTCCTTTCAGGCCACCCATTCATTGCCCAGAATTTAACCTTAGAAAGGATTGGATCTTTACTGGTTAGTTTTGCCACTTCCGAAGAATTAATTGCAGCATGTTCCGATTCTATAAATAACACCTCTGAAGGGTTCGGAACTACACTTGGACATTCATTTAAAGGCAGTCTACTTAATGCATCGGCATTACAATTTACTTTTCCCGGTTTATACTCTATAGTATAAGTATACGCAGCCAAAGTCAAACACCATCTCAACATGCGCGGTGATAGCACTTGAGGTATCGGCTTTTTGGGGTTGAATATTCCAACTAAGGGTTTATGATCCGTCAAAATTTTAAATTTTCTCTCTAGAAGATACTGTGAAAACTTTGATATACCAAAAATGACTGCTAATGCCTCTTTATCAATTACTGCATATCTTCTCTCAGTTTTATTTAAAGTTCGGGAGGCAAACACAACTGGTCTTTCAACACCATGGTCTATTTGCGACAAAATGGCTCCAACACCATACTCCGACGCATCACAGTTGACCAAGATAGGCAGATCTTCATTAAAATGTGCTAAAACAGACTTAGAGCTTATCAAGTTTTTAACCTCTGCAAAAGATCTTTGATGTTCTTTATTCCATTTCCATGGACTATTACTGTCCAACAGTCTATGGAGAGGTTCAGCTACTGTGGCTTTATTATTCAAAAACCTCTCATAATAATTAAGAAGTCCAAGAAAAGACATCAATTCCCTTTTATTAGATGGTGGTCTGGCATCTTTAATTGCTCTCAACTTTTCTTCGGATGGATGAATTCCTTTATGATCAATAATCATTCCTAGAAATTCAATTTCTGGAACATAAAAATGGCATTTTTCTTTTTTTAGACGAAGTCCAGATTCTCTGAAGCGTAGCAGTACCTTTTCAGTTTTTATTTTAAGATCATCACAATCTCTTCCTGAAATTAGGACATCATCTAAGTACACTGCAACTCCATCAATTCCACTCAGAAGAGTATCCATGAATCTCTGGAATGTTCCCACGGCTGAATTTAAGCCAAAAGGAAGACGCTTCACCTTATATAAACCTCTAGGTGTATTAATAGCGAGAATCTCTGCAGATGTTTCATCCACTTTCAACTGCTGATATGCTTGAGCCATGTCCAACTTAGTAAACACTCTGCCACCTCTCAATCTATCCAAAAGTTGCGGAATTGTGGGCAGTGGGTATTTATCAGGATTACTATACAAATTTACTATACTTTTATAATCGTGGCATATTCTTATAGTGCCGTCATTCTTTAGGACCGTCACAATTGGTGATGCCCATTTGGTAAATTTAACCGGTTCAATAACCCCTTGCTCTTCCAGTGATTTTAATTTTTTATCTACTAGTTCTCTCAGAGCAAATGGCACGGTTCTGGCCTTTACAAATTTGGGTTCTGCATTCTCAGGAATGTCAATATGGATCAAAGGTTCATTATAGGCATCAATTTCCTGTTTAAATACTTCTTCAAATTCAGAAGAAAAAGGATTTGTTTCGATATGATTCAAAAAATTTATCCTCAGGCGAAACGCTTCAAACCACTGCCTTCCCAGAATGTTAGGACCCAGACCATCAGCCACTAAAATTGATAATTTTTTAAAACCATTTGTTACTTTTGCTTTAACAAAAAGCTTTCCCAAAATCTTGACGTTACTTGACGACCATGTCTTCAATAGCACTTCAGATTTCTCAAGTTGGGTTACTCTCCAATACTTTAAAAATGTTTCTTTGTTTAGTAATGAGTATGCACTTCCTGAATCTATAAGCATTGCTACGTCATGATTATCTAATTTAACCATTATGTAAAAAGGATTACTTAAACTTTCAGTTCCAATACAGTGTAGGTATGTATCACTATTACTTCTATTCAAGTATTCAAATTTCTTTACTCTAGTCAGGCATGCCTTCTGCAGATGACCAATTTTGCCACATTTAAAACATTTTGCATTTCTGAATTTACAAACATTTGGCATATGATTTCCTTTACAACGTATGCAAATTATTTTATTATTCATTTTCTTGAATTCCTTAAAATGAACTTTGCCCGATTTAAATTTAGGCGGTTCAGCCCTGCTAGCTTTCCTTAATATATTTACATCAGGAGTCGTCTCCATCAAAACACTAGCATTTGCACTTGCCGACTCATCACATAGTGCTATATCTATGGCTTTTTCAAAGGTCAAGTCTTTTTCAGACAATAGTCTCTTCACAAGTGACTCTTTTTTTAAGCCACACACTAATCTGTCTCTTAAACGATCATCCAGATCAACAAACTCACAGTTCTCACTTAATCTTCTTAATTCTGCTATATAAGTAGCAATCGGTTCATTACCTTGATTATGTTTGTTAAAATGGTATCGCTGGACTATCACATTGGGCTTAGGGCAAAAATGTCCAGTCAGGATAGTAAGTATCTCTTCATAATTTACATGAGCTAAATCTTTTGGCGCGGCCAATGACCTTGCCAATGCATAATTTTCAGGGCCTATTAAAGTAAGAAAAATATCTTTTTTCTGCGTGATCTTTTCAATTCCATTTGCAAGGAAAAAGAATATCATTCTCTCCACGTACGTTGTCCACTTTTCTGGCTTAGAAGGATCAAAATTCTCAATATTCCCGAAACTAGCCATCTTTAAAAAATTAAAGTTTAGTTTTAAAATTAGTTTAAAAATTAGCTCAAGATTACTTTACCTTAAAATAATTCTTTTTTCTCTCGTCGCCAATTTATTATGTATCTTCTAGTTTAAGAGATTTACGACGCAACGCTAGTCATTTTTGCATACATACATTTTTAATTAAAAACTAAGTATTTATACAAGCAAATGATGATGATAAATAATATCTATGAATATTAATACATAACAATAATGTATTAAGAAAAATCAATGAGTGGTGTGAAAGTCGTAAATTAAAATTGTCAGATGAAAAAACAAAAATATTATATTTATATAAATGCAATAGCGAAATAATAGTCTCAGGTAGCAAGTTAATTAAACCGGTTGAAGAACTTAAGATTCTAGGAGTGACTATTAAAAATCACCGAGTCAGAAGCAAACTGGACTTTACGCCTCACGTTAATGAAATGATCATAAAGGTAACTAGAGCTAGTGGATACCTATTTGGCCTGACAAAGAAAGCATGGGATCTAGACTTTAGACGAAGACTGATATTGTATAAGACATTATATCGAAGTACAATTACTTATGGTTATCCAATATGGTATCCATTCATAAACAAAAAGTCTAAAGACAAACTTAATTCTCTTCAATATAGTATATTAAAACATTGTATACAGGCCTACAGTACAACATCATCGGATTGTACGCATATACTTGCACAAGTCCCCAAACATACTGGATATATTGAATCGAACATGTTGAAAACCGAAATAAATTACAACCGATTTGACTCTTCAAGTAGGAATATAATTTCTAATTACATAAGGGAAAAATTGCAGAAATACTATGAGAAGACTAATACCATTTTCAAGTTCTTCTTCACTAATTCCCAAATACCCAAATATGTCAAGCCAAATTTTTACAATGTCCAATTTTTTACTGGACACGGAAACTTTCGATCATATTTGTACAAAGTCAGAAAGACGGATTCGCCTAAATGCTCATGTGGTGCAGAAGAAGAAAATCCTGTACATATTTTAACGGACTGTCGACTTGTAGAGGACTTGATTGTCAAAAATCAAATAAATATAAATTGTCTAAATCAAATAGTTAATAATAGATATATGTATATAAATTTTAATAGATTTTGTAGAATGTTTTTTAGTAATAGATAGCCTGGGCTGTAATAACTGATATATAGTTATATGCTGTAAATAGCTCTAAATTTCTGTTCTTATCTGTGATGTTCACTAATATTCATTATAGGGTAATTAAATTGTTAACTAACTGACAAATATGTTAATAATTTCTATTATAATAACTAAAATCATATTAATAATTACTGTAAATAAGCTCCCAAACTTGTGTATGCATGCAAATATCCAAGACGGATATCGCGTGCTTTGTAAATGATAATATAATAAAATAAAATAAAATATGTTATAATACATTGAAAAAGGTGGGCGTTCAACCAACTGAAATATTGGTCAGAAAATTATATTTTGATCCAATATATGCCTTTTTCAATTAAATAATAAAATATATTGCTCTATTTTTATTATATTTCTAATCAAGCTGTGATACCGCCTTTGTAAGACATACATGACTTGGAATAAACTGAATCAACCTTCATTGAGAAGCCACCTCCAGGAGAGACCAGAGCTATGTACTTATACGATCAGCCATGGAAGGTTTTATCGTTTTTTAAACATTTTATTCTGGAAAATATTATTTTTACAATACATATATTGAATCAAAATGTTTATGTTGGAATAGATGCAACCTGCAGCCGAAAAAATAGTCCGACAACAACAATAACAACAACAAAAGAGAATTCAGGACCTGGTTTCATTGCACTTATATTACCTTTTTTATCGAATTATTTTTCTAAAGGAAAGAAATAAATTCAGAGAATCATAATAATATTGTAAAAATGTAAGTTCGGAATCGTACATATAACAAATATAAGGAGATGTGATGAATTGATAAATACGTGTGGATAAAAATTCCTTATAGAATATAGAAAGCAAAATAGAATTGAGGAATCTAAAATTGGAAATACAAATTGTAAATTATAAAACTATTTTAGAGGCGTAATATTCTTTTTTTAAAATAAAACAATTTCTACTGTCCTTACTGCGATGGAAAACAGCGGTATGGTAGATTAAACTGGCGAAACCGCTGGGAGGGTTCACCACTGATGAGCCAGGCCCTCCCTTTAATTTTTCCATCGCAGTAAGGACAGTAGAAATTGTTTTATTTTAAAAAAGAATATTACGCCTCTAAAATAGTTTTATAATTTGATAACAGATGGCGCTCTAGTACATCGTAACATTATTGTTCTAATAAAAGACACAATTTGATATTTGCGGAAGAGCGATTGCTCGAAGCATATTATATATTTATAATTATATTTAATTCTGCTGTCCTAAAAGCTTATGTCCATAGTTCTTCTAAAATACCCATTCCAAGAGTCTTACAACAGTCACCTATAAAAGGAAGTTCCAAAAATGCAATATAACAGCGGTATGGTAGATTAAACTGGCGAAACCGCTGGGAGGGTTCACCACTGATGAGCCAGGCCCTCCCTTTAATTTTTCCATCGCAGTAAGGACAGTAGAAATTGTTTTATTTTAAAAAAGAATATTACGCCTCTAAAATAGTTTTATAATTTGATAACAGATGGCGCTCTAGTACATCGTAACAAATTGTAAAGTTAAAAAAAAAATGCATTTATATTTTTAATGTTTTATATTTAAATCAAAATGTTAATTATATATATATGTCTGTAAAATACTTCAATATTTATTGAAAACTTCACTCTGTCTATTATAAATTGTATGTTGGTTTTATTATATTCCAGTGCAGAAAGACGTGTATAAAAATGTATATTACATTTATAATTTATGAAATGGAGTTAACTGTACAAAGATATATACAACTTTCTTCTTCTGTATAAAATGATGATAATTAAGTCGTCTGCTACAAGTTCTTCGGAGAGCGTTTTCAGCCTCACAACACTGTAGCCGAGCAACATACTGCAATGAACGGATTCTATATATGATTGATAATGCTATATTAAAATTTATACAAACTCTTTGTGTATGTATCTAGTTAATTCATTCATACGCACACAAAAAAAAAAATTGAAATACTTTATAAAATTTCAATTTTATTGAGAATAGAAAGAATATATATTACAATACAAAAATGAACAAAATAATATAAATATATATATTAATTAAAAGGCAAGCGAAAAAGTTTATGTAGGGGTAATAAAACACATATTAAATAATACAAATCAATAATGCGAAATCTATATATATATATATATATTTTTTTTTTTTGAGGTCTATTTTGACGGGAGAGGCGACCTTTTTCTCTTTAGATCAATATCCTCCCGGCAAAATAGTCATATATATATATAATGGAAGGATATAAGCAGGAATGTTTCTTTTATATACAGAAAATATTCTATTTGAAGGGTAGAATCTCATAAATGGTATTTAAAAAAACTATGGACATGGACAACACTTTTAGGATAGTATAATTACATTTAAATATTTGCATCGAGCAATGCTCTTCCGCAAACAATAAGGACAAGGCCAGTCAGGCATAAATTATTACAAAGCAATAACGTGTCATTCATATTTATAAAATGAAAGGATTTAAACATAAATTTATCATTTATAAACTATACAAACCTTTTTATATTTTCCATCGCAGTAAGGACAGTAGAATTTATATTGTATATAAAGAAATATTCGTGCTTAAATCCTTTCATTATATATAAAATACAACGTATTTATATAAATAAAATATTTATTATATCTTATTTTCAATTATACATTATTTTTATTCTTGTAAATACTAAACATAAAATTAGTTTGCATAATAAAATCTACCATGAGTATTTGCCTTGAAAACATAGATTTTCTTGGCCTCTCTTGGAAGTGGTTGTTCATCAAAATTTAGGCTTTTTTAGTTTGCATTTTTCTAATTTACCAAGGAGATAGTTCAAAAGAAGTTTATTGTTCATATTAATTTAAAAAAAACCTGAATTCAAAATTAGGATCAATATTCCACACCATTTTCAAAACTCATTAAAATAAATAAGGCTTGAATAATAAAAATGGGGCGTATAAAAATTCGTTAAAATGGCTGTTGAAAAGAAAACACATTAAACAAAAAAAAGTCCATAAACACAGAGTAATCACATCAAAATTCAAGATGAAACAGACGAGTAGGTTCAGACGATGGCCATAATTGTCAGTGAGTGAAGCGCGCAGTGTTCCCAAATGATATTTTTCTCCTTGAAAAATCCAATTTTCAACCTTATTAACCCTAAAGCTTCGTTAACAGCAAACATGGGGGACATCTATAATTAGGACCAGACTCTATTTAATGGATTCCTACCGACAAAAATTAAAGCGATGGAGTCCAAATTTAAAAAAAATCTAAATTGCTCCACGTTTAGCTAATTTTAATTAGAAAAATTTCCCAGCTATCTAGATGAACTTTTCAGTTTAGCAACCCTGTAAGTTTTTCCATTCTCTCTTCAATACTTTTCTATTTATTTTTCGGAATTAATTCTCAATTTGGTGAGAATAGGCATCCCAATTGGTGAAGATAATTAAGTTTTAAATCTGCTTTTCCTTTAACAAGGAAAAAAAAAAGTTGTCCTCAAACGACCCTTCTGTTTGTTGTCAGACGATTTTACTTTCTTTTTCGTTTGGCAAAGTTTGAAAGGAAAGTCTTTAATTAGATAAAGCCAAAGCTATTTTTGTTCTTTTTTTTTTGGCGGGAAAAAATTAAATTAGGTGATGATTAAAGAGTCAAATCCAACCTAAATATATTCAGAGATTTTCCTAAAATTAAATAAGGGTTTAGTTAAGTTGAACAAAGGTAAGTTAAATCTAATTGAAATTACAAAAGAAGAATAAATTATTTATTTGGTAGATAAATCGGTAATTTGGTATTTTAAAAACAAGGTGTAAACTAAGTGAAATGCACAATAAATATATTTTCTGATGTTAATTTTAAGACATGCATTTACAGAATATTTCCCGAAATTATTTTTGATATTTATAATCTAATTTGGTTTAAAAGATCATATTAATAATAAATTATATATTTACATATATAATTTTATCCTGAATACATTTTAAAATTCAGTGAATACTATTATTAAATTTAGTGTGTAAGAGGTTTCTTTTTTTTAATTTCATTTAGAGTATTTTAGAATATACCCGTTTTTATTCTAATAATTCATTGAATTAAATCACTTTTGAACTTTGCTGTGAAAAAGTAGTCTTTTTTAAGATGATAAAACTTGAGTATATATAAATGTTTTAGAAATAAAATAATAGATGGTTAATTTGATAAAAATATTCCGAATATATTTTGAAATATATAAACTATTTTCATATTTATGTTATAGAATTAAAATATCTTAAAATTTACATTCTATTGGTGAGAGAAAAAATAAGGTTATACATTTTTGTAAGATAATCTTAAAAAAAAAGAAATATTATACAATTGTTTGAGAATTAATAGAAAAAACCGCAGTAAAAATTATATTTAAAAAAAATGAAATGAAAATATTTTAAATATAATAATTATTTGATTACATTCAAATATATAAATTGTCATTCATATAAAAAAAAATAAAAGTTTTTTTTCAAAAGAAAAAAGTAAACGCAATATTAAAATTTAAGACATATCATTAATATCCTTTAAAAAAACAATGTTTTATTTAATAATTTTAAATATATAATTTTAAGAAAATAAGTTTTATTTATGTTTATCACACTTACTATATAATATAATTAAAATTGCTTCTTTCTTTTGAAAAATAACAATTTCGTTATACTTTATTTAAATTGGAAACTGAGTAAATGTTAGATTTTTACACAATAAAAAACCATATTTTAAAATATTCAAAATTTGCAAATAAATAGTCTACGATAAATACTTTATATAAGAGCAAAAAGAGGTAGAAAACTATAATTTATTTAGCGAAAAATGAAATATATATAAACATTCTGAAAAAAGAGTAATCTGTATTTAAATCTTTAGATAATAAAAAGGCATCTATTGGATTGAATTAAAGATTTATTTGCCAATATATAGCTTTTTTATTATCAAAATATATATACATGTGTATAATAAACGGAAGAAAATATAAGCGAAAGGTAAATAATCTATATTATATATAGAGGTTTATAATATTTAAAGAAAGTTCTAGAAATTTTTTATGTCGAATTGAGAGTATAATGTCAGTATAGCAAGCTATATCTGAACAATAAAGTAGAATTAAATATAATTTGTATGAAGGATAGTTGTATTAGAGAATGAGTAATGATAATTAAAAAAAGTTATATAAATATTACTTTTAGGGTATCAAAATAGTTTTTAAATTTAAGTAACAACACATAGGGTTATAATAGGAAGATGTAATATGTAATATATATATGTTCTAAAACAAATGAGATTTTCTGCTGATTTCGGGATTGTTGAGATTATGCTATGGTGATGCAGTCGTGGGAATAATAAAATAATTTTGATCAGAGATTTCTTTATTTGAGCTGAGGCGAGTAGAATAAGGAAAACAAAATATTATTTACATAAGGTACAAAAATTGAGCCGGCCATTGGGATAAAACAATAACGAGTTTTTATAGGGGAAGAGTGACCTCTGGCGATCGATTTAGCAGAGTATTTGAATCTATGAAATTATAATTAAAAAAATAAAATAATATTTTTATATAACATATATATGTAATAAAAAGATAACATGGTTCTGTCTTTGCTCTTTTTCTTATCCTAATACCTTTATTTCTTCTTTTTTTCTATGTTCTGCTTAAATGACGCGTAACTGCCGAGGCTACAGCGTGAATTTGTTATAACCCTATGTTGTTACTTAAATTAAAAAAACCTTTTTGATACCCTAAGAGTAATATTTTTATATATTTTTTAAATTATCATTACTCATTATCTAATACAACTATCTTTCATATAAATTATATTTAATTCTACTTATATATATATATATATATATATATATATATATATATATATATATTAAGATTTAATAAAATACACAAAAGAGATTGAATACTAATATTTACAAAGGTTCAAAAGTGTGTATGAATTATATATATATTCCGTTCTCCATTACTCTTCATGTTTCACCTTTCCATACCTCATCCTCAAAGATAGAAATGTCGCTATTTCTCTTTGAAAATAAATTTCGATTTTTAAAAAGAAACATTCGTGGTATAATTTTAATTTTCGTTTTACAATCATCAGCCGCGTTATATTGTATTTTAAATATTTATATATAAAAATAAATGGGCATGTTAGGATGTTAAAGAATCATTCTTGTCTTCTTCCATTCTTTCAAGGATTCCTCTTAGGATCAAACTGAAATCTTTGCGTTCAATACCTTGAGCCAATAGATGCAAAAGAATCCAGTCTCCAAACTTGAGGGTTCTTCGTAGTTGTGACAGTTGTACAGGATCTTCCAAATCAGCATAAACTTTAAGCCAGCAATGGTCTCTCGAAAATCCACAGGTATAGAAAGCTGATCGTGTTAAGACAATAATTACAGTATCGATTAATAAAAGCAGATGCCAATACCAGAGAACAATGAAAATTCTTGCATGAAGTGCATTTAAAGGTAGAGAACAGATATAATGATGGTGTATAGGCTCACCTGTACGACCAATTGTTGCAAACTGACAACTTGAAATTGAAGGAAACATCTTCAAAACTAAATCATCTGCTTTACCTTTAAGAAAGAGAAATCCCAATTTGGTATAGCCTGGATCCAAGTATATACAGGTACTCACAAAATTTGCGATAAAACTTATAACAACCAGTATTTCACAGAATAAATATCTTCGTACCCATCTTCCACGATGGTTAACATCTTCAGTGAAATAATCTGCAATCTTCTGACAGCATTCTTTTCTCCGATCATCATTCAAATAGTCTTCGCAATTTTGAAGATCATACAGTAATCGCTTCAGCGTCTTTTCTTGCCATATTTTCCAAAGCATCAATGGAATAAAATACGAAATTCCTTGTAAAAGCAGAAAAATATATGCTAAATCATAATAAGAAGATATAAAATAATTTCGAACATTTTCTTCTTTGGCAGATTTTGTAGAAAGTTTATTAAAGTTAGATTCACCAGTAAGACAGAAAGATTCAGCCAAAGAATACGAAATTGATTCATCACCGACACAAACAATCGCGTTTTGACCAATCAAACGATGACAAATAATAACAGCAGATGATAAAATGAAAACGAACCCCGAAAATGAAGAAAGGCCAAAAGACCGACCTGGAATTTTGTAGTCGTCCAATCCAAGAAAACTTCGCAGACGACCCAACATCACAGCAGCAGTTTTGAAAATTTCTGACCAAAAAGGAAGTAATGCAGAAGATAAGAGTAATTGTGGGGTGAAGTTCATTGTTCTTCTGCGTCCTTGCAGCACCAATGATAAAGCACGCAAACGATAACATTCTTCTCTTTCCTTCCTGTCTTTGAATAATAGACCAAACGATAATTTTGAATAGCACACGATGCTTATAATATAAATAAGTAACTATATTTAAATTTATTTTTCTGAAAATAAAATAAAGATAGGAATAAATATAAGCTAATGTTTATTTTTAATATATTAATATATTAATGAAAATTTATTTTAATATATAAATCTATATTAATAAAAAATGGAAATTTCATAAGTGGACATCACTAAAAACTTTCGTTACAATGCATCAATTTCAACCAAATTTTCAACATTTATGTAAAACGAGATGGAGCAGGTTTTGTTTAACATCAAAATATATTTCCTAACATTAACATGCGTAACTTCGCTGTTATCGATTAAATACAAAAAAAAATCAACAGAGTTAATTTTATTTATATATAAATACAAAATTAAATTTCAACAGAGTTAATTTTTTTACATACTAGCTAATAATCTCAATCTAAAAAATATTCAAAACAAGCAATTTTAAGATAACACCATATGTAAAACAGTCGCCCAAGAAAAAAACAACGATATTACATCTTTCTCACATATTCACACACAATCTTGATTAATAATTAAAACTAATCTTTAACATTGTTTATTATACTTCAACTTTTATTTCTACATTTGTTTTTAAATACCCAATTGTTTTATCATGTTTCTAATTTCGCCTAACAAATATACAAATTTATAGTGACCAACATATGCAAATTTTATCTTTGTTTTTATTTAACTTGATATCGTAAACATAACATCCATTGTAAGCATTTTTCTGTTCACCTTCCGTGGTTTCTCTTTTCTCTGATAGTTTTTAGGTGTAGTATATTTTCTTATTACTAGACTACAAACATTCCCCCGAGAAAAACCCCATCTATATTTTAGCCATAGATATGGCCCAGCCACTTTGCCAGCTAAACACCTTTTTGGCAGATTGTCAAGATTCCATTAGATCCCGTGTGGATCTCATGGAATGAAGTCCGCCCTAGACTGACGAGGGCCATTAGCCCGCAACCATGGTCTCTAGGTGGACGCTCTTCAGTTTACCAAATCTGGTGTTGTGGCTTTGTCACCGACCCGAGGCCGCTAGTTGCGGCGACGGTCAATAGATGGCGTCTGGTTTTAGACGTCTATTTAGGACGGGAGAGGCGACCCTGTCTCTTTAGATCAATTTCCTCCCGGAAATATTTCCATCTATATATATATATATAATACATTATACTCTCAACTACTTCAACAAATTTCACTATATATTAAAATATACAAGTATCAGAGTCATCAACAATTCTGTCACCGTTTGCTTTTGGTTCAGTGGTAGAATGCTCGCCTGCCACGCGGGCGACCCGGGTTCGATTCCCGGCCGATGCATTTTTTTTATTTTTATTTTTAAAACTCATTTATATTATTAAATTATATGTGCTTTTTCTGTCTAAGTACATATTTACGGTCTATGTACACAAGTATACAAGTTATTTGCAAATTGCGTTGAAAATTTGCCATTTCGCTCGCAAGCAGCGCCTCTAGCGGTGAAGATGGGAGGAAATATCAGTTGACCTAATGGACATGTAAAACGTGTTTTAACAGGACATAGAGAAAAATCTGGAAGAGATATTTTTCGGATTTTCAAGAAAAATATATTGACAGGTTCTGGGAAAAAAATAGTTGTTTTTTATTCAGAAAATGATGATGACAATATTGCTGTATCATATTTGATTATCAGATACAGAATTATTTCCGGAAAAATTCCAAAAAGCAGAGACCACGGGTGGAGCCAGTTCATTTTTAGTATGCAGGAACAAAATTCTAACAGAAAAACATTCATTCGAGCAGAAGACACAAAGCCAGATCATCTCTTTATGAAAATATCGCTTCTCAGACACAAAGTTTGGAGCGGGACGTTTCACAAGAATGACATCCACGGCGCCAATTTATAATTGTAACGTATAGTATTTGAATAAAAGCATTTAATCGGGTATAACCCGGGCGTTGCCCGGGTCATTCGGCTAGTATACTTATATGTATGTGTATATATGAAAAATAATAGAAAAAAATAAAAAATCAGTTGGTCAGGTGTTGATATTAAAAATAAAGAAAGCATATCCTGCTTTCTTTATTTTTAATATCAACACCTGACCAACTGAATTTTTATTTTTCTTCTATTATTTTTCATATATACACATACATATAAGTATACATTATACTTTTCAATTTGACATCAAATTATTCTAAAACTGTCTTATATATATTGTAGCGAAGAAATAATTTATATTTTATTATTTAATTTATTTATTCAAAGAAAATATTCAACAGATAATATACATATATATTACTCTGTATTTGTAAAATCATCATAAAATATTATTTTGCTTGCTCGCTCAAGATTATCTAGCTGTAGATAATTTTGTTGATTTGTTAATAATTGTCGACTAATCGTGGTGACGTCATCAATAAATACTTTCACATCTTAAGATATTCCAAGACTAATTTATACGCTACAACTGGTGAAGAAGCTGGATCGATACTCATTCAGAAAAAAAACGAAAATTGATTCGGTTGAGCAAGAAGAAACAACCATGAACATCAAGAAAGAAGCAACAACTCAGGTAGGTTCATTTTTTGTACATCTACCTAGAAACCCCTCAATGTTCTCTGGTGAGGGTGTTGAAGATCCCCATAACTGGTTGAAAGAGTACGAACGTGTCGCGAAGCACAACCAATCGACCATCTCTTTGTCTCGCTAACGTTTATTTCTATCTGACTGGCACTGCTCTCAAATGGTTTGTAAACAATGAGTAGGAATTCAGACATGAACGGAGTTCATGTCTCAATTAGAAAATGTATTTGTAAAAAAAGAAAGCTCAAGACTGCGAGCTGAGAAATATTCAAAACTCGCGCACAATTAAAAGAGGAGAGCACCGAATATTACATCCAAGATGTCCTGGGCCACTGAAAAGAGGTAGATCCTCATATGAATGAGGAAGATAAAATATTCCACCTAATGAAAAGGATAGATGAGGAGCTCTACCATGCGCTTATCCCAAGGGTTGTACATAACACTGAACAATTCGTCACCGAGTGTCGCCGAATTGAAGCCTTAACTTGTAAGCGAGTGACCCCAACCAGATACGAGCGACTATCAAATGTGGTGTCTCTCAGTGATCATGATAACAGGGAAGTTCTGTCATCTTTGTTCAGGCAAATTGTTCGTGAGGAAGTACAGCGGACATTAGGCTCTCATCGAGAGGAGCCAAAAATTGCTACCATCGAAGAAATGGTAAAGGAGGAGATTGAAAGAACCCTGGCGCCAATCTCAAAGTCTAGGAGAGGTCCCCCACAAAAGGAAAGACTCCGACAATTTTTTAATACTAGATATAAAGCCCAAACTACACGACCGTATCCTGAACCTTATTACCGAAAACAAGGAGGAAGACGCGACACAAACGAATAGCGAACCACCGAAGGAAAACCGATCTGCTTCCACTGCGGACGCCCTGGTCACTTCCTGTCCGTTACTGACGTGATAGACAGAGACAAAACGAGGAAAAGCGAAACGAATACTACCGAAAGATACAAAAACAAAGAACGTTCTAAACTCTCGATCCGATTTCCATGAGCAAAATGATGATGTGCAAAAAATGAGAGCCGCTATAGAAGCCCCTCCCCGAACCCTGGTCGTAACGGACAAATTTTATCGTCTGCTAGAAGATCCAGCCAGTCGCCACGCTGTTCCCGTCAGGAAAACTAGAAAGTTGTGCCCTATTTTGGAGGTATGGTCGCAAAATTTAGAAATCCTCCCATGTCGGCTACAGTAGAATTAAAAGAAAATTACATAGACATTGAAATAGAAAGAAAAATGACGCGTGCCCTTGTCGACTCAGGAGCCTCATATTCTGTCATATCTGAGAGGTTCAGACTTAAACTAAAAAAAATAATGTTTGCCGAAACTAACGTCACATCACGAGTAGCCAACGGTAAAATTGTAAGAACAAAAGGACGCTGCACACTGAAACTGGACTTGAATTGACTACAGCAAAGTTTTGAATTTTTGTCGTTATGGAAGACTAGTCACGAATTTATTCTTGGTTGGAACTTTTTGAAATTATCCAGGGCGATAATTGACTCAGCTGACGATATAGTCTTCTTAGAGAAAATGTATTTTTGAGGATACCCCTAAGCACAGTTCACCTCTCTACTCGGTATTGGAATATAGAATCGAACCCGCCTCTATCCAGCTAATAGAAGTAGCAAGTCGTGACATTCCTAATGACGCAATTGTGGTGGCAGAATGTCGAAAAGAGCAATTGCTGGAAAGAGATCTAACGACTCCCACCTCTGTCATTTCACTTACCAGTAACCGAGGTAAACTTTGGGTGGTGAATTGGAGTCCATATCCTAAACTAATCCCACAGGGAATGCACGTAGGGGATAGTGTTGTCGTCAAAAGATAGTCAACTATGTACTTTAGCTGATTGTAACGAGGTTGAAAAAAAAACGAAACATTCTGAAGACCCTAAAATCTCAGAATATCTTTTAGATGATTCACTTGATGAATTTCAAAAAAAAAATTAAGAATTTTATTGAAGAATTATACAGATATTTTCGAATTCAGTATAAGAAATTTATTCAAGGACGTCAATGTTAAACACCGAATTAACACTGTTCAAATTGTCAGATACGTAAACGTCAGCCCCAACTCCTCTCAGGGCACTTACAGACAATACCTGTTTCAGAGGTTGCCTTTGAAATGGTAGGAATGGATCTATTGGGGAGATTTCCAACATCAGAAGGTGGCAACCATTGGATTATCGTATATACGGACTACCTAAGGAAATAATGCGATAACTAAAGCTCTACCCACAAGTGAATCCATGGAAGTTACCAAATTCCTCATTGAAGATGTCATTTTAAAGCACGGCGCGCCGAGGGAATTAATCACGAATAGAGTAAGGAACTTCACATCTTCACTGATGGCGATCTGAACAACCAGTGCAGAATAACCTATCGGACGACGACTGCCTATCACCCTCAAACAAACGGACTCACGGAGAGGTTGAATAAGACTATAGCAGACATGCTGTCCAAGTATGTGGATATCAACCAGAAAGATTGGGATAGGATTCTTCCATTCGTTACATTTGCATACAACACAGCAAAACAAGAGCCTACTGGGTTCACCCCATTTTTCCTTGTACACGGGCGTGAAGCCGAGATTCCACTGTACATGTTATTCCCCAGGTTATTGCCAGAAGATGACGATTTCATCCAAACTCTAGGGGCAAGAGCCGAAGAAGCACTAAAACTGGCACGTATTCACTCCATGAGATCTCAAGAAAGCAATAAACATCGCTATGACGTTCATCACAGAAATATAATTTACCAGCCTGGAGATCTCGTATGGATCTTTATCCCGGTGGGTAAAGTGGGATCTTCGTAAAAACTAATGAGACGTTTTTTCGTCCCATATAAAGTAACCCGAAAAACTTCCGATATCACCTATGAAGTTGAGGCATTCGGAAACCAGCAAGGTCGTCGTAAAACAAAAGATTTAGTTTATATTTGTAGCATGAAGCCTTATTTAAACCCAAAGGACTAGGAGGAACACCTAGAAAAGGACCCAGAAGATGACTCGCCAAACTTCCAAGAAGAAGACATCCGGACTGAACGAACACAACCACAGACCCGCGAAGAGATCTCAGGCCCTATCTAGAGCCGTTATAGAGCCTTGAGACTGAGGATGTAAGTCTTCTTCTGAGAATCAGGTCGGTGGTCTTTATAGGAGGAGGCTATGTGGCGAAGAAATAATTTATATTTTATTATTTAATTTAATTATTCAATGAAAATATTCCACAGATTATATAAATATATATTACTCTGTATTTGTATATATATATATATATAAATGAATGTTTGTATGTTTGTTTGTATGTCCGGTATACAAATTCGCAGTAGTTCACTAATTCAGACCAATATTTCCATACATAGGTAAAAAAATACGGGGAAGACGATTGGCTATTTTAAAAAATATATAAATCAATTATTAAAACTATATATTTTTAGTCAGAAAATGATGACGATATTGCGGTATCATGTTTGATTATCAGATACAAAATTATATCGGGGAAAATTCCTAAAAGCAGAGACCACGGGTGACACCAGTTCATTATTTTGTACGCAGGAACAAATTTCTAACAGAAAAACATTCATTCGAGCAGAAAACAAAAGCCAGATCATCTTTCTATAAAAATATCGCTTCTCAGACACAAAGTTTGGAGCGGGACGTTTCACAAGAGTGACAACCACGGCGCCAATTTATAATTGTAACGAATAGTATTTGAAAATCAAAATAATTTTAAAATATCGTTGTGAAAATTTACATTTTTATATTTTAAAAACTCACAAAGTTTGGAGCGGGACGTTTCACAAATGTGACATCCACGGTGCCAATTTATAATTGTAACGAATAGTATGTGAATAAAAACATTTAATCGGGTAAATTTGGCTAGTATATATATATATATGATACATTTTGAATGATAGAATGTAAATTTTATTTTTTTTTTTTCTAAAGATTTAACTAAATGGTGTATGTAAATTTTGTTTTGTTTAAAAAGATTTGAAAAAAAATAAAGAGATGATTATTGAAGTGGAGACGGCCACAAACGACTGCTAATTCTTTTCACACATCTAGAATAGAAATATATCAGCTAGTCGACAGGATCGCTGCCTACGGGAATAAATTCGAAATGACATCGAAGAAAGACTTGAAAACTTTACCGAAAGAAGAGGTTGTTACCGGAGCGAGAGTAGACAGTTCAATTAAAGAAATCTTGCCGATTTTCAACCCGGATACAGGCCTTACGTATCAAGAATGGCGAAATCTTTTTGAAAGAACAGTCAAGCTTCAAAATATTTCAGAAAATGATGCTCTAACGATGATTCCAAGCATCTTTAAGGGAAAAGCGTTAGAGATATACGCCTCGATGTGCCAGGACGTGTTCACGTTGGATGAACTTCACCAAGCTATGAATACATTTTTCCCGGTATCGACAAGTGGATTGATGAGGCAGTTTTGGACTGAAAAGAAGCTACCATCGCAACCCCTTATGGACTACTACTTTAATAAACTGAAGTTGGCAAAAATATTGAATATAAGTTCGGAGCAGACCCTGGAAGCGCTTTCTTCGAATGTAAACGCAAAGCTGAGACCATTTTTGATCGCTGCCAATCCGGCTAATCTGGACCTGTGGATTAAGATTGCATCCTCCCTGGAAGAAGGATTTCGACAGGAAGAGACATCTTCACCCTTTAATGGCCCCAGATATCGACGGGACTTTCAAAATGTCGACTCAAGGAATGCAACGCCTTCACAGGATTCTCTTCCTTCAGGTGCCCGCCCCGGCAGAGAGGTTGGCGACCGACAAGAAACCCGGCGAAAGCAGTTTTACCAAGACTTTCGAGGTAATGTAGGGCAACATTGATGGTGCCCAGGAGTGATGAGTGACGTTGGGGTAGATTCATTGCTCTTGGGAACCTATTTAGTACTCTTTGATTCCGGCAGTGGCATTAATATTATTTCAGTAAACCTATTACCTGAATGCCTTTTAGATAAGATAAATAACTCTAGCCAACCCGAAAATAAGCATGCAACAATAGTTAATATTTCTAAAGTAAAGCTCTGGGATCCGGTAACTAAAGACAATACTGAACCACCATTCCCATTTCAGGAAGAAGAGGATTTGGAGGAATGCTTGGGTATCGAACCTAACAAGCAAGCTTCCACC
The DNA here is from genome assembly GCA_030710605.1 of Cordylochernes scorpioides. Taxonomy (NCBI): domain Eukaryota; kingdom Metazoa; phylum Arthropoda; class Arachnida; order Pseudoscorpiones; family Chernetidae; genus Cordylochernes; species Cordylochernes scorpioides. The sequence continues at coordinate 41,577,589 of CP092874.1, forward strand.
GATAGTCCTCAGGTTTTATTCTCTTCCATTAAAGAAAAAAAAATCCAGATCACCCCACAGAGCCCCTGGAGAAACTACTGCCGGTTTCGGGAAAATAACAGAAAAAGTTGCCCTGGAATGGGATTCTACATGGAGAGTGTCTCCATAGACATGTAATGTCCATATCATTTTTTTTCCTGCCTATTGTTAGTTAGGTTTTGTATGGCCACCTTTTCCTGTGATTTTCCCCAACTAACAGGCTTTGGTCGCCTTTTTACCTCTAACAATATGGTTACTTGTGTAATATAATTTTTTGCAATGTATCTTATCCTTTACCTTCCATCCCCTCCCAACCTCCGTTGAGAAAAAAATAAATACAATTTTTTTTTTTTTGTGGGGGTAGTGATACATTTTGAATGATAGAATGTAAATTTTATTTTGTTTTTTTTTTTCTAAAGATTTAACTAAATGGTGTATGTAAATTTTGTTTTGTTTAAAAAGATTTGAAAAAAAATAAAGAGATGATTATTGAAGTGGAGACGGCCACAAACGACTGCTAATTATTTTCACACATCTAGAATAGAAATATATCATATATATAAAATCACCATAAAATATTCCTTTGCTTGCTTATTCAAGATTCTCTAGCTATAGATAGTTTTGTTGATTTGTTAATAATTGTCGACTAGTCGCGGTGACGTCATCTTAAGATCTTCCAAGACTAATTTCTACGCTACAATATATATGGCACGTTATAGTTTCATAACCTTTATAAGTATAATTATTAAAAAGCAGCTATGAAAATAGATAATGTTTAACTTACGTAACAGCTATATGCGGAAACTGTGTTATATAAATGAAGTATAAGTTGAACAAAAAGATAAAAGGTATAGTGTACAGCAGTATTTCAATAATTTTTAATTCAAATTTATAAAAATCACCCAAATGTTAACAACATATTACATTTTTACAAAACAATGGACCTTTTTATCCTCCAAATAAACAGATTATTTCAGCCAACACTAACAAATACAATAAATATTAATAAATATTAAAGATATATTTGTACAAAAATATATATGTATTTAAATATTTAATAAAAGTATACTCTTACAAAACACAATGTTGAATTAATAATTAAAATATCATTTTATTCAGTGAAGCACTATAAAAATCATTTTCCAGATAAGTGATCATTCCAACTTCCCTCAGGCGAACATTTTGTTTTTGAAAGAAAAAATAGGCAGACGTTGAACAAACGGTTGAAAGTGTTCTTCTGCATTGAAATTGCATATTTATTTGAATAGCGCTTTTAATAGAATATATATAGCCCTAATATAGCGTTAATATAAGGTTTTAGCGTGTGAAATCTTCCTGTATAAGATTTGAAGCAGTTTTTTTTACCGTTTTTCTCAATTTATATATGTTAGAAGTGTGTAAAATTTATTGAAACATACGATGTCCATCACACAGACCTTCACCTGTCCAAGACTGTGGCTCAACTTTGTACTATATGATGTCATCTCTTCCCAGTTGTTGCTGACTGGTCTACATGCTTTCTTCCCTTCTGATTTTCTCTTATTCTGTCATTAACTGAACTCTATCAAATCAATCATCACTTTGCTTCAATGGGTCACTCATCAATATTTCCAAAAAAATAATATTTATCAGTACCTATGTGTATTAATCCCTTGAAATACCTTCACTAATAGTTCAATAAAATTTGTAACAATTATATTTACTGACAATGTGTGTGTTTTTTTGAAATAATATCATCAAAATAATCTTTACAGACTTTACTGCAATGATAAAAGTTATTGAATATTAGGGCTTGGTTCATCAATGCTCTACCCTCTCAGCGGTTTCGACAAATTAATCTCCACTGATGAGCGAAACCCTCTCATTCAATAACTTTCTTCATTGCAGTAAGGTCTATAGAGCTAATATGTTATGATATTATTAAAAAGAAGCACATTGCCAGTAAATTGAATTGTTAAATATTTTATCGATAGATGGCAAAATTGAATTTAAGTTCTAACTAAATTCAAATTTAGAGTTCAATAAAATGTCAAGCAAAAGAGGATAGCAGGGCCTTCTGGTCGATTCAACTGACGAAATTTTTGGGAATCATTGATGAGCTTGCCCTTCCCAAATATTTGTTTAATTGTCGCCAATAGACAGAAGGAAATTGTTTCAATAAAAATGAATAACAAAAAATATTCAAAAATTGTATATACAACATTTATAAAGAGTGTTTTATCCTAGGATTTTCCGCTGGTTCTAAGCTTACATTTAACCTCTCTTTTAACGGTTAAAACACACACATATATATATATATACATTTTTAATTTTGATTGCAAATGCAAAGTTCAATTATAGAGGTTAATGTCCGAAATGAAATGGGTATCCGACCTCACTGTTAATCACTCTCTATTCCTATATATATATATATATATAAGTCAGCGTATGTATGTCGGCTATACACGTCCACAATACGTAACTAATCTGACTGATATTTTAACAGTATATAGAGTAGAATCTGGATAAACCTATAGTGAATATTTCAGGTCTATATCCCGAATATTCTTCGAGTTATTTGCAAATTTGCCCTTTCTCTCGCAAGCAGCGCCTCTAGCAGTGAAGATGGGAGGTAATATCAGCTGACCTAATGTACAAGTAAAACGTGTTTTAACAGGACATAGATAAAAATCTGGAAGAGATATTTTTCGCATTTCTAGCCAAGAAAAATTGAAATTGACTGGTTCTGGGCAAAAATAGTTTTTTTTTTTTGGTCAGAAAATGAGTCGGAAATAGCAGAGACCACGGGTGAAGCCAGTCCATTTTTAGTATGCGGGAACAAAATTCTAACAGAAAAAGATTCATTCGAGCAGAAGGCACAAAGCCAGATCATCTCTCTATAAAAATATCGCTTCTCAGACACGAAGTTTGGAAAGGGACGTTTCACAAGAGTGACATCTACGGCGCCAATTTATAATTGTAACGAATAGTATTTGAATAAAAACATTTAATCGGGTAAAACCCGGGCGTTGCTCGGGTCATTCGGCTAATAGCTGATAAATTCCAGACGTCCCTTCATTGAGGGATCAGCCTTTTGTATATACAGTAGAACTTGGATAATTCGAACTTCTTTAATTCGAAAACCTCTTTAATTCGAATATTTATCTTGGTCCCCAGAATTTCCTATAATTATAATTTCCGTTTTTAATTCGAATTTTTGGATAATTCGAATTTTTTTATGGTCCCTTGGGGTTCGAATTATCCAAGTTCGACTGTATTTGAATTTAATTTTGATTTTTTATTATTTTTAAAAATTTTTAAATTGTTGACTGAGTGTTAATGAGGGTAAGATAATTGTCAAAAATTGTCTCCATATCGTTAGGCCATATTTTCTTAGTTAGGTACTTTTCATAATTCTGTCAGTCTGGGATTTCCTTTCGTTCTTCATTAACGCTTCGAATAAAGGTTTTTCACTGGATGTAATCTCTAATTGGAGGTTATGTTAGTTCATTCTGGGTCATTTTTGTCCTAAAAAGGTGGTCGTAGGTATTACTGAATGATCAGAACTATGGTCAAAAATGGTGGCGTATTTTTGTATTCTTCTATGATTATTGTTTTCATTTCCCAAAAATTGATGGAAAAATATGAAAAAGCCATCATCATATAAAGGTATGTATATACAAAGCCATAACAATAAAATAATGAATAACTATTATCATAAACGGAATAATAAACCTTGCTACGTAGCACGTAGCCACATTAAATATCTGGATGGAATTTATCTTCGGTACATAGAATCTTTATTAAGAATCGACGGATATATCTCCATTGTTGTTGTTGTTGTCGTGTCCAATGAAGAGCCGCGGATGTCTCCATGCATCTCTATCACAATATTCGCAATGTCCTCAATCTTGGGTGTGTATAGAGGCTGTTCTGGGTCCATGTCAATTTTATGTTGTTTTTGTCGTGTCCAATGAAGAGCCTCGGATGTCTCCATGCATCTCTATCACCATATTTGCAATGTCCTCTATCTTGGGTGTGTATAGAGGCTGTTCTGGGTCCATGTCGAATTTCTGTAGCTCTTGTTGTCGTGTCCAATGAAGAGCCTCAGATGTCTCTGCACATCTCTATTACAGTCGCATTGACCTCTATCTTGGGTGTGTAAAGCTGCGTCCCGAGTCCAAGAAAATGTCTGTTTTTATTTTTTTTGTCGTGTCCAATGAAGAGCCTCAGATGTCTCTGTATGTCTCTAGCACAGCAGTCGCAATGTCCTCTATCTTGGGTGTGTAAAGCTTCTGCTCTGGGTTCAAGTCAATTTTCTTTTGTTGTTGCCGTGTCCGATGAAGAACCTCAGATGTCTCCAAGCATCTCTATCGCAGCAGTTGCAATGTCCTCTATCTTGGGTGTGTAAAACTGCTGTTCTGGTACCATGTCAATTTTCATCAAGACTGCGGCCATTGCTGGACATTAAATAAACTTTTATTATATACACTTATAGACGAAACTTAAGGAAGTGCATCGTCTTTGGTGTCGCCAGATGTCGTTTTTTTTTTTTTTTGAAGGAAACAGAGACAATTTGTTCTTATCTGATTATTTCGAATGTCTTAAAATAAAATATGCATCAAATACCTTTCAGAGTTATTGTCTGGTTCTCGATATACATGCAAAAAGGTATAACTTCCTTAATTTTTGTATATGAGTGTATTTCATATCGGGTAAAAAATTGTACAGGATGAGAGACGCGTCCTCCGTAATAAGTTTTTTTTATTTAATTTAAAATCTTAAATATATTTCAAGATAAATTACTCTTAAACAACACAAGGAGAGATAGACGTTTCCTCTTAATTCCCTCTCTCTAAACATAGACATTTATAAACATTCAACTAGGAAACTAACGGATTCTCACTCTATTATTTATGAATATTAGATGCATACAAAACCTTTCTATTTCAAATAGAATATATCAAACAATTATATTTATATACAGATACGTCTTTGTTCCTTTTTTTATTGGCATATCTTAAAATACGATCTGTTTTCTTTTGTTGGAATAAATATTTGTATAAAATGGTCTTTTAAACGATCAATATACTCGAGTGACGGGGATACTTTTATTATATATTTATACATTTTTGTTGTTTTCCCGAGAGATCTTAGACTTTTATTGAACACATTCCTTATACAATTCAGACGATCTCAGCAGCATCGGAAGATTGCTGCATAAATACTTATATAGAGAAATAACGTGCAATCTATATACAGAAAATTAAAACAGTAAGATGCGAATGGGAAATAATTTCACACATAAATCAAACTTCTACTGGCCTTACTGCGATGAAAGGATATTGGGAGGGCTTGACTCATTTTATCTACCAGACTGCTTTTTTAGAGGCTTGATACTGTTTTAGATCTCTAAGGAAGCGATCTGGTAGATCAAAAAAAATATGGCGTAACCGCTGGGAGGGTTCACCACTGATGAGCCAAGCCCTCCCAATTTTTTTTCATCGCAGTAAAGACAGCAGAAGTTTGATTGATGTGTGAAAGAAACATTCGCGTTTTAATGTTTTCTCTTGCTAAATAATTACTTAACTGAGGTCATTCAGTGAAATCTATAGAGTTTGGTAATAAAATAAAGACTAAAAGAGAAGTTCAAATATATATTGAAAATCTTTAAAGAAAAATAAAATACAGTATAAAATTATGAAAGAAAAGAGAAACAATGACACTAGTACACAAAATGAAAAAAAAAAGTCTCCTCCTCAACTGAACAAAACATTTTCTTAGTTAACTCTTTGTGCTGATTAACTTGGTATCAATATTTTTTTTTATTAGCTCAATATCTCAAGTTATGGATATAATGCCTTTTACCCATGATATTCATCTATTGGAGGAAAGGTTATGACATTAAACATATTACTATATAAATAAATGCGCCAAAGATAGCGCTAATGAAGAAACATTATTATACATATATTTATGTGTATATATTGTATTTCAATAACTGCCCTCAGATTTATCAGATTCGTTATTTATTAGTTTACGAATTTGAAGTCCAAGGAAAATACCTTCCGTAATCTTAGAACAACTAATCTTAGGGAATTTAGTCATTAAATATTTAACAGCATAACTATCTCTCTTTCTTTAAAGCCTTTACAAAATTTTCCATTAATCTTAATCTGATATATAAAGGGGGAAGAAGCATTTTTAGTGTATGGACAACCGGTTCATTTTCAATGTTTTGTTTACCTAAGCGAAACACTTCTTTCAGGTCACATTTTTTTGCATATAATAATTATTTTTGTCTCTGCTGTCCCGCTTGCATAAAAAGCAAGAATACTTTGTGTTTCCTTTCTCAAAGCCCTGTAAAATTCCTATAATTTTAAGATCACCACAAACTTCCCAAAAATTTTGGCATAATTCAACAATTCTAAGATTTTCTCAAAAGTCGAGAGAATAGGTTTCTTCCATTTGGGTTGAATAGGCAACTGGCATGGAAGGTAATACACTACCATAGTGCAGTAAACAAGCCTTCAAACTTTGTTTAGAGGAATCAATAAAGAGTCCATGCTCGATAGCATTGTAATTGAATTGCAGAGTTTTAAAAACGCCTTTAATATCATTCCAGTACACTAATCCTTGTTTTTCAGAAAAAAAATGTTTTCCCTATTACGATAGACAGATATTCTGGTTTGTGGTAATAAGAGGTTACTTTGCTTTAATCTTGATCCAAGGATTTCTGCTTCTTCTTTTGATAGCCCTAGATCTTTTTTATATTTTTTAATTTTATTTTATTTCAATATATAAAGCGCTATGTCCCCCTAGGGACACTTACGCTGTCATACATGTATGCCTTTACATTTGTCTATACATATATATACAATAATTTTAAGCCGTGAATAAAATAGTCATATGATGTTAACAATGAGAAAGATAGAAAAAGAAACGAGAAAAGACCTGTGTACAAAAAAATTAGTGTCTGGCAATATGTACAATAAGCATAATATAAATGATCAGTTTCTTAAAAGTAATTGTTATTGCCGTTATTATTGCTATATAATTAAAAGTATATTTTAAAAAGGTATTGAATTTAATATAGATTTCTTCACTGGGAATAAAAATACTTGGATCTGTTACTATTAAATTATTTTAGATTCTGTAGTCGTGAACAACAGGACAATCTAATAAAAGATGTATTGAGCTTTGTTCCTCATGTCTACAAAATCAACTCGAGTCTTCCACCAATTTAATCCTTTTTAAAAAGCTTCTGAAATTCCCATGATTAGAAATGAATTGAGATTTATGAAAGTTTGGTCGGAAATAATTTGGTATGCTGTTAGAGAAAAAGTTTTGAAAAGTTTCATTTGTGTTGTTCTTTAAAGTAGCCATTTTAAATTCAATAAAATCCGTTTTTATGCTTTGGATATCTAACTTATAATTTATTTTTCTAAATTTAAATTATTTAATTCATATTTCATTTCTCTGGATTCAATGAAATCGTTAAGCAAAGGCATTTTGGCTAGCTATGTATACAATTAGAACTCGTCGTTTTATATGATTGCGTGCACCATAATAGCATTTGGTATTGAAAGGAATTTTATTTATTTATATTTTTCTTATTTACGCGCGAATATATACCATATCTCTGATCCATAAGAAAGCATTGGCGTAAATATTGATTTGTATAATGTAAGTCTCTTTTGGGTACTCAGACCCCAAGCTTTTCCGCAAATTGAGAGTAGCAGATTTTTTAATCTTTTTGCTTTATTTAGTATAATATCTATGTGAGGATTGAAATTAAGTTTTTTCTTTCTAGATTGATTTTTGCAAAAGTGACTCCTAATATTTTAAATTCTTGTACTGATATAATTATTATGTTTTTAAACTTCATTGCGGACATGTCTTTATTGTGAAAATTCAAAATGTAAAAGTTTTCTCAAGACTGATTTTCTGTTTATTTTGAGTACACCATTGATCGATTTTTTAAAGATTAATTCTATCAAATTTTATCCTTGTCTCTACTCCAAACTATTATTGTCACATCATCAGCATAACACAGTATTTCAGAATTGGGTATCTGTATTTTGTTCAATAAATCATTCAGTAATATCAGCCATAGCACCCCCCCGCCCTGTGGACAGCTTTTTGAAATTGTTTTATTAACCTTCTTATCACCATGAGTAAAAATTGGTTTTCTATTATTCAAGAAAGATTGCAATATTTTTAATCAAATCAGCGGGTATATTATCTTAATATATTCTTTTAAAAAGAGCTGGCCACCATACATTGTCAAATGCACCCTCTATATCGATTGCAATTAACGACACTAAATGATTCTGTCTATGTTCTAATATAACCTTTGTTTTTTTTTTCCAAACATGTTATCGTTGATTTAATTTTTATAATCCATGTTGTCTATTGTTTAAAAGATTTTTTTCTTTATAAAATGCATAAATTTTATTTTTTAGTATTTTTTTCAAAAATCTTGGAGAGATTTGATATAAGAAATATAGGTCGGTAGCATTTAGTAATTTATAAATTCGTTTTGTTAGATTTAGGAATTATTTTAAGAGCTGCTCTTGTCCATTCATCAGAATAATATACTTTTCGAATACATTTATTAAATAATTCATTAATCAACGATACAATTTTCGGGGAAGCATATTTGATCATATTTGTTGGAAATACATAATTTTTGGTTTTGATTCAGGAGAACGGCTCTAGATGGCGTGCATCACGGGATGCGTCACCGAGTAAAGCCACCGAGTAAATCCACCGAGTAAATCCACAGAGTGCGTCCACGTGACCCTTTATACGAATATAAAAGCCGGCGAAAAAGGTATTACATCGGGGGAAGAGAGGACAGGGCATAGGCGCGCGAGGGAGAAGGTATTTGAACGGAAAGGTTTTTTTATTCGCGGAGAGGAAGATAGGGTCGGGGAAGTTTTCTGGTGATTTATCAATAATGGGTATTCCCTTTTGTTCTTTTGATGTTCTCAATTTACTAAAAATTTTAAATGCGTTTCCTTATTATTAAAAGGCTAAAGTTCAAGAAGTTGAAGGTTGAATAAGAAGAAGTTGAAAGGATAAAGTTCAAGGGGTTGAAGTTTGAATAAGAAGAAGTTGAAAGGATAAAGTTCAAGGGGTTGAAGTTTGAATAAGAAGAAGTTGAAAGGATAAAGTTCGGGAGGTTGAAGTTTGAATAAGAAGAAGTAGAAAGTTTAAAGAAGAAGAAGAAGAGTTGAAGGTTGAATAAGAAGAAGTTAAAGGTTTCAAGAACTCAAGGAAGTGAGAGAAAGCTAGGATAAATCTAAGAAGACAAAACTAAAGCTAGCGAGGATAAAATTGGAGAAGTCAAAGTGAACTGTACCTATGTAAATAAAAACCTGTTACGAACAAGATTTGCAAATAGGCAAATAAAGAGTTATATTTTATGACAATTTTGGTCTGCTTTACATTTCCTCGAGCTGCGCGGACACTTCTGGTGAGACACGATTACATTTTAAATCTTTTCTTTCTTTTCAACAATATTATTGCTTATGCTATCTATTCCATGCGCCTTTTTAACATTAATATTGGAGATTAATTTCTTTATTTCTTCTACTTCAATATGTACTCTGCTTTTATTATTCATTTGTGGTTTGTATCTTCTTGTTGATTGTTGAATGAAGTCGTTAAAATTTTGATTGTCGTCTGGAATTAACTTCCAGTTCATTAATTCGATAATATTTTGTTTTTTCAAATTTTCTGGTGATTTATCAATAATGGGTATTCCCTTTTGTTCTTTTGATGTTCTCAATTTACTAAAAATTTTAAATGCGTTTCCAAATGAATTATTATTAATATATTCTTCTATAAAGAATAGCCAATTTATTATTTTAGCTTTTTTTATTGCTATATTGTATTTATTTCTAAATGATTTAAATATAGTATAACTAATTGTTCCATTATGATAATAAAATTTCTTATATAGTGGAAATACGTTTTCATTTTTTTCCAGTTCGCTATACCACCAGTTAATTCTAGAGAACTCTTTAAGATTTGTGGGCATAACTTCCAAAGATTGGTAGGCGGCTTCTATTAATAGATTCGTGATTCCATTTATCACTTGATCAATATCTGTTTTGTTTTCAGCTTTAGCTATTGCATTTTCAAATCTATGTATTTCTAATATTGATATGTTATCAGCATATATCGACCAGTTTGCATATTTTTCCCTGAATTTCCATGTATATTTTTGTTCATTGATCGAATAATTGTTTTTGATCTTATTTCAAATACTGATAGACCTAGATCCATAACTAGATCACTTAATGATACCTGATCAAATGACCGTGGAATGCCACTTTCATTTGAAATAAATTCAGGGTCTTCTAATTTATGATTATCTGCAAATGCTGTATGCTGATCATCCTTTTTATTATAGGATTTTGAACCGTTTTAGGAATCGGTATGGGATTCTCGAGTACGTGAGGAATAGGTTGCTTAGCTGATGGTATATCAGGATAAAAGCTAGTTTGCTTATTTTTGCTATTAAGATCTGTGATTTTATAGACACAGAAATAAAAATCACAATTGTGATTTTTTGGTTGTCGGCAAACCATTGGTACACTAAAGGGCATACCTTTTGATTTCCCCGATTTCCATTGCAAAAGCTCTCGATAGCACGTTCCGCACACGCTATGGGGCACCACCACTTATCTTGATCACCCAAGGCCACACCAAAATATTCTTTATAGCATTCTTTTATCTTTGGGGTGATACGTTTCCTCTGTTTGGGAATTGTAAATTTTCCACAAATGTAGCAGAACATTTTTGGATTAACTTTGCATTTACGCGGCATTATATTTATTCAAAAATAATTATGAAAACAAATCTATTTTTAAACATTTTCTTTATATAACATTGCAATGGTATGTATTTCATCTAAACGATGATTAAATTTTATGCTTACAAAGTCAATATCTTCAAAATATTTTGATGACAGAGATGAGATCGGAAAAATTTGAGCTAATTTTGAAAAATGAAGGCTATATTCATGATCTACGGGTTGGAATTAACTAGAAGCAACTTTAAAATATTGAGAAGGAAATCGTGTGTGTACTAGTGTAATTTTAATAAAGAATCTGAACGAAAAGATGAAACGTAGTTCAATTTCAGTACAAGAACTCTCTCTTAATACCAATTTTGGGAGAACTAAAGAAATTATTTAACTGTGTTAATTGGGTTCGAACTAATTAATGTTAGTATCATCTGTATAAGATAATTGAAACTATTTAGCGCGAATTTTGTCTCTTTTTTAATGAATAAAACAACCTTATATTGTAAAAAAAAAGAAGAAAAAACGATGTGATCGGGTCACCTTTCATTTTATATTACCAAATGGGACGCTCTTCAAATAAGTGATTATAGGGAGGTTTTATCTGTATCCCTATTTGTTGGTGCTCCCTCTCTCATCTTTATATGTTGATAATTCTAACAATGCATTCTATTTTTCTAAATATATTTGTTGATAATTAGCAATCAGTGACTAAATTATTCTGCAAAGCCCTTACTTCTTCTTCTTATTATTATTATTGTGGCGAAATATTTTTTTAATCTTATGAACAGAATATTTATATTTATATATTTATATTTTCCTATTATGCAAACATGCTTCTCTTTACCTCTCTAGTATTTTATGAATTTTATGTTATTATTTTTGCCTTATATATAAATTATTCTGAAGTTTGTCTTTCCTAATTTTTTACGTGACATTATTATTATCATTCAAGAATATGAGTGCTCGAGTATCCCCAAAAGATATGTTTCAAATCATCTAAGAGATATGTGATGAACTAGAAAGAGAAAGCAAGAGAAATATAGAGTAGGGTTGATCCACTTTCAAATAATTCTATAGTATTTTGCCTTTAAAATTACAATACATATATTATTAATAAAAGCCAAAAATACGAAATAACTATATACATCTTTCTTTAAATTAAAGATACTTCGGCCAGTAAATCTTTTCATTATCTCGACGTTTCGACAAAATTCTTTTGTCCTCGCCAGGAGCGAACAAAAATTAAAACATTTGGCAAAGCGTTAAAAATTCTTCTGAGGCTGCAAGGGCGTTCTCACGCGATATTTCAAATTTTGTACATCTAAAGCACGAGTCAAAAACAAATATTTAACTCACAAATGACTATAATATTTTATATATATTATAATATATATATATATATATAGATATATAAAATTTGCCGGGAGGAAATTAATCCATAGAAGCAATGGGCGCTTCTCCCGTCAAAATAAACGTCAGAATCTGACGCCATCTATTGACCGTCGCCGCAACTAGCGGCCTCGGGTCGGTGACAAAGCCACAACACCAACTTTGGCAAACTAATTAGCGTCCACTTAGAGACCATGGTTTCGGGCTAATGGCCCTCGTCAGTCTAGGGCGGACTTTATTCCATGAGATCCACTCGGGATCTAATGGAATCATCACAATCTACCAAAGAGGTGTTTTGCTGGCAATGTGGCTGGGCCAAATCTATGGCTAGAACATGGATAGAAAATTTGCCGGGAATAAATTAATCCATAGAAGCAATCGGCGCTTCTCCCGTCAAAATCTGACGCCATCTATTGACCGTCGCCGCAACTAGCGGCCTCGGGTCGGTGACAAAGCCACAACACCAACTTTGGCAAACTGATAAGCGTCCACGTAGAGACCATGGTTTCGGGCTAATGGCCCTCGTCAGTCTAGGGCGGACTTTATTCCATGAGATCCACACGGGATCTAATGAAATCCTCACAATCTACCAAAGAGGTGTTTTGCTGGCAATGTGGCTGGGCCAAATCTATGGCTAGAACATGGATAGAAAATTTGCCGGGAGGAAATTAATCCATAGAAGCAATCGGCGCTTCTCCCGTCAAAATATGACGCAATCTATTGACCGTCGCCGCAACTAGCGGCCTCGGGTCGGTGACAAAGCCACAACACCAGCTTTGGCAAACTGATAAGTGTCCACCTAGAGACCATGGTTTCGGGCTAACGTTTATTTTGATGGGAGAAGCGTCCATTGCTTCTATGGATTAATTTCCTCCCGGCATATTTTCTATCTATGTTCTAGCCATAGATTTGGCCCAGCCACATTGCCAGCAAAACACCTCTTTGGTAGATTGTAAGGATTCCATTATATCCCGTGTGGATCTCATGGAATAAAGTCCGCCCTAGACTGACGAGGGCCATTAGCCCGAAACCATGGTCTCTAAGTGGACGCTTATCAGTTTGCCAAAGTTGGTGTTGTGGCTTTGTCACCGACCCGAGGCCGGTAGTTGCGGCGACGGTCAATGGATGGCGTCAGATTCTGACGTTTTTTTTTAACGAGAGAAGCGCCGATTGCTTCTATGGATTAATTTCCTCCCGGCAAATTTTCTATCTATGTTCTAGCCATAGATTTGGCCCAGCCAGATTGCCAGCAAAACACCTCTTTGGTAGATTGTGAGGATTCCATTAGATCTCGTGTGGATCTCATGGAATAAAGTCCGCCCTAGACTGACGAGGGCCATTAGCCCGAAACCATGGTCTCTAGGTGGACGCTTATCAGTTTGGCAAAGTTGGTGTTGTGGCTTTGCACTGACCCGAGGCCGCTAGTTGCGGCGACGGTCAATAGATGGCGTCAGATTCTGACGTTTATTTTGACGGGAGAAGCGCCCATTGCTTCTACACATATTTATATATATATATTATTTTAAAATGCTTATTTTGGATCATATAGTTTTATTTTCCAATATTTCGTATGGAAACTGGCCAAACGAAGAATCCTAATAATATCAAATGATAAATTTTTAAAACACCATTTCGCCAAAAGTAGAAGAATTGGAGGACGATTTTTAAATGCAATCCGAGATATGTAAAATAGGTAAATTCAAATTAAAACATGTAGCAAAAAATGATATTTTAGATGTGGTTTTGTGAAATTAATTTTTTGAAAAACACTGCTGATATCTACATACGATATTTTTAAAATGTTAATATAGTACCAAAATTTAGATGGCGCTACTAATAGGAATTCTTGCTATAAGAAATGTATAGTTTCTTGACAAATTGGCGACATTTGACTATTTAGCTGAAAATTTGAAGAAATGACAAACCAAAAAATAACTGTTCACTAAAAAAAAAAAAAACTAGATAGTGAAGACAGCATTTATTATACCCATAACCGAACACAAAGAGCTTCAAAATATTAGTAGATAATATAATACATGGCAGCTTATATAACACATGAGTTAACTGTCTTTCTCTCTTGTATTCGGTCACAATCCTTGCTCAATTAGGCGCCTTTCATTTCAAACACCGCCTGCAGACGATAGATGACAGATTGGACAAAATTAAATAACATACTGTTCCAGACAAAATCCCCGTTTGCCAAAAAACTTGTCGAGCACTTACTTCTCCATACTTGGATAACGCGTCAATAGCTTCAATATTCTGCGAAACTGTAACAGCCACTGACTTTCATATCGATGGTCTTCCGCTCCGAGGTTTTGCGTCCAGAGATCCAGTCTTTTCAATTTTTTTATCATTCGCCTTAGGGAGTAGCAACTCGTGGCTCATTTAACGCTTCGAATACCTTTAAAGGTTTGAAACGCTCATAAAGCTTCAGTGGCAGATTCTTAATTGCAATAAAAAATATTTCACCCAGAGTGCTTTATCCTGTAGTGATGGCATTCCAGAGAAAAAATAAATTATCAGAGATAGATAAATATTTTTCAAATGAATTACAATAAATATAATAGGTACTGGGAGAGATTTGAATTTTAAAAAATTAGAAATTTATCATCTTCGAAATTTAAAACGCTGAGAGGATCCCAGCAAACAGCATCTAAAATATAAACTTTTTTCCTACATGTTTTAATTTGCATTTACCTATTTTACATATCCCGCATTTCATTAAAAATTTATTAATTTATCATTTGATATTATTAGGGTTCTTTCCTGGTATTCAAAAAGGTAAAATACGTATCGATCAGTTATATTTTTCAATTTATTAAACAATTTGGCCGCTGAATCTTTTATTCTGGTAGAGCGCCATCTAGCAAATAAAATTGTAAATAAAATCAATTTGAATTTTTAATTATTTGCCCTGAAATATCCCATTGCATCCTGAACACAATGGTGTTTACCGCATTGCTCTAGCGCAAATATTCGCGGAGTTATTAATTTTTGAAGTTGTGCAAGACTTTTGGATCACCCTGTATATTGAGAAATTATAAACAAAAATAAATATAAAAAATAACGCTGATAGACAAAACTTAAGGAAGTTGTACCTTATAGCATATATATATCAGGATTCAGAAAATAACTCTGAGAGATATATATGCTATAAGGTACAACTTCCTTAAGTTTTATCTATCAGTGTAATTAATAATTTATACAAATATTTCACAGTAGTAACAATAAGTCCTGAAGAGGACAAACATATTTTGTCGAAACTTCGAGATAATAAAAAGATATTCTGGCTGAAGTGTTTTTAACATGAATGACTGTGAATGCCGGCCAGGCAATCTCTGTCTTTATGATATATACATCTTATAACCTGTTACTTATAAAAGTATCAAAGATATATTAAAATTGCTCTTAAAAACTATCTATGAATATTTGCATTATATTATTAGCAAACGATCATTTTTAACTAAAAAAAAAAAAGAAATATTACTTGTTATACACTGATTTTTTTAAATTTAAAAAGAAGGAAAATGAGGAATAAATTGCATTCTTACCGAAGATAAATTGATATACCTAAGAAATTTTACATATTTAAAATAACTTTTTATTATTATTAATCTTTGTTAGTATCGTTTGGTGTATAATGGACAAATTGAGCGACTGCATGATAAATACTGGTATTAACCGTTGAGAATATGGAAATACAGTAAGAGTAGAAGGAAGCTTTAGGAATGCAAATTCCGAATCGATTTTTGAGGATTTAAAGATTATTGTATCTTTTTTTAAAGGGTTGCTTGAAAACTTAATATCTTTTTAAATACATGTGAAATTTCTTCTATTTAAATATTAAAGCGGATTTGAAAGTTTTTAAGAATTTTTTTGTTGCTTTTAATGGTTGTGTTTAGCTATTTTGTATTATTTTTGGTTTGTGGTTGGATAACAGTTGGTTTAAGGTGAAAATAATTTTGGGGTTAAATTGCTTAAAGTTATTTTATGCATAAAATACGTTTGTACTAATTAGTATAGAGATAGTGCAAATTGTGTTTCATGGTAGTATATGTATTAACGTATTATACATGAGAGTTAAGAAAAATATGTAAAAAATGACGAAAAGGTTTGAAAATAAAATTAATGTGTAAACATATTAACGTTTAAAACAAAAACAATATATAGAGGAACATATATCACTCAGCAATAAGAATAAAATTCTTCTAAAATTTTAGAATATATGATTAAATCGTCAAGATAGTTGATGCACCTCTTGTACATTAATGGACAAAGGGTTTGTTGTATGATTCGCTGAAACGGGGTAGGGGCATTTTTCAACCCAAAGGGCATAACTAACCACTCATAAAGCCCTTCGTTGGTGATGAATGCTGTCTTCTCTGTGCTGTCTGGAGCCATTTCAACATGCCAATAAACTGAGGTGATGTCCAACGAAGTGAAGTATTTCGCTCTCTGAAGACGATCGATGACTTCTTGAATGTTAGGCAGTGGCATCTTGTCGTCAATGATAAGGGCATTGAGGCGGCTGTAATCAACGCAAAGCCTCTTTTGGCCATCCGCGATCGGTACGAGTGTGACTGGGAAGGCCCATGGGCTTCGACTGTCTCGAACTAGTCTTTTTTTTCTTTAAATCTTCAACCTGTCGTTTAATCTCATCATACTCTGAGGCTGATCTTCGATACCGTCCAAGTTGAATAGGCGGATGAGGAACGGTATGGATGTTGTGTTTTGCTATTTTGATTTTTCCTACATAAAAAGAAATTTCACTAAAAATAGTTAATATTTATGTAATATCTTGTCGAGGGTTCGATTTGTTTCTGGTCTCAAATGATTCGCCTGAAATTTACAATTATACAAAGATTGTCCTTTAGTAGTCACAAGACCATTCTTGATGTCGACATTAAGATTGAACAGAGTTCCCACGTCAAGACCCAGTAGAAGGGGATACTTGAAGTTTCTGAGGATGTGTAAATCTATCCGATTGGTTATGTAACTGATGGTAAAGTTGACTTTAACGCGACCAAAGCTTCTTTTTCTGGAATTAGCTTGATTGATGTAAATGGATGATGATAGTTCCATTTGTAGATTCATTTTTTTGAATTGGGAATATGACATTATACTGATATTTGAACCAGTATCTATGAATGCTTGTATTGGGGTGGAGTTGACAAATGTGTTGATGTTGATGAACTTGAAGATTGGCTGCCCTAATAGTTTAAATTAACTGTTGGTAAATCAGTTGAGTTAGAAGATGAAGGGTCGAAAGTAGCATAAAAAGTTGAAGGTTGTCCGTTTGCTGCAGTTTCTTTAGGGAATGTTTTGGGTCTACATGGGCATTCATTATGCCAATGAAGATTATGCAATATCCGTATTTTGCTAAATCTGCATAGGTATGGTGGCTTCGGAGGTAAAGCGAGGTAAGAGCCAGCAGATTTAAAATCGTTAAATTAATTATCGCCGAAGGCTAGATTCAAGTTCGTTTGTATGGAGCTAACAGCAGCCTCCAATTTTAAGGTTGCACCTACCCAAGTCTCTATATCTTCGAAATATATTGGGGTAAGCTAATCTTCCGTTGTGTTGGTAATCCTTTCGTGAACATCTGGATCTGTTCGAATTTGTATAGGGAAGTTTGTTTTAGAAGCCGGATTTTGGACTGAAAGTAGTCATTGACGAATTCATCACGGCCTAGATACCTTCGTTGTGCATCGATTAATGGTGTTGCTGTTGATGATTCAAATCTTCTAATAAATTTTTGTTTGATGGTTACCCATTGAGTAATATTTGTTCCTGTAATTTCATCAGCATACCATTCTAAGGCTCTTCTTTTTAGATAGTAAAAGAACAACTTTCCTTTATCAGTGTCTGCAACATGTAATTCGAATAGTTTTACCCAGCTCCGGGCACGAATATCCTTCTGATCCCCGCTGTATTTTTGCAATTTTAAATTATTTCTTTAGACATAATGAAATTTTTTCATTCCCAATTTTTTTTCCTTTTTTTTTTCAGGATTTAAATTATTTTTCGAATATTTATAAAATTCTAATTATGTTCACAATATGACTGAAATAAATATTATATTCAAATGAATAAAATCTTTTTGATTCTTGAATAATTGAAATCCTTGCCGGCTACGCCAAAACTGTGGTGGTTGTCTGGTTTTGAAGAAATGATTCAAATATTTATTCCAGGTATTTTAATTACTACAGATATAATATCAAAATAAGTATTATTGTTAATTTTTAGTTATTATTATTTTTATAAATTGATAGCAAGTTAATAAAAGATCTAAAAGGTCTGATGAAATATGAGAATGAATGGCCGTTGGCTAGTGGTAAAGTCAGAACTTTGTTCGCTAACTAGCTGCGCCGCCGCGCATGCGCCCGCCACCGCACACTCGCGCATGCGCCGTCTTACCGTATCCGGCCGGCCGAGGAGGCGGTGGTTGAAAGGGTGGTTCAAAATTGGCGGTGGATCAAAGCACCGTCACAATATTATCTATTCATTTCACCTTATTTAAATATTGTATTTTCAAATAGTCAACCCTATATAAAATATTATTTTAGTTATTATTTTAAAATGTAAACTAGACAGAATATAAACACATATAAATTATTGATAATATGTAGAGTAATTACAGGGTAAAATTCTGAAAATATTATTATAGAAATAACAATGTTATTTATTATTTTGTAAAAATCGTATATTACTAATATACATATGGTAATTTAAGCCAATAGCCCCATATTGTATAATACTTATAACAAGATTTCCATGCTGTATAATAAACACTTCTATAAATAATTATACGCATGATTGACATGTGTCATTACATCACCATAAGTAATGTACTTTGTACAAACTGAGGATAAATAAATAAAACTCTGTGATAGATTAAGAGTTGAGCTAAAGCAAGAGATTGAGATAAAAGTTCAACGAGGCCTAAAGATAGCAAGATCACAGGGCGTTGCCAGAGTGTACAATATCGCTTCCGATCTACGCTCTTGTTGCATCCACTGAAATTCAATACTTCCTCTCTCGGCAAAGATATAAAAGACCTCCGCCCTAGCCGAAAATATAGTTACTTCACCATCAGCGGGATCCCCCGTCACTTCATCTTCTGATGCTCGACCATGCCGTAGATCAGTAAGAAAATTCTCATTTCTCCATCTTTCGCTGCTTAGCTCAACTCCTATCTGTTCACGGAACTTTCATAATACAACTGTGTCTCTACGTTTTTTTCTTGTGTATGGACATTCCCAAGCTTTCCACTCTGCTTCGACCACGACTGCCTGTACTCTGTGAGAACTGTCAAAGGTATTCCAAGGTGCAGAGAGGTACTGGAAAACTCTCCACGCCCTGACTGTCCCTCTCGGTTACTACAGGTTTGCCTCTCTCGGTTACCACACCACAGCGAGAGACCCTCGGTTATCATATACATATTTACAATATATATTTCTAGCGTCTGGTTAAATTCAATATATTTTCATTGCATTATAAGCAGTAGGGAATTGGTTTATTTGAAATGAAAAGCACGAAAATAAGTAAAAAATCTCTAATTTGGGGCATTTAAGTAAATATATATCTATATAAAACGACATTGACATTTTATTATTTAAAAATCAGAAGAAAAATTAAAGATAATGATCAATTTGAATAAATGGTTACTATTTTAATAGGAATCTATATAAAAAGTCATCAACTAAAGACGAACAATTATTAACCACAATAGAAATCACAGAATACAGTAATCATTTCTTGCTAACCCTACTTTCAAACACGTGGTTGAAATTTCACCAAATCCATGATGATTACCCATATAATAATTCCTAATTTAAATTGTCCTACTTAATTCTAAATCATTCTTTCAGAAAATGTTCTAATTTAGATATTTTTCTTTAAAATTTCATAAATTTCCTTTATTACCCAATCGTACAGTGTTGCCAAATGGTATCTGTATCGATCATAGAATAATCTCTGTAATTTATGACCCCATTAAAGATTATATCGCTCGACGAATTATATATTCCATTTAATGTAGTTGTGTTGAAGCTTTCTAATCGTCTGGGTTATTAGTGCAATAATAAACTTTAGTGTATCTTCTGTAATAACTATTTGATGACTGAGAAATTACATATCGTCTGTAATATTTATTTCTCTATCATTTAAGTAGTGACGAAAATTCATTCAATGAAATTATTATTATTAAATATGATGATGGGATATTATCAAGACGATTGAATAGTATTTAGACATATAAATATTATATTAAAATAATATTTTCTTTGATTAAACTATAATGTTTTGATTACATATGAATACATATAAATTTACATATAAATACAATGGTAATACTTATAGTACTATGCAAATAGTATGGAATTATAATAAAATATTCATTTGATGGTAGTATTTTCTGTTATATAGCAAATATTTGAATCAACGCATATTATACATAGTGTGGTCAATAATTTCCAGGAATGCTAAATATTTAAAAAATACAAAATTATAATGAAGTTTTATTTAAAATTTCTCAAAATAATCACCGTCACTATCTATACACTTGTTCGATCTTTTTTGCGGATATCAAAACACCTCTGAAAATCCTCTTCTTTCAGGCTTTTCAAAATATTCTTCGTATTCTCCTTTATTTCAGGTATTGAGTCAAATCGACGTCCTTTGAAGATTTTTTCAATTTTAGGGTAAAGGAAAAAATCGTTGGGAGCAAGACCAGGGTAGCTGGGATAGTAAAGCAATTCCGTGTTTAGTCAAATAGAGTTGCACAGTGACGGCCGTATGTGGCCGTGCGTTGTCATGATGCAAGAGCTAATTTTTCTGATTCCATTTTTCGGGTCATTTCTGAGCACAGCCTCCCTTAAACGTCGCAATACATCAAGATAGTAGAACGACATTTGAAAATGATCCCGAATGTGTTTCTTTCTGTTGATTAATGGTCTAGCCCTTGGGCACGAATTCATAGTGTACCAATCCCTTTACATCAAAGAAAGTGATAAGAAGACACTTAAGCTTTGATTTGATAATCTTTGCTTTCTTGAATCTTGGTTCTCCAGTCTCTATCCACTAGTTTGATTGTCTCTGAGTATCGGGATCATATCCGTACATTCATGTTTCATCTCTCGTGATAACAATTTCGAGCCAATGGGGTTCAGAATTGAACATTTAGACCATGTTTTTGCATATTTCTTTGCGATGCTCTTTCTGCTCATTCGCTAAGAGATATGGGACAAATTTAGCCGGGAATCGTTTAAGATGCAGATAATTCTTATGATGGTTTGGCATGTTCCAAAAGAGATATCCAAGTCTTCTGATAGCTCTCTGATAGTTATTCTTGGAGTTTCTTTGATCGACGACTTGAATTTGAGTACATTTTCGGGGTTTCTTATCGATATAGGTCTGCCAGTGTGTAGATCATCCTTGACGCTTGTTCGACCAGCTTTAAATCGTGCAAACCATTCAAATGTCCACGATTGTGATAAGGCATCTTCTTTAAAAGCCTGCTTCAACATTTGAAATTAATTGGAAACTGTTTTCCTCAATTTAAAGGAATAATCTATGCAGACTCGCTATTTTTCAATACAGTCCATACGGAAGTTAGAAAATGTTCTGATATTTTCGAGCTTATAAATTCGAAAATACGTGAGCGCGTGCGTCTTTGAAACCAAATTATTTTTCTACGTGTTGAAATATGTTTTATCTATGAGGTCCTTATAAAATTATTTCATTATTTTCAATATTTCACGTGATCCAGTCTCATTCCTGGAAATATTTATCACACGTTGTATATTTGATTTTTATATACTTTTTTTCGTAAGTTATTTTATGAAGATAATTCAGTTGCAAATAAAAGTCCCCGAAATTATGTACTTTTAAGAATTCGAGAAAAATATCAAAAAAAGAGTATTGAAAAAATCCTTTTATAAGTTTATTTTCTATTCTTATTTAAACCACTAGGAAATCCTCTATTTTATATTAATATAATTATACTTAAATATAAAAAAGGAATATCCTGAACGCTCACATAAGAATTTTAGATAGCAGAGCGCCATCTAGTGGAAAAAATATTTTATAAACCATTTATGAAGTTTTCTCTCTAATATTTGGCCAACCCATTTTCTTGCTAAATTAAGAAAAGCCAACCACGTACGCGTTTCGGGGTGTAGATTCGATGAAACTACCCTGGAAGTATATGACCAATTATCGTCACATGATCTACAGGAGTAAACAGACGCGGGATACAGACTTGGTTCCTGATTTCTTCTGGTTGGTATAAACCATCAAAGAACGCTATTGTACTATATATTTGACATACGATGGATTCCATAATGATCATTATTGAAATATATGGTTTACCTTATTTTTAGAATATGATATATACCTATTTTGGTACCTTCGCTTCTTACCTGGCAAGAAACTATGAGAACTCAAGTTTCTTAACAATTATCTTGCCAACATGGCCTGGCTCATAAGTGGTGAGCCCTTCCAGCGGATTTACCAGTTTAATTTACTATACCTATTAAATATGGTCATACCGCATCATTTAAGTCTTTTCTGTGATCTCCTCAACCATTACACTTTCCAGTACGCTACATTTTTAAAAAGGATTCCAAGCTTCTTCCTTCTTTTTCACTAAGTTTCTTGTTGATCTTTTTAATAGAATTTTAGTAGGTGAAGAATACTACGTATTAAGAAAAACGCGCATATCCTGATCGTGCAACCAAAGGTTTCTGATGGCTTCCAAGCCATTTTTCAAATTAAACATTTTACCACAGCACAATTTCACTTTTGTACTATTTTTCCCCAATAATACTATGTTTGTTTTATAAATAACCTTGTGAGCCTTGTTTTGTGAGCCTGAATATTAGTGAGCCTTTTTGAACGACCTGTATGTGAATAATCTTTGAGAACAGTATAAATACATATACAACATAAAGTTGCGGGAAGATTTATTCATGTAACAAAAGAGGCACCACTCCCTAGGTTGTACATCAGAACGATAGCACAATGCATCACCCTAGTTAAATACTTTACGAGTAATCATAAAGAATGAGCCACACATAACACCATTTCTATGCAATATTCAACAAAATGACAACCTGTATACCATGGTTTCGGGCTTTGGCCTTTGCCACTTCACCAGCTTAAACACCTGTTTGGTAAATACGACCGATTTCATGACCCCTCTCGTAGGATGTTATGAAATCGATGCCGCCCCTGTACTGATGATGACTAACAAGTTACCTTTTTTTTCCGAATTTTACAAAACTTGTTTATTACCACTAGTAATGTTTTATACTAGGGTGATGCACTGTGCCATAATTCTTATTCACAATCAAAGAGAGAGATTGTACCTCTTCTGATACATATAAAAGTATGCGCTTCAGGCATAGCTTTTCCTAAAACAATTTACAAAAAGGTATTTTAGGTATAAAATAAATATGAAGCATATCTCTCGATTATTCTTTTTAGATTTCGATGTCAAGTATATGTGTTAAAATGTTTCACTCCCTAAAAAAGTGATAAAAAGAAGAATTAATAGCTTTGTTAAGTGATGTTCAAGCCAAAATAATAGGTAGAATTTAAATAAAAAGTATTTATATTAAAAATTTGGACATTCATACTAAATATGGAAAATCAAATCTGTGGAAAGTTTGAGCTAAATGCTCAAATCTACATTTCAGAACTGATAGTAGCAAGCAAATGCATGTTTCATTAGTAGGTCAATATTAAAAACCCCTAACTGAATTTCAAACTTTGTTCTTAGAATATTTAATAAAATTTTCCACATTTTATATTTACATAGAAAATCTCGAATACCTTTAGTGAATACAAAAATACATATACATTTTTAAATATTTATATAAATAATACCATTTAAGAAACAACATTGTGAATATTTAATGGTAATATCAAACAAAGTAAAATATAAATGTAAAAAAAATACACAAGAAGAGATAGAGAGATTCTTGAATAAATAATTTCTGGTATAAGATAGCAAACATTTTAAAAACATATCTACACATCATGTTTATTCTATTTAATATTTAAATCTTAAATTCACTTTGTTATTTAGTCTCTTTTATATTTTTTTCTTTTTATTTACATATTGTAAATATAATATACGCAGACGACCAACACATTTCTATCGTCTGCTTTTATTTCATAATAATAAAAAATTAAAACTAAAAAATATTTACTTTTAATTAAAATTGAATTTTCTTTAACATTATTTTTAAAATATTCTTTTTAAAATTAAAAAATATATCTGTAATATTCTAAATAAGGATAAAATTCTTCTTTTTTTTTAATATCGCCTAGTAAAAAAGGAAAGGGAACTAAATATATATTTTTTCTAATAAATATTGATAGGGGGAATATTCTGTGAAGTAATAATTCACAGATTGAAATAATTTTTATCGATATTTTTTCTGGGAAAGTTCTATCTAAAAGTTGAAGGGGAGGGTTGGAAAGTGGCTTATTAAAAACATCAGCTAAGAAATTTCCATACAATCTTGATACCGGTATCTATCCCTACACTCTGCAAACATTCACCACCCCTCCAAAAACTCTTATCACCCCATCCTTCAAATCCTTAATCTAAAAATTTCTCTTCCTTCTAAAGAATTTGTCTTCAAGTGCTATTTTAATTTTTCTAAATATAAATACTTGAATATTTATATAAAAAAATTTAAAGAGAAATTATATTTACTTTTAAAAAATCCTTTTTAGCATATTCTAGATAATATTTATTAACTTTTTATCAAAAATATTTTATAGTTCAATTTTCCCCTAAAGAGAACATGTTTTAATAATCTGTTGGCAAATTTTTTAAAAAGTCGTCTGCTTCAAATAGTTTTTTCATTATAGAAAATACATTTAAGGAATGAAATCAGAACTCCAGGCAACCACTCTGATTTCAAAAACAAAATTAGTCGCTTTAGGGAGATTTGTTTCAGTAAAAATCATTCGAAAGTTTCCAGAGAAAAATGTACGCTCAAGGGAGGAAGGTCGCTTTATAGAGGATCGATTTAGGGATGTAATTCTTCTCTATATATATATTGGTATTCTTATACGTACTCTGAAGATATCATATAAATACTTAAGCATAAGCACTTAAGGCAAATAATCTTGTATATGTTCATCCTATAATAGCTCTATTTTGCATCATAAATTGCTCTATTTCTGTAATTTAAAAAAGTAATTTCATCCGAATTATATCTATGTCAATTCAATTAAAAAACGAGTAAACATATGATCTTTATATCTAACGAGTATTTAAAGTTATGTTCTGGAAAAGAATTGTTCGATTTCGATTATAATATTCTTTCTTTTGATATAAATCTTTATGCTCAACTTTTATAAATCATGAATCCTTTAGGTGTCCCCATTTTTTATATCTACCATGGATATATATTGATACTCCTGTTGAAGGACTGAAAAGTCTAAAACTTGAAAATAAAAGGTTTGGACAAGAAACATAGCCCTGGAAGCCTTATTTATTTTATTATATTGCCACGTGGAAAATTAGGGAAGACAAAAACATCTGGAGGAAACAAAATTTATTTCAGACAAGGGCAAAAACTATCAAAGGTAAACAAAAGATAAGCCACGAGGGAAATTTACAGAGTGGCAAGATATAAAACAAAAAAAATGACCACTCTGTTAAATAAAAAATAATAAAATTAAGAAATACTATGTTACATAAATAAAATTAATAAATACTATGTTACATAGCTTCTTCCCTATGGGAGCTGTGACCCACAGCTAGCAATTATTATAGATAATGACGTGGATTTGACGTGCTTCTGCCAAGGATTCCATCGAAGTCTTGGAACTTTGTCCCTAGTACCTTTGCGTCCTTTTTCTTGCGGCGTGAAGAGCGGCTTCGTCGTCGTATCGTCTATAGGGACATCGTCATCTTCGAGGGAAGTCTTGGCTTCAGTACGGCGGTGGAATCCTGGAGTCAGTCTCCGAAAATGTAGATCACAGCACCCATGGCTTCAAGGTCTTCTCGGCGATCTTCAGTTTGTCTTCCCTAACTTACCCAGCATCTCCACCAAAATGCCACGTGGAAAATTAGGGAAGACAAAAACATCAGGAGGAAACAAAATTTATTTCAGACAAGGGCAAAAACTATCAAAGGTAAACAAAAGATAAGCCACGAGGGAAATTTACAGAGTGGCAAGATATAAAACATAAAAATGACCACTCTGTTAAATAAAAAATAATAAAATTAAGAAATACTATGTTACATAAATAAAATTAATAAATACTATGTTACAATATTGTCAATTTATTAATCTTTCTATATGTATCAGGTACGTAAAATAAAAAATAAATCAGATTTCCCAAAGTAAATCTATATAGTATTAAGGTATAAAGATTTTCTATGGTAACATTTACGCAAATATATAATGTTTTTTGTTTAGTTGTGCCCTATAAAAGGTTGTGCCCTGTTTAACCATAAAATACTTCTCTTAGGCGATGGTGTAGTCAATAATAATTTTCAATCGATAAATTCTTCAATTGATTTAATTTTCTTAATAAAGAGAGAATGCAAAATGTTCAATTAATCAATCAGAGAAGAGATTTCATCTGATCAATAATATTGGATTCAAATAATTTTCTCGAACTTGCTCATACTGATCGGAATCAACCTGCGTACATATTTTAGGGATAAATTCTAGCGTTGTATCTCTATTAATATGGCCTTAGTGACCTAGAGCGTACAGAAGAACTGTGCTTTCTATAAGATCACATCATCCAGCAAGGGAGGCCCCACTTGGAGCCCCCACGTAGCGAGGGCAACTCCTTAGAACAGCTAAGACAGAAAAGGACTGAGCGGTGAGCAAGATAAGTCGCCAACTACATCCTGATGTGAAAAAAGGCACCAACATGTTCTTGAATTTGAAAATAGCTTCTAGAAGCGAATGGACTCGGTATTAGGTAATCGGCATATGAATATGAAAGGCAAAGGTAAACAGCATTTACTATTACACTATTTCATTCTTTTTGTCTACAAAAATTCCCAAGGAATGGACCAAGGCAGCATCTTGCTACCAGACTATGACTATAGAGATCAGCTTGGTAACGCTTGATTCAGAAAAGAAACCAGTCTATAGACTAATTCTCTTGAAATACACTCATAGACAAAACTTAAGGAAGTTTCACTTTTAGCATGTAAATCGCGATTCAGACAATAACTCTGAAAGATATTTTATACACAGTGAACTTTATTGAAAATACACGAGATATCCAAGTGTGAACAAAATTGCCTCTTTCTCAAAAAAGAAAGAAAAAATATGGCGCAAGCCATCAGAACTTTCAGTTGCACTATAAGGAGATGCCCTTTTCTTAATTTACGCACCTTATCCCAGTACAATATCACATTTGTACTATTTTTTCAGATTGTGTAGCGTTTTCACGCAATTCTGGCCTTAACTACCCGTTACATGATTTTTCAGGATGCCCTAATGACCAAATATTTAGTCGTTTAGGTACAGCTTGCACCACGCTGATGAGGGCCAACAGCCCGAAACGCGTCCGTGATTAGCTTTTCTTGATTAATCAAGAATTGGTATTTGGCCAATTCTGGAATAATTAAAAATCAACGAGAATAGTTGATATTTATTCCGATAGATGGCGCAAGCCATCTGCAACTTTCAGTTGCACGATAAGGAGATGCCTTTTTTTAAATTTATGCACCTTATCCCAGAAAAATATCACATTTGTACTATTTTTTCATATATAAATATATATATTTAAATATATATATAAATTTATTTATTTATATAGTGTTGCATCAAATTAAATGCGCCCTACATTTATTCAAAATATTATATGATATTTCATATTTATTTAAAACAGATTATTTATATTATCATAATTCCTTTTTATAGTTTCATTCCTTTTGTAATATTTTATTGTACATATATCTTGATTGCTTATTGGAGCGAGAGAGGACGGAGAGCAAGACTGCGGATCACGACCTACGAGGAAGACGACGAATAAATAAACACAATAACTTCAAAACGTTATTTATTTTATTTACTTTTATTTATTCGCTTTGAATATGGAAACCCGCTCGGGAAACGTGTATAACACCAAGAAGGAAGAAACCAAGGTCGACGACCCTGCAAAGCTTCAACTTGGTGTAACAATATTTATATACAAAGTGGGTTCATTAATTTCCAGGACTGCTCTGTATCTTTGAAAAAATAAAACAAATAAAAAAACTAATTTAATATTTTTCAAAATATGCCCCTCCTGCCTAAATACACCTGTTCCATCTTTTTTTCCAATTGTCGAAGCAGGAGATAAAATCACTTTTTGAGAGGTTCCTCAAGGTTGCCTTCGATTCAGCTTGTATCATATAAACGTTGTCAAATTTCCTTCCTTTTAACTTCATTTTCAATTTAGGATAGAGAAAAAAGTCGTTGGGGGCTAAGTCGGGGGAATAGGGTGGATGAGGGATCTGTATGGTTGAATGCTTGGCCAAGAACTGCAAAACAACATGGGCTGTGTGCGGCCGCGCATTATCGAGGTGAAGTATCCAGTCACTGTTTTGCCATCTTTCAGATCTTTTAAGGCGCACTGCCTCCCTTAAGCGCCTCATTATCCCCAAATAAACCTCTTGATTAATTGTACGTCCGAAAGGAATAAATTCACGGTGAACCAAACCATTATTATCAAAAAATGTAACAAGCAATGTCTTGACTTTGGATTTTGTAAATCTTGCCTTTTTGGGTTTCGGTTCCCCTCTTTCAATCCATTGGCTGGATTGACGTTTGGTTTCCGGGTCATACTGATACACCCATGTCTCATCCCCGGTAATGATTTTTTGCATCCATTCTGGATCGGTCCGAGTCATTTCAACCATGTTTTTGCAGACATCCATTCTAACCTCCTTTTGTTCCTTTGTTAGAATCCGGGGAACAAATTTTGAAGACGTCCGGATCATGTCCAAATCTTTTGTTACTATTTGATGACACAGTCCTACAGATAGTCCAGTCTCTGAATATAAGTCTTTAATAGAAATTCTTCTGTAAGATTTGATTAATTCCTTTATTTTGAGCTTGTTTTCCTCGCAACGTATTGATCTTGGACGCCCAGTATGCTGATCATCGTTTACCTTTTCCCGAACTTTTAGGAAGCGTGAAAACCATTCAAAAGTTCTTGAACGGGATAAAGCTTCATCTCCAAAAGCTTCTTTGATCAATTTATACGTCTCAGTAGCACTTTTTCAATTTAAAACTTAAACTTAATGCAGATTCTCTGCTCTTCGAAAATGGCCATTTTAAAATTAGAAATGCGAACCTTACAAGGAAGTTGTTTTGTTCTATTTTTAGATCGGCGCGGGCGCCACGAGACTCGTGCTTTCAGTCAGGTGTGGTCGAATGTCCAAATTTTAACTCTGTGTAAACATTTTTTCTTTAGCTTTTTTATTTATTTTATTTTTTAAGCAGTCCTGGAAATTAATGAACGCACCTTGTATATACAAAATACTTTATATTTAATTAAATTTTGTCAATGAGTGTATATCTGACATCTACGCTGAAACTTGTATCAAATAATTTCACTTGTGAAGAAAGCAATGTTTATTATCGAAGATATTAAATTCTGAGCGTTCGTCTGCAGAACAAACATATTAACTCCAAATATTTATAATTTAAAACGTATAATTTCGACGATTCAGGATATCCCAGTTAACAAATTTATTTATTATTCAAACATCTATTCTAGTCTTCAAAAGACAATTTTTGGATCTTTCACCGATATAGATATTCCATAAATCCGGTTAGCAGCTGTTTTGATGGTATTATTTTTGGTGGATAATCTAAATTTTATTCCTATATATATTTTACATTTTTCCATTCTTTCATTCAAGACTGAATGGAATTTCATCGCCGTATTCATTCTTGATATAGAGCCAAACCAATTTACTTAGTTTTTTGCTAACTTTATTTCGCTATTTGATCTTCCATTCTGTGTTCTTCTCTGATGTCATCATTGACCATATGAAAAAATTATTGGTCGATACAGATGATGTCCGTCGGGAATTTTTTACTTTTGGTATGGCCATCCAAGACGTGAAGACACTTCCACTATGCCATTTTAAAAGATATCAAATAAATACGAAAAGAAACCTTACTCCTGCCATCGTTTGTGATCCGGAACACCATTTAAGATTAAAGCATGAAACTGAATTTTCTGACTTTATTCAGGAATACCTCTTTGCTATTTGTGTTACTTTTCAAACGAAGAAAACAAAAATAAATTAATTAGACTATCGATTTGTTGAGTCCGTGTTAGACCTATATCTCTCATAATAACCTCTCTCTCATAAGCATTTCATAGAATTAAACAATTCTACATAATAATTTATATATATTGGTATTACCTTGGTTATTTCGTCTTTCTACCATGTTATAATCAAATAAACAACGCTATAGATAAATCTCATCCATATCAATATCTAGACCTATGATGACATTTTTTGTCTCTTCATTATTACAGATAGCTTTTATATTAATAATGATAACATTATAATACCATTACTATCACAAACTATATTTAGTATCATTTAGCATGCCCTTCTATTATTACAGATAATAATATTAATATCGTTATTAGTAATAAACTTTTAATATTATTATCATCTATATCACCACCGTTGGTTGAAAGAAAACTCTTTTTTTATTCTTTTATTATATCGTGCCTTTTTTATTAATTTATCCACCTGACCCAGATACAATTTCACTTTTGTATTATTTTAAAAATATTAGTGAGTTGGAGAGAATCATTTAAAGTTATATAGATATTGAAAAATACGTGGATAATTTGGTCAAAGGTATGGTGGTAATAAAAACATCATTCAAATGCCTTTTCAGTTTTAAGGTTGACCAACCATAAAACAAATTATAAAATATAATGAAACATTAAACTGACGAAACCGCTGGGAGGGTTCACAACTGATGAGAGCCAGGCTCTCTTTAATATTTATCCATTTCAATATCAATTGATTTAAATATCCTGTAAACGACGTTTATGTTTCTATGTACTCCTGTAGAAGACCAGAGATGCCGGAAAGCTCGAGATTACGTTTAATAAAGATAAAGTATATAAAGATAATGAAAGGTGTAGCATTTGCTTGATTTATCCATTTCACAAAGGGCAGTAGGAAAGAAATTTTATTTTTAAAGAAAAAATCGTGTAAAATAGGTTCATTTCCCACCGTACAATATGTGATTCATGTGAGGTCCAAAGATGACAAACATACGCTGCCCCTTACTCTCTAAGGCAGTCTCTATGAATATATGGCCTCAGTGTTGCCAGATCCAATAAACCAAGAAGGTAGCTGAGAAGGCATCTCGTTAAGCCTAACCGTCCACTTTTAATGAGGCCTCGTTAGATCCGCCGAGCTGGTGGGTTGGAAGTAATGAAGGGCTTGGTCTTCATTGGCTGGCGGTTTGAATGTCTTCTTTAACTGCTTCTAATTGGTCTATTTCTTGGCTCACTGAGGTAGGCGACTGGCTAGTTAATTAAACATTTTTAGTTTTTATACATAAATTTAATAATCATTGAAGCACATACAAAGATACCAATACCACTAATGCTCATTAATTGGCTGATATAGGGTCAGAATTGGTCGGTTACTTCCAGATATATACAAGGTGCGTTCATTAATTTCCAGGACTGCTCTGTATCTTTGAAAAAATAAAACAAATAAAAAAACTAATTCAATATTTTTCAAAATATGCACCTCCTGCCTCAATACACCCGTTCCATCTTTTTTTCCAATTGTTGAAGCAGGAGATAAAATCACTTTTTGAGAGGTTCCTCAAGGTTGCCTTCGATTCAGCTTGTATCATATCAACGTTGTCAAATTTCTGTCCTTTCAAGTTAATTTTCAATTTAGGATAGAGGAAAAAGTCATTGGGGGCTAAGTCGGGGGAATAGGGTGGATGAGGGATCTGTATGGTTGAATGCTTGGCCAAAAACTGCAAAACAACATGGGCTGTGTGCGGCCGCGCATTACCGACGTGAAGTATCCAGTCATTGTTTTTCCATCTTTCAGGTCTTTTAAGGCGCACTGCCTCCCTTAAGCACCTCATTATCCCCAAATAAACAGATAGTCCAGTCACTGAAGATAATTCTTCTGTTAGATTTAATTAACTCCTTTATTTTGAGCTTGTTTTCCTCGCAACGAAATGATCTTGGACGCCCAGTATGCTGATCATCGTTTACCTTTTCCCGACCTTTTTGGAAGCGTGAAAATCATTCAAAAGTTCTTGAACGGGATAAAGCTGCATCGCCAAAAGCTTCTTTAATCAATTCATACGTCTCAGTATCACTTTTTTCAATTTGAAACCAAACTTAATGCAGATTCTCTGCTCTTCGAAAATGGCCATTTTAAAATTAGAAATGCGAACCTTACAAGGAAGTTGTTTTGTTCTATTTTTAGATCGGCGCGTGCGCCACGAGACTCGTGCTTTCAGTCAGGTGTGGTCGAATGTCCAATATTCAACTCTGTAAAAAATATTTTCTCTAGCTTTTTTATTTATTTTATTTTTTAACCAGTCCTGGAAATTAATGAACGCACCTTGTATATCAGATATTTTCGGCTTTGTATTTTGGATGATCAATTTCAAAACGGAAAAAATGATCCTTTGAAATAAATGACGTTCTTATCATAACCATACAAATGTTTAGCCAAATTCTCCAGATATGGTTACATATTTGTATATAGATCTTGAAACCCTTCTTGTTAATTGCACCACATCATTTAGGGAATCTTCTGAAAATTCCGAAAAAATAGGATTTTTATCACATTGGCGTTCTCACACAATTCTGGCCTGAATGACTTAGTTTTTTTTTTTGTCGTTTAGGTACAGCTTGCACCACGCTGACAAGGGCCAACAGCCCGAAATGCGTACGTGGTTAGCTTTTCTAGATTAATCGAAAATGGGTATTTACCAATTCTGGAATATTTGAAAAATCAACGAGAATAGTTGATATTTATTCCAACAGATAGCGCAAGCCATCAGCAGCTTTCAGTTGCACGATAAGGAGATGCCTTTTTTTCTTAATTTATTCACCTTATTCCAGTACAATTTCAAATTTGTACTATTTTTTTTTCACATAAAATAAAATGTATTGATCTGCAAGGTGGTTAAGATAAGAATTGATCTTGTGACTAAGGTTTATGGATGATATAATTGTTGCAC
Source organism: Cordylochernes scorpioides (assembly GCA_030710605.1). NCBI lineage: Eukaryota > Metazoa > Arthropoda > Arachnida > Pseudoscorpiones > Chernetidae > Cordylochernes > Cordylochernes scorpioides. Next base: position 41,611,042 of record CP092874.1, read on the forward strand.
CAAGTTGCAGCTTTGCGGGGTCGTCGATCTTGGTTTCCTCCTTCTTGGTGTTAAACACGTTTCACGAGCGGGTTTCCATACTCTAGCATATAATGAAAAGTAAATAAAAACAAATTACCTTTTAATGTTATTGCGTTTATTAATTCGTTGTCTTCCTCGTAGGTCGCGATCCGTAGTTTTGGTCTAGGTCCTCTCTCGCTCCAATAACCAATCAAGACATATATATACAATAAAATATTACAAAAGGAATGAAACTATAGAAAGGAATGATGATAATCTAAATAATCTGTTTTGAATAAATATTAAATATCATAGAATATTTTAAATAAATGTAGGGCTCATTAAAATTAATGATACAAATTATATGAAGCTAAATACTTTATTTCAATTTCAAACAACTGTGTGTGAGGTAGTGTGGGAAAAAGAATAAAAAATGATTCTTCATAAGAAACATTATGTGATTTGATGAGATTAAATGAAATTCAGAATTGCTTTTTTAAAGGCTTAGTAGCTTGATGGCTGATCTAGCTAAAATGATAATGTGTCTCACATGTGTGTAGCCAAGATAATTCTGGAGAATACAGGATTGTCCCTGCTCCTAGATAATTTCCACGTTATCATCAGCTATTACTGAAAGTATTAAGAGAAATTAAGGCAATAGAACTTTTTGTGTTGACAGAAATTCACACAGATATTAAGATTCGAGCACAAATCTGGTGTGGATTATATGGAGCATTTTACTTATTCAGGCGACATTCTCCAAATCTATTAATTTATCAGTTATCTCTACATCTGTATTGTTGTTAAAAACCTTTACCTTTTCATATATTAGTTGGTTGTAAATATCGCATATATACGGTTGTCCCAAAAGTTCGTGTTTTTCTTATTACTTGGCGAATAATATTATTACGGCATATATACATAATACAATCCTTATATATATAAAAATGAAATGCAAAATCGATGTTTGTTATCGCGTTGCGCAAAATCTACTGACTCAATCATTATGAAATTTCGCATGTAGGTAGCTGAAGATTTCGTTTAACATATAGGCTATTAAAAAAAAACTACAATGGTTGATGTGCTTTTTTTTTTTTAATGTAAAACTGAAATGGATTAGTTCCCGTCTTTTACCGCTTGGCGCCGCACTGGTCGCGAGGATAAATGAATTTGATTGGTTAATAATTTTACACTTATTTTGTTTACACGATGAATGTTAGTTTACACGCTGAAATTTTCAAAGGGTAAGATTATGTATATTTATTTAAACTCTTTGGAAATAATATTAATCGATCTTATCAAATTTATACGCCCCCGGAACCTGGGTTAATTAAAGCTGTATTGTGAAATTTCGCGCGTAGGTAGCTGAGGTTTTGGTTTGCATTTAGGCTAAAAGTGCTAAAATTGCATTTTGAATAACTTTTTTTTCCTTTTTAGAAGGTAAGATTTTATTTAGTTGTTTAGTAAAATTCTACAATTTTAATTGATTGAAAATATTGTTTATTTCGTAGCTTATTCATATCTTTTTGCTTCGTTTAATTTTAATTAGTGCAAATATAACGATCTACATTTTTAAAGATAGGGTTTACTATTTGATTCTCATAAGGAATATTCATATTTTAAGACAAATTGAGATTTAGCCAGTATTCTATTTTTTCTTTCTTTTTCTTATATTTTGAGTAAGTATAAATTTTATTGAAATTGCAAAAATTATATTTATTGAAAAAAATATGTTTTTTCTTTATAACTTGCTACATATATTTTACTATATGTTTGTGCCATGTAATAGGTTTATACTTATTAGCATTTATATTATAAGCAGCTGCTATGCATTTTTAGTAACTGCTTTTTTAAGGGTAGGCTCAAATTTTTATTTTGCTGTCATTTGTTGAGGTAGGATTTATATTTTTATGCTTCATTATAATATAACTGCTCATATATATCTATATGGTACGAACATATTTTTTAATATATAGATGAAATCAAATTTAAGTAAAGAAATGTACAATCATCAATCTGACCAATGAGGGAGCCAGAATATGTTCTACTCATATTTATTGTTCAGATTTTTTCAGCAAAATATACTTTTTTTTAAAGACTTCTTCCATTTGATTTTTTTTTGTCAGTTGTTTTAAGTTTTCAATTTTTTTCCACTTCATTGGATTTTATGCATTTTTTCCCTCATTTCAGATTATTTCTATACATTATTTATTTTGGACTTAGTCATAAGTCGAGCTTATTTTAATACACTCATTTTTCAGCCCTTCTCAGCCCTTGGTATTTTACATTTTTCGATTATCCTTATTTTTATTTTTTATAATGCTTTATGTTTGTAGGTATGTCAAACCATCGGAGAAGCAATCTTTCTCAGCGTTCCAATAGCTCTAGGGTTCAGCATGCTTACAGACTGCGCGAAACTAGAGCGCAGAATATTCGAAGATTGCGTGAACAGGCAGAGCGTCAAGCCACTCTGCGGTCGTTAGAGACACCTGATCACACGCATTCTCGATTACAGGCGCATTCAGAGATATATTCTTCTACTCGGAGGAATACTAGAACAAATATTTTTTTCAGAAGCGTTTGGTCTTCTATGGAAAATGCAGGTTTTAATTATTCTGTTGCTGTTGAATATTTTAAGCACCCTTTAATTTCCCTTGGGGTGATGGACACTACATGCAGGTTTTGTGGGGCCTTAAGATGGAAAGATGAGTCTTCTGGAATGTGCTGTTCAAACGGGAAAGTCCGTTTGCCATTAATTGACCTACCTCCCGAGCCACTTTGCAGCCTATTATCTGGAGAGAATTCTGATTCAGTCCATTTTTGCGTAATATTCGCAAATATAATTCCTGCTTTCAAATTTCCTCATTTGGAGCTGAAAACCAAACCCACTCTGTTACTTTTCCAACCACATTTTCTATCCAAGGCCAGTTCTACCACAGAATAGGTTCACTTATGCCATCTGAGAACCAGCCAAGTAGATTTCTTCAGATCTATTTTATGGGCAATGATGATGATGTTCAGACTGATCGAAGATGTCAGCAAATACAGGGAGTACGTCGTTATATTGTACAGGGTTTGCAGCGCATGTTGCACCAGCACAATCTACTGGTTCAACAGTTTAAAACTGCACTTGAAAATCTCCCCAGTGACGCATACAGAGTTGTTGTAAATGCAGATCGGACACCTCCTGGTCAACATCCTAGACGGTATAATGCTTCTACAGCTAATGAGGTTGCGGTTGTCTTAGCTGGTAATCATTTTGGCTCAAGTGACATTGTTTTACATCAGCGAGATAATGTACTTCAACATGTTAGCGACACTCATCGTTTTTATGATGCCCTTCAATATCCTTTAATTTTCTGGAATGGCCAGGAAGGATATTCTTTTCATATTCCTCAGATCGACCCAAACACTAGACAGCCTTTGTCAAGTAAAGTGTCTTCTATGGATTTATATGGCTATTTTATTATGGTTCGACGAAATAGTTCAAATGTCATTGTTAAATTTGGCCAGCTCTTTCATCAATTCCTGGTCGATATGTATGCTAAGGTAGAAAGTGAACGTTTGCGCTATATTACGCTGCACCAGAGAAACTTGCGTGCAGAGAGTTATATTCATTTGCGCGATGCCCTGTCAACTGATGCAAATATTGACCCTAATAGCTTGGGTCAAAGGATCATTTTACCATCAGGGTTTGTCAATAGTCCCAGATATTTGGCAGAATATACGCAGGATGCTTTTTGTTATTTTCGGAAATTTGGGCGTCCAGATCTTTTTATTACTTTTACAAGTAACCCCTCTTGGGAAGAGCTATCTACAGCGTTGCAACCAAGACAAAAACAGCTGGATAGGCATGATATCACAGCTCGGGATTTCCGGCAAAAAATACTTAAAAAAAATTATTGGGGCTCTAACAAAAAGACAATTGTATGGAGCAACAGTTGCGTGGATGTATTCTGTTGAATGGCAGAAAAGGGGACTTCCTCATGCGCACATATTAGTTTGGCTAGATTTTTCCAGATCCTATTCAAGGCCCACTATTGTATAACATTGTGGTTAAGAATATGATCCATGGGCCTTGCGGTGAGTACAACCCTGTGTCCTCCTGCATGAAGAATAGTAGATGTTCTAAAAAATATCCTAAACAGATTTTGCTGGAAACCCACACTAATGAGAATGGTTATCTTTTATATAGGAGACGCGCACCTGAAGCAGGTGGCTTTACTGCAAAGGTTAAAATACGTGGAAACGAAGAGGCCACAATTGACAATCGTTGGGTGGTGCTTCATTATCCATTGCTATCGAAAATGTTTTGTGCGCATATCAAGGTTGAGAACTGTAGTTCCGTTAAGGCGATAAAATGTATTTGCAAATATATTAATAAGGGCAGTGATCAAGCTATTATTAATTTACGCATAGAAGGTAGAGGTCCTGACCCTCAAAATGAGGTGTGAATGTATCAGTGTGCCAGATACATAAGCAGCAATGAAGCTGTTAGCCATCTTCTCAGCTTCCTTTTACACCAACGCCATCCAGCTGTTATCCATTTAGCTGTGTATCTTGAGAATGGAGAACGGATATATTTCAATCAAAACACTCTTGCCAATCAAATGCGTAATCCACCAAGGACAACCCTGACTGCATTTTTTCATCATGCCAAACTGATTCCTTTGCTAGGACCCTGCTCTATCCAGATGTTCCCCAATACTTCACTTGGAATTCTTCTGCCCATGAATGGAGAAGGCTAGTTAAAGGCAAGCTGGTTGAAGGATGGCCTGGGGTGAAGAGATCAGACACTATTGGACGAGTTTACGCTGTGTATGTCAGTAACTTTGAATGCTTTTGTTTACGTATGTTACTACATAACATCAAGGGACCACCTTCCTTCGCATATTTGAAGATTTTTAATGGCAGTCAATACGAAACATTTAGAGATACATGCGCAGCTCTTGGATTTTTGGAGTATGATAACCATTGGGTTGTCACAATGGATGAGGCTATTCTTTGTCAGACTCCTACAAAAGTAAGGCAATTGTTTGCCATATTAATTTCTACATGCACAATTTCGAACCCTCAGCAGTTATGGATTACATATAGAGATGAGATGGCAGGTGATATTCTTCATCGTTATCAACTTCTAGATTCCTCCATCAGGTAAAATGATCTGATATATAATGCAACATTGTGTAACATTGAGGATCGTGTCGTATCTATATGTGGTAAGAAACTGCAGAAATTAGGCTTAGAAGCACCCAGGAGAAATGTGGTTACCAATTCTGACATTTTGAGAGAACTTGTGTATGATACGGCAGAACTTGAAGACAATGTTGCATTCATGATTCCTAAACTCTTACCAGAACAAAGAAGAGTTTTCGATGCTGTTTTAGCAAGAATTAATTTGTCACAACCCATAAATATATTCTCAGATGCGCCGGGGGGAACAGGTAAAACATTTCTTTTGAATCTTCTATTAGCAATGGTTAGGAAGGAACAAAATATTGCCATTGCTGTTGCTTCCTCAAGGATAGCTGCGACATTGATTGCGGGGGAAAGGACTGCACATTCAGTGCTGAAATTACCTCTGACTTTTGCAGAGGGCCAGACTGCTGTTTTCAATATACGAAAAAATAGTGATAAAGCTTCACTCTTTGATTAAAGTTTCCTGTTTTCCATTTGAAATTGCTTCATACGAACCTCTATTCATTTTGAAATTAGTAGAAATCAGACGCTAACCATAGGTCATAGTCATTCAAAAGTTGGTTTAGGTCGTCAATCCATTGCGAAAAATGGAAATATCCACGCTGGCGCTCTTTCCGCAAATTTTTTATATGATATCCCGTGCCGTTTTTTTTTTTTTAATTTTTGAGCCACTCCTCACTTGCTTATTTCCAAGAGACTGCGCAAAAGAATTGGCTTTTTCCTTCAACATGAAACCGCCGACGGGAACGTTTTGTCCTCTACACTGTTGAATCCACTTAACCAAGCTCTCATCTCCGCCCGTTGGGCGTGAAAATTTTTATCTCTTACTTTGTTTAGTTTGTTAACGGGCTGGTCTGACTTGAGAAAGTCGCCGGCAACATTTTCCCTCATATCTTAATTTTCAATAAAATCAGTTAAAGAAGAGTTTCATCACAAAATTCGTGATTTATTATTTTAAATACAGATATTCACAAATGTTCGTTGTGGCAAGATACTATATCTTCAACTTCAAATTACCGAGGGGGCCAAATAATATTGATTCCATTCAACTTATCGAGTATTTTTAAAGGAAACGGGAAAATTTTTCAAATTAACGAGAGATTCAAATTTACGAGTTTCAAGTTATAAAAATATCAATTATTTTATACATATGTTATATTAAAATAACATATATGTAGAGATAATTTTGTTGTTAATTTTAATTTTGATGTATTGTATACATTTGATCATTAATAAATTATGTTTTAGGTATCAAAACTGCCTTTTTTTCAAACACAGCAACGTTTGAACGGGTAAAGCTAGTTGGATCAGATAATCAAACATAAAGTTATCTTGACAAGTATTGATTCAGTAGGAATTGTATGTTTTCTTTGATCGTTTTAACAAATGTTCGTTAGACAAATCTTTACTCGGGTAAAAACCGGGCGAAACCGGGTACATTGGCTAGTTGTATATAAAAGACTAGAAATGTAGTTTTTAATGAGGTCCATTTAAATGAATTTATTTCATTTTATGTTGTCCTATCTGCAATATAGTTGTGTTGCTTGCAATTTTATTTTCTGATTTGTTACAATTTTTCTCTTTTTTTTCACTTCAAATATATATTTACACTTTCCATAAATGCCTATTGTTTCTCACCTCAAAATGAATTTGATTTTTGTTACTTATTTAATCACTACTCTATACATTAATTTTCTACATTTTTGCACTGTGCTGGCTAATATGTTGTTAATTTTAAGGTTTGTTGTTGATGATATGATTCCATTCTCATTTTGATATAAAAATATACAAGATCTGCCCGAATGTGTATACTTCACTCAGAAAGTATTTTTACACACCATTATACTTGATATGATGCCTCTAGAAAATCAGATTATACCCATTGCAGTTTTTAACCCTCTACCTATACTTTTAATGTCTCAGCGGACCCTTCGGGTAAACCCGGGACGTTGCCTGAGTCACTAGGCTAGTTACTTTATACATAATACAAAGACATTATACATAACGGCAAATAATATTATGAAGAATATTATTGGCATTTCAATTTTTTTCAAGTTTTACAAGCCTTTGAGACAATCTTGTAGTTATACCTTATACCAAACAAATAAGAAAATAACCAATAATTTTGATTATTATATTACAAAATAAAAATGGTGAAAATATCTATATACCTTTTGTACATATGTAAATACCAAGTCCATACCAAGTTATATACATAGTCAATGTGTACATGGTGCCTCTGCCACTGTTGCAGAGTTAGAGAGAGAGAAATAAAGAAGAATAAGTTGGAAAATCTACAATAAGGAGGAGAAACATTGGATATCAGCTTGCAACAACAATTGAATTAAGTCTTCAAAATATTTCACATTTAAAAGTGCTAATTGTAAAGAGAAATCTAAGAAGTAGTGATTAGTTTCGCCTCTCTATTTACATTTAATGTCTTCAATTTCTGATTGGAACTGAGGTGTTGATTCTGTTTATCTTTCAAAGATGTTTGTCGAGCTAGTTGGATTGGCACAAATTCAAATAGTCATTTGAATTAATTTCTATTTTCGCTATTTATTTTGATGGAAATATTTCACACTGAATACAAAAGATCTTTTAAAAATAGTAATAAAATTTCTAGAAAATATTTGATTACTATCACAAATTTGACTAGAAATGCGTATTGTTATTAAGCTTTAAAAAAAAACGTGTCAGCTTTCTGACCAATAAATAAATTCGACTGGATTTTGTATTCGATAAATTGAGGCAAATAATTCTTTGAAAACTATAAACATTAACGCTTGTTTCTTTTTAAAATATATATTATTGGATCGGGGCGAAAATAATCGCCGATGTCTGTAATGAAAATTTCAAGCTTTGACTATTGCAAATAAAGTTTTATTCTAATATATTTTCATGTCATATATCATTATGAAGCACGTCTTTTCGCACTATCATCATGTCTAATAATATTTATATTTCCAATAATTATTATAGGCTTATAGTAAATTAGCGGTTTTAACTATTATTTTTTCAAATACTCCACGTGGCCTATTCAAGTATAATATATGTTAATATATACAGTATTGAAATTTCGAAACTATTATAGACGCATATGAATTTTTTTGAAAATAAACAATTTATACAGCCCTTACTGCAATGTAAAAATTAATGGGAGTGCCTAGCTCATCAGTGGTGAACTCTTCCCGAGGTTTCGCCAGTTTAAACACTGATGAGCCAGGCCCTTCAATTAATTTTTCCATTGCAGTAAAGGCAGTATATATTGTTCACTTTTTAAAATAATCATACAGGTCTATACACACTAATACAGAGTATTGTTAGATCATTACTAAACCACAACTTTCGAACACATAAAACGAAGAATAAAAAAGTAAATGGAGGTTAAGCCATCGTTTCTTCTAAATAAAACAAGTATTCCTTGAAAAATGAGGAAAAAAGAGATATTATAAATAGTATGAGTTCATCAATGTTGTATCATAACAAAGCCAGAATTCCCTAATAGGAAAGAAGCTAAAATTCAGTAATGGTAATTTTAGATCATTGTTGCAGCATGATAAATACATGATTCTCATCTCTCCCATGAAATATGATAATCGTTCAGGCTGAAAGAAAACAAATACAACATCCAACTTTTGATTAGTTTGTCATTCATGTAACATTATTTATATATCCTAAACCCCATTTTATACGATATCCATTACTCTATATTTCGAAATGCTTTAAATATTTTATATTTTATAAATTGCTTGTATAAATAACAACATAACACCTTGAAAAAGGTTGGTGTTCAGCCAAATGAAATATTGATAAATATAAGGTTATCCCAAAAGTTCGTGTTTTTCCTATTACTTGGCGCATAATATTATTACGGCGAATTCATAATAATACATGATACAATTACCTTTACATAATACAAATAAATTATACTTAACGGGCGAAAATATGGTATTTCAATTTTTTGCAAGTGTGTACGAAATTTTGGGTAAACCTTGTAAATTATATTTTTTATTCAATATATGCCCTTTTAATTGAAATAACTAACTAGGATGGTTGTTGCGTGATGTGTTGGTGTGGCTTGTGGAAAGGCCGCTGATAAAATTATAATTAAAATTAATTTATTTAAAGCCAGAAATATATAAAGGGAAAAAGAAGTAACGGTTGAAGTAACGGCCGTTTGAGCTAGGCTAGCCTTGTTGTTTACCGCGTGAGTGGCCAGAGTCTCTGATGACGTCCCGCGCGCATGCGCAGTCCAGTTGACGCTCGCGGTTGCCGAGGCCGTCCACTGCCCCAGTGTGTAGTGGAGCCCTGTCCCAGCTCGCGCCCACTGAAGCGAATGTAGTCGCCACATAGCTATTAATAACTATGTACCAAAAGAGGCACTTCTGCTTTTAATTTTACATCGGAATGATGGCACTATGCATCACCGTAGTGACGATGCACAGTCTCATCTTTCTGATCCTAAGTAAATGATGAGTTGTCTCTTTTGGTATATGAATATCATAATCCCCCAACTTTATATAAATTGTTATATATTTACTTAATTTGTATATATAAATTAAATAATACAACAGGTTTCTAGAGTTGAGTTTCTTGTCATTACTATGTATGTATATGAAGTATACAATAAAATAAAAATATAAACAGCATCAATGTGTCTCTTTATTCGTTAGAAGTTCACGCTTTCGGATCATTATAATCCTTCTAAAGGCATAACCTTAGGTTGAGAGAATGAGTATATATAAATGTGACAATATCGTTGCGGAATTTCTTGTTGTTCGATTTGAATGGTGAGGATTGGTTGAAACGCAGTCGTTGAGTGGCAAGTGAAGCATACAGTTAGGAATAATCAGGACACGTGATGGGGTTTGAAAATAAAAGGCAACTGGGTTGGAGGAAAGAAAGCTTGAGAAGAGCGGAGCGGGTTTTGATTGTTAATTATCTGATCACATGGCGGTGATTGACTTAGCTATGAGCTGAGCGGGGAGGTCTAGAGCAGATGTTACCTTGTTGGGAGCGAAGGAGCAACTGTAGGTGTTGTTCCGATGAGAGCGAAATCACTACTGACAATTCTTGCTTCTCGATTTAACACCACGAGTTGTCTTCTTTCCCATTGGTCGAAGGATGGAACGTGCCCGTTTTCCTATTGGTTGACCTACTTAGTTATTGCTTCCTAATTGGACCGGCGGCTTTCTTTGGTGGAAGATACGCCCGGCCTGGTCAGGAAGTATTGGGTGTTAGTTCGACTCTATTTACTTCCGCGGTTATCAAATACGTCCGGTCCTGTCCGGAAATATTGGGCGTCTCTCTACTTTTATAACTTTTGCGGTCACCAGATACCTCCGGCCTCTGTCAGGAAGTATTGACTGTACAAGTTATTAATACTTGTGCCCGCTTTAAGCCTACTTCCTATGTCTTGTTGCTACTTTCTTTCCTCCAGTTACCTTATTCTTTATTAAATCTTTGAAAATCATACATTGTACATGCATAGTGGGTCGGGGTGCATACAATTATATACAAATTATGACATAAATATTATTCACATATATTTGAAGACAACAAATTTAAATTTACATAAACATTTTATAAAATCTATATATATAAAAAAGAAAGTCGTGAAAAATGTTAGACTATTTATAACTCAAGAACGGCTGAACCGATTTGGGTGAATTTTGGTGGGTAGGTATCTTAGAACCAGCAGACGGACATAGATTATCCCGTTCGACCGCGTCAAGAATGGCTGAACTGTCAAATATTTTCATTTATACAGATGTATCAGAGGCGCCCCCTACGAGGTTTACCCACGAGCTTACGGGTTGCATGCTAAAAAATAAAAGTTTAATTTATGTTAGAAATATTTCTCTTTTTTGTAAATAAATACATTGTGTATTATTGTTTAAAATATCAGCTTTAGAAATATCATAAGAAAACATCTTATTAAAAATTTAATAAATTTTTAAAAAAATATTATGTTTCAAAAATATATTTAAACGTATATAAAAATATTTATATACGTTTATAAATCTATATATAGGTTTTCAACTTTTAAATAGGCATTTTAATTTTTCATTTTAATTTAGACACTGTTATTTTTATTTAGAGAGAGAGAGAGAGAGAGAGAGAGAGACATTTTCATTTTTATTTAGACATTTTCAATTTTAGACACATGGACATTTCTATATATTCTTTATTCAAGAGCACTTTGAAACAACTAAAAAATATCGAATAGAGTTTTTATTATACGAAAGAATCGCTTAAAATGGAAATAGCGATGTTGGACATTATTTTTAAATCAGGTGAATTATTAACCCTTAATTGCGCCCGTTTTTAGGACGTAGGTACTCGCGCCGAGCATCTTGAGCTCGACTTTATGATGATGAAAAATGATAAAATTATTTTTCAAAAAATAAAATTTGTATTTTACCTTAGTAGATAGACAATAAGAATTAAATTTATAGCAAAGTTTAAAATTTTATTTTCATAATTACCAAGTAATGCATGAAAATATGAAAACATGTGAAAAAGCAGAGATTTTTGCAGGCTTTGCACAAATTCATTTATATCTAATAAATCGCAAATATTAACTGGCAATTTTGGCAAATTTGGTTTGAATGTTCTTTGCAAATGTTCTTATTGCATTTACAGCAAGTCATAGTTGACATGCGGTTCTTGGCGCAAGGGCAAATATAGCACGGTTTTACTAGCCATTTTCAGAGAAAAAAGCTCTAAAATTAAACCTATATATTAAAATTTCCATATATTATAAATTAAAAAAATTTAATATGGATAAATAATTTAAAAACAAGTTTTAAAGGATTCAACAAAAACTTACCAGTGACGAGTGAGAGGCCAGGCAACAAAATGAAACCGTAATCAAAATTGTTACGTCAGCACTCGCGTCGCGCTTTTGAAGCACGCCGACAACTTTTTTATTTATTTTTTCACACTATTCTGCTGCCATTGAAGTTCAAATATGGTTTAAAATGTCGATCTGCTGAATAAGTACAGCTATGGAAATTATCTTTTTTTTTTGCATTTTTAAAATTCTCATTTTCTTTTTCACTTAGTTTCACCTGACTTTATGTGAATTAACTCAATAGATGACTTTTTCAGAGCTTCTGAATCTTTCAGATGGGCATCGCAGTCAGGATTCATCGCAGTCACTCACGCAACTCAGGCAATTTCAAGGGTCAATGTGCTGGGGCGGGTACCTCGGGGGTTGGGTGGAAAGGCTGCCGTCTATTTAAACTATATTGATTTTGAAACAACTAAATGGATTGCAAAAAAATAATCAAATCAAATACCTAAACACTAATACTACTCTGATCAAAAAGTTTCGACACTTTGCTCATAAGTTAAAAAAACCTTTATTATTCAATCAAATTCAAATTGTTTTCTTCAAAGTAGTCCCCGTTGGCCGCGATGCACTTCAACCACCTTTTTTCCAGTCGGCAAAACACCTCTAGTAGTCTGTTTTCGGGATCGCCTTCATGGCCTTCTTCGATTCCACTTTGATCTCTTCTATGCTCTGAAATTTCCGACTCTTTAACTTTTTTTTTTGAGCTTTCCAAAAAGGAAGAAGTCGCAGGGGGCCAAATCGGGACTGTAGGGGGGTTGGGGGAACACAGAGTTTGAGTGGTCCTGCAGGAACTTCGATATTTCGAGGGCTATGTTCTCCAGGGCGTTATCGTGGTGGAGGATCCACGACTTACTCCTCCACAGCTCCGGCCGTTTCTGCCTGATCGCTTCCCTCAATCGCCTCAAAACTCACAGGTAGGAGTCAGCAGTTATTGTAGAGCCTTGTTGTTGAAATTCATGATGAACGATGCCTTGGTAGTCGAAGAACACCGTCAACATGACCTTGAATTTGCTGGGAGCCTTCCTCGCTCTTTTTGGTCTCGGCTCATTTTTGAAGCGCCACTCCGATGCCTGTTGGGTAGTTTCCGAATCAAAGCCGTAAATCCATGTTTTGTCTCCAGTAATGACCCTCTTCAGCAATTCGGGGTCGTCGGTTGTCGCTTCGAGATTGAGACTGGCCGTTTCTTTCCGGGCGTTCTTTTGATCAAAAGTCAAATCTTTGGGAACGAGAACGTTGTGCTTTATGCTGCTTTATGTTTACCTTTTTATCCAATGTATGTAGCTTGACATGTTTGGCGGGGAATTTTGTAAATTACATTGGTTGTATTTTCTTGGTTTGAAATATTTTTTGTATCTGAGTGGCGTAAGATTTGTCGTAGATTTTGTGCAGATTGATATGTTGTAATTTAAAATTCGGGCAATACCCTTTGAGCCGTAGCTATATGGAATAGAGCAATATCATTTTTGAGACTGATCACGACTATTATTTGAAGATATAGCTCTATGTTTATGAAAATGTTTTTCAATAAAATTTTTAGGATAATTATTATTCATCAATTCTTTGAAAATTATATTTCTTTCTTCTGTTGCACTATTTCTATTTGAGTAATGTGTTTCTATTCTTTCGGAAAGATATTTCACTACGGCAATTTTATTATGTATAGGGCCAAAGGAGCTGAATTTCAAATAGTTTCCGGTGTGAGTAGGTTTTCTGTATATGCAAGTTTCTATGTTATATTGTTTTCTTTTAAGCTGAATGTTCAAAAAGGCTAGGGAATTACTGCTCTCTTTTTCATTCAAAAAAAGGCATATCTTGACCGCTCACGTGAGCATTTCAGATGGCAGAATGCCATTTATAAGAGATGGCAGATTGAACTGGCGAAGTGAAACGGCTGAAAAGTTCGATGAACCTGACCGTACCAATATTTTCAAATTACACTAATGGCAGTAAGTGATTTGTTTCTTTGAAAATAGAATTCACGCTGAAACTGTTTATATATAAATAAATATCAAAAAAGGCATACCCTGACCACTTTCAATTGAGCTTTTGAGATATGAGCGCCATCTAATGGAACAGAAATCAGCTAAACGTTGATTTAACCTGTTCCATGATATTTGGCCAACCCGATTTCTTGTTAAATCAATAAAAGTCAACTACGAACGCGTTTCGGGCTGTTGGCCCTCATCAACAAGGTGTAGGCTGTACCTCTACGACCAAAAATATTTTCGTTCCAGAGGCTTCCTGAGAAATCAAGAAATGAATAATTAAAGTCCAAATTTGGGTAAATACGCTGAACATCTGAAACATCAATTTTAAAAAAGTAAAGAAATGTATTTATTTTTAAAATTTCCCCCTACATAAATATATTGTAGCAAAGTATTTATTATATTTTTATACAGATTATTAATTTTAATATTTATATTATATTTTGCTACTCTGGAAACCTCCCTCATTTCTTATCTTGTATCTTGTAAAAGTTGAGTTTGTGCTTTAAATACATTTCTGTGTCATCCTGAAGTTTGTATTTCCTAATTTTTACGTGACAATATAAATCTGTATAAAATAAATAAATTTTAATTTTGTCTATTTTATTTATTTGAAAATTACAAAGATAATAGAGTAAAAATGCTTAAATTATTTACCATACTAAAAATGTTACTATAAAATTATAAATGATTGTTAAATATAAATGATATATATATATATTGTTTTTGAAATAGAGCAATCCATATTTAAATCATAAGATAATAAAAAAGCATATATTGGATTATATGAAAGATTTATTTGCCAATATTTCGGTTGACTGAACGCCAACCTTTATCAAGTCATTACATTTTCGTATTTAAAAAATTTGGTAAATATATGCCTTTTTATATATAATTTATATAGTATAGATATAAATATATAAATAGAAGGTGTTAAATACATTTTGCTGATAAACCTAGAATTTATTCTTCCGATTGTGCTGATCGTTTAATTTGGCAGACGAAGAAAATCCATTAGTTTAATGATGAGTGTAATTGAGTGGTGCTGTCCAGTGTTGCCAGATGCTGAGTGTGAATACGAAATATTGGGGAAGATTGATTGCGGCAACACTGGCCACAATTTTCCATTCAGCTCTCGCAGATTATTTTAGATTCCGTGACCGTATATGACATTACCCTTTCTCTTTCTCATAGCGTATAATATAATAAAATATTTTTATTCTCACTGAAGATTTTCTTGAGATTCCATTGCCAAGCTACATCTTTTAAAACTAATTTTTCATTGATATGTGTGTAGGTAATTGAAAACTATGTTTATATAAAATATAATTGAAATACAAGGTTGTCCCAAATGTTCGTGAACACTTTCAAAAAATTATGTATAAAGTAATTGTATTATCTATTATTATGTATTCGCCGTAATAATATTATTCGTCAAGTAATAAGGAAAAAAACAGTTTTAAGAAAAACTCGAAATTTTGTGACAACCATATAGAATTATTTTCAACATTAGAAATGATATTAAAGAAATATTTTTTATAAATTATTCGTCATTTTCTCAAAAATATACTTTATTCAAAAATAAATGTTTGTGTACATTTATTTTTAAATTTAATTCAAAACACAAAACGCGATATTCCCACTAGGGATGATTTCGTCAATACACAATTGTTAAACAGAAACAGTTAAAAACTCACTATGCAATAAAAAAATATTAAAATACGATATGATAGATTATGAATTCGATCCTTTCAGGTTAGAAAGATAGCCATAAATATAATACAATATAATGCGGCTGGCTTATCGAACGAGGTTTAACAAGTTTTTCCGCTAACGTTTCTTTTTACAGAACGAAAAATCGTAATTTGTATTATTTAAGGAGAAATAAAGACTATTCCTATCTTAGTAATGAAGCATGAATTGATGAATTGTGAAGCGTAATGATGAAGTGTCCATCCCTGGACACTTTTATTTTTTCGTTCATCATTATTCTTCAAAATTCATACTTCATCCCTAAGGATTGGAATAGTCGTTATTTATCCTTAAATAATGAATATTACGATTTTTCTTTCTGTAAAAAGGAACATTTGCTGAAAAACTTGTTAAACGTCGTTCTATAGTCATAAATATATTTACAAAAGTTGTTAAATCTCTGACAATTATCTCTGTAATTTACAATTCCATACAGATCTACAACAAAGATATATTTTAAATTTGTAATAATATTTTTAGGAATGTACTTTCATAATATTTAATATTTAAAATTATCTTATAAGACCTTACTACAATAATAAATATTATTAAATGAGTCGAACTGATTTTCACATGTGTAGACATGTGGTGCACCTATAGTAAAAGCAGTCGCCAACTCCTACCCACCATGATTATCATGGTCTATACCACGTATACTAGGAATAATAAAAAAATAATCTCTGCAGACCTTAATACAATAATAAAAAATAGTATATGTGAAACAAATAATAAAAAAATAAAGATATAAAAAAAGATCAGGTGTTGATATCAAAAATAAAAGAGGCATATCCTGACCGAGCATCTCTAGATGGCAAAGCGCCATCTAGTGGAACAAAAATAAAATAAAAGTTTATTTAACTTGTTCCGTGATGAGAGATGCTCACGTAAGCTCGGTCAGGATTTAATTTAAATATTATTATATGAAAGTGATTGGCTTATCAATGATGAACCCTCTAAGCGTTTTCTCTTATATTGGAATCAAAGGAGGTATCTCTACCATTAAAATGTATTATTATTCCAATACAAAACGTACTGTTAGTGATAAAAATGAGCCAAAACACCAAATTTAGCAATTTCAGACAAAAGGCCAATCTGTATACCATTGTTTCAGGCTAGGGCCCTCATCAGTACAGGAGCGGCTTCGATTTCATTACATTCTACGGGAGGGGTTATGAATTCGGTCGTGTGTATATAAATATATTCAAAATTTATATTTACCCAAAGTGTGTAACGATTATAATAAATCATATTGGACGATTGGCGTGTAGTTCATAGGTTTATGAAATATATTTGATTTAACCTCTTTTTTTTTTTTTCGCTTCCAGATGTGCCAGCATGTGTTGTAAGCCAATGCCGCTACCACAGGCCTAGTCACAGGTGCAGGAATTTATTTTTCAACAGAGATTGTTGTTGTCGTGCCCAATGAAGAGCGCTAGATGTCTCCATGCATCTCTTCCAGAGAAGTCGCAATATCCTCTATCTTGGGTGTGTAAAGCTGCTGTTATGGGTCCAGTTCAATTTTCTGTTGTTGTTGTTATGTCCAATGAAGAGCCTCAGATGTGCCCGTACATCTCTATCACAGCCGTTTCAATGTCCTCGATATTGGGTGTGTAAAGCTACTGCTCTGGGTCTTTGTCAATTTTCTGTGGTTGTTTTCGTGACCAATGAAAATATTCAGATGTGTCCTTACATATCTCTCACAACAGTCGTGATGTCCTCTATCTTCGGTGTGTAAAGCTGCTGTTCTAGTTACATGTCGATTTTCTGTTGTTGTTGTTGTTGTCGTACCCAATGAAGAGTTTCAGATGTACCCATGCATCTCTATCAGAGAAGTCGCAATGTCCTCTATCTTGGGCGTGTAAAGCTAATGCTCTGGGTCCATGTCAATTTTCTGTAAGGAGCGGCTATTGCTGGACATGAGAATGTCACCAGGGCAGTTGTTGCATCTCATGTAGGTTTTTGTGCCATCTTGTGCAATTCATTTTTAATGTTTCATTCTGAATCTTGTTATACGAGGTGTGTTCAAAAGGTATCGCGACTTTTGAATTTTCGCGGGTTACGTATATTCGAATTTCGATCTTTTTGTGGCTTTATGTTGGTACTCATGTCTCTCAATTATGCCGACAAGCTCGGCCATTTTGAATGTTCACTTAATTGTTGACAGCTGCTTTGCTTGCAGGTGTTTTGGATCGTCTTCGATTTTTACCTATTAAATAAATGGATCAAAGAACCTGTATCAAATTTTGTGTGAAAAACGAGATTAAGTACACGGATGCATTCCGAATGTTGACTGTGGCATACGGAGAAGCTACCTTGGACCGAAGCAACGTTTATCGGTGGTACAAAATGTTCTCAGAAGGCCGAGAAGATGTGAACGACGAAGAGCGTGCCGGACGCCCGAGCACTTCAACAACAGACGAAAAATTAATGAAGTGGAGAAAATGATATTGGCCAATCGTCGAATCACCGTTAGAGAAGTTGCTGAGGACCTAAACATATCGATTGGCTCGTGCCATTAGATTTTTATCAATGATTTGGGCATGAGACGTGTCGCCGCGAAATTCGTACCAAAATTGCTCAATTGCAACCAAAAACAGCATCGCATGAACATTGCTAATGAAATGTTGGACTCTGTCCGCGACGACCCATATTTGCTCCTGAGGGTCATAACTGGTGACGAAGCGTGGGTTTATAGTTATGACGTGGAAACCAAAGCTCAATCATCTCAATGGAAGCTGCCGCACGAACCAAGACCGAAAAAAGTGCGCCAAGTTCGGTCGAATGTGAAAGTTTTGCTGACAGTTTTTTTTCGATTGCAGGGGCGTGGTGCATCATGATTTCTTGCCACAGGGTAGAACGGTGAATAAGGAATATTACCTGCAGGTTATGCGCAATTTGTGCGAAGCAATCCGCCAGAAACGCCCGGATTTGTGGAAGAACAAAAATTGGCTTTTGCACCACGATAACGCCCCTGCTCACACATCGTTGCTCGTGCGCGACTTTTTTGGCCAAAAACAACACACTAATGATGCCGCAGCCACCGTATTCCCCAGATCTGGCCCCCTGTGACTTTTTTTTGTTCCCTAAACTGAAGAGGCCCATGAAAGGACGACGCTACGCTTGACGAGATAAAGACGGCATCGAAGGAGGAGCTGAAAAAGATTTTTAAAAATTATTTTTTGAAGTGCTTCGAAGATTGGAAAACCGTTGGCACAAGTGTATAATATCTCATGGGGATTACTTTGAAGGGGACAAAATAGGTATTTATACATGAATAAATATTTTTTGAAAAACACAAAAGTCGCGATACCTTTTCAACACACCTCGTAGAGCTTATCCAATAGATAGAATTATATATATACAAAATAAATCTACAACTAGGTAACACACCGTTGATTTCCCTGATATCATCAAATACAGTCAAAATTGTAACGCAGGTTGTACCAGACGAAATAAATGTTGGAGTTTAGATCACACGTAAGCGTGTTATAACTTCCTGGGGAAATGCTTAAAACCACATACAGATATGATGGCATCTAAAGAAAGGCTCAATACCACACGGTGTTTAATATCGTCAGCGAAACGGATAATCCCGAAATATGTTATTCGAATCATAGTTCAAACGCATCTTCACACGCACACACACATATATGAAAGATTAAATTCCATAGATGTTTGTTACTATATATGTAATATATCCAAAGTTATTACACTGCAATATTTGATGTATTACACTGTTGTGGAATCCTGTCGACTTAACCGTTCTGTGACAATATCGTTGCGGAATTTCTTGTTGTTCGATTTGAATGGTGAGGATTGGTTGAAACGCAGTCGTTTGAGTGGAAGTTGAAGCATACAGTTAGGAATAATCAAGACACGTGATGGGGTTTGAAAATAAAAGGCAACTGGGTTGGAGGAAAGAAAGCTTGAGAAGAGCGGAGCGGGTTTTGATTGTTAATTATCTGATCACATGGCGGTGATTGACTTAGCTATGAGCTGAGCGGGGAGGTCTAGAGCAGATGTTACCTTGTTGGGAGCGAAGGAGCAACTCTAGGTGTTGTTCCGATGAGAGCGAAATCACTACTAACTATTCTTGCTCCTCGATTTAACACCACGAGTTGTCTTCCTTCCCATTGGTCGAAGGATGGAACGTGCCCGTTTTTCTATTGGTTGACCTATTTAGGGGATACTTTCTAATTGGTCCTGCGGCTTTCTTTGATGGAAGATACGTCCGGCCTGGTCGGGAAGTATTGTGTTAGCTCAACTCTTATTACTTCCGCGGTTATCAAATACGTCCGGCCTTGCCAGGAAGTATTGACTGTACAAGTTATTTATACTTGTGCCCGCTTTTAGCCTGCTTCCTATGTCTTGTTGCTACTTTCTTTCCTTCCTCCAGTTACCTGATTCTTTATTAAATCTTTGAAAATCATACATTGTACATGCATAGTGGGTCGGGGGGTGCATACAATTATATACAAATTATGACAGATGCGCCCCCTACATGTGAAGAATTCAAGAAGGGGTTAGCCTGAGAGAATTCTGTAAAGTGAAAAATAATTTTGTGGGAAAATTAGTTGTGGGTATTGAGAGTCTATATACAAGCATTGGTGGTGATATAAGAAGTAAAATAGAATGGTGTTGATGATATAGGTTGAGTATAATTAATAGAAATCAAAAAATTTTTAATTGTAAGAAATCAAAATGAATGCTATGGTACATAGTGGATTAAAAAGAAAAGAAAATGCGCCTAACTAATTTATACTCGAAATTGGAGATAAAAACGAGGGAGTTCTATTAGGGCTTTTGAGAAATCAAAAATAATATAAAAATAAAAAGTTGGACGAAATCATAGTAAATGCTTGGTTGCATGGTGAGGAAAAAAAATGCTTTGTTGCATGGTGAAAAAGAAAAGTGTTTGTTGCATGGTAAAAAAGAAATGCCTAATTATATTTTACTCGAAATTGGGAATGGAAATCGAGGGATTTTTATTAGGTCTTTTGAGAAATCAAAAAATAAAAATAAAAGGTTGGAAGAAATCAAAGTGAATGTTTGGTGCATGGTGAGAAAAAGGAAAAGTGCCTAACTATACTCTACTCGAAATTGGGAATGGAAATCGAGGGAGTTCTATTAGGGCTTTTGAGAAATCAAAAAATAAAAATAAAAATAAAAAGTTGGAAGAAATCAAAGTGAATGCTTGATGCATGGTGAAAAAAAAAAAGGAAAAATGCCTAATTATATTCTACTCGAAATTGGAAATAAAAACGAGGGAGTTCTATCAGGGCTTTTGAGAAATCAAAAAATAAAAATGAAAAGTTGGAAGAAATCAAAGTAAATGCTTGGTTGCATGTTGAAAAAAAAAAATGCTTTGTTGCATGGTGAAAAAAAAGAAAAGTGCTTGTTGCATGGTAAAAAAGAAATGCCTAATTATATTTTACTCGAAATTGGGAATGGAAATCGAGGGATTTTATTAGGGCTTTTGAGAAATCAAAAATAAAAATAAAGGTTGGAAGAAATCAAAGTGAATGTTTGGTGCATGGTGAGAAAAAGGAAAAATGACTAACCATATTCTACTCGAAATTGGAAATAAAAACGAGGGAGTTCTATTAGGGCTTTTGAGAAATCAAAAAATAAAAATGAAAAGTTGGAAGTAATCAAAGTGAATGTTTGGTGCATGGTGAAAAAAAAAAGGAAAAATGCCTAACTATACTCTACTCGAAATTGGAAATGGAAATCGAGGGAATTCTATTAGGGCTTTTGAGAAATCAAAAAATAAAAATAAAGGTTGGAAGAAATCAAAGTGAATGTTTGGTGCATGGTGAGAAAAAGGAAAAATGCCTAACTATACTCTACTCGAAATTGGGAATGGAAATCGAGGGAGTTCTATTAGGGCTTTTGAGAAATCAAAAATAATATAAAAGTTGGAAGAAATCAAAGTGAATGCTTGATGCATGGTGGGAAAAAAAAGGAAAAATGCCTAACCATATTCTACTCGAAATTGGAAATAAAAACGAGGGAGTTCTATTAGGGCTTTTGAGAAATCAAAAAATAAAAATGAAAAGATGGAAGAAATCAAAGTGAATGTTTGGTGCATGGTGAAAAAAAAAGGAAAAATGCCTAACTATACTCTACTCGAAATTGGAAATGGAAATCGAGGGAATTCTATTAGGGCTTTTGAGAAATCAAAAAATAAAAATAAAATAGAATTTCATAAGGTATTTTGAAATCAAATAAAAAAAATAAAAGTGGTTGAGCGAAATCAAAGTTGAGTGCTTGGTTAAAAAAAAAGAAAAATGAAAAATAAAAAGGTTTCAACAATAAAGGATGATTTAATGTTTTTAGTTTAACCGAAAATCAATGAGTTTTCGTTGATAATTGAAGTTATGGCAATATAAGCTAAGTGGTAAATAGAATGATAATTGATAATTAAAAATGATAATAATTTGAATAAGTTGTTAAATTGGTTAAATATTTTGAATTTAATTGAAAAATAGTAAAATTGGTTAATGTATAAACAAAAAAAATGTATTGAATTGAACCTTGTTGTATCTATATGCCCCGATCTAGATGTTTTAATTGCTCAATTATGCCCTATAAATTTTTTGTCTTTGTGTGTGTTGTTAAAAATGTTAGAAGTCTGTAAAGTAATTGATTTGCTATAATAGGAATATGAACTCATTTGAATGTGTGTGCGTGTACCTTGTTTGATTTTCGAATGACAGTCGATTTGATTACATTGTAAAAGTCGATGCGCAGGCTTGAATTGGAATCCAAGATTGGTGGCATAGAGAGAGAGGAATCTGTGGATGGGAAAAGCGGTGACCGATCTAAAATTACCCTCCCTTGTTTGCAAGTAATTGGATCCGGAAGTGGGGGGAAACTACGTTTCCTGTCCGCCTAATTGATTTTGTGTGCGGCATATTTTGTGTACGAATTGTTTTATTTGTGGTTTGGGTCGGTGTTTTACGTAGTGTTGGTTGGATTTCGTCGATACTTTTAGAGAATCGGCAGATGGGACAGGTTTTTACCTGTTTTTGTATTGTCGTGTGTTATGTTCTGCCAATAACATTGTGAAAAGATGAGTGGTGTAATTTCGGCATTATTTGTATTTTGAAAATCCGGACGTTGTATCCATTTATTAAATCGAATGGTCGTTGTGACTTTAGTAAAAAATGCTATTCAGTGATATTAGAGTGGAATTGAGTGAAAATGAGGCTTACGACGTGAACACGTTTTGAGTGGAGACGTATCACAGGCGTGGTGAAAGGCGTCTGTGGCCTGAAATGAAAAGTTTTGTGGGGTGACCTGTGACACGAATCGAAAAAAAAAAATTGTGAATGGAAAGGTGTCACGCGAAGTCCTTGTTTGTACAAAATCTAACCTGTTCTCACTATGAACAACAAATTTATTAAAGTCATGGGTGCTGGTTATACGAACATATATCGAAATTTCTATTGTTAGTGTATATGGCACCTTTTAATGTGAACATTTTTTTAGTGTTTTGGGTAGACGAGATGATTGTTATTAACGACTGTGCATGCGTTTGTTGGTTGTTGTCGTCTTTTGGCGTGCGTGTTGCGTTTGTTGGGCGGGTTGTGCGTGTTTGTTAGCGTGAAAACCGTCCTTTGGATGGATGTTGTCGGTGTATTGTTGTTGCGAATGTCGTGATTGTTGCTAAATACGTTTGTGGGATTGTTGTGAGGTACATTTGCGTGGTTATGGCGTGGCGACGTGTGGTCATGTATGGATTTTGTGTGGTAAGTGTGTGAGCTGTACTGACACGTTTTTTTGGGCATGGTGATGGTTGAAGCCGTTGTGGTTTGTATTTGAGGGCATATAGTACTGGTAATTGGGTTGAGTGATAAACATTGTGGTGGGGTCAATGAATGCAGGCAAGGGTTGTCCTGTGTGACAAATTTGATTGCAGTGCAAGTCCTTTCGGACAGGTTTGGCCCAGCCCGTGCGTGCATTCATTGTGTACAAGGTTAGATACATGATTAAAGGGGTATGTAGGTTAGATAGAAGTCCAAAGTCAATTTCTTGACGCCATAGTGTGGGTGCCTACCTCAGTTCAACAGGTCTCCTCTGGGACGTCTTGGTTTGGGTTGGTTGGCTTGTGGCTCGGGACTGCTCGCACCGTCCGCGAAATTGAAGTGAAGTCCGGTACTGGAATATCGTTTTGGGATCGTTTGTGCTGTCCCGGGTCGCGCGGATTGGTTTCGGGGGCCGGTGTACGGCATGGTGGTGGATGACTCCTCGGTGGTCGGTGTCCGGCCTCGGTGACGCTCGCCTGGGGTTGGCGGGGGTTGTGTCCGTCGTCCTCCCCGGGGAATGGCGCTCCGGAACTCCGTCTCACTTTGCGGGGCGTTGACACGTCGGAGGGCCACGGTCATCTGCCATATGATGGCCGCTAGAAGGCGCCTGGTCGCCTCTCTTCTTGCCCGCTTCTTTCCTCTGGGTTTTTCATTGCCGTTTGATTTGCTGGCGTCTGGGCTAATTTCCATCTTGATCCTGATTAAGCTCCATAATATCTTTATCCTGTCGACTCTATGTAATATATCCAAAGTTATTACACTGCAATATTTGATGTATTACACTGTTGTGGAATCCTGTCGACTTAACCGTTCTGTGACAATATCGTTGCGGAATTTCTTGTTGTTCGATTTGAATGGTGAGGATTGGTTGAAACGCAGTCGTTTGAGTGGAAGTTGAAGCATACAGTTAGGAATAATCAGGACACGTGATGGGGTTTGAAAATAAAAGGCAACTGGGTTGGAGGAAAGAAAGCTTGAGAAGAGCGGAGCGGGTTTTGATTGTTAATTATCTGATCACATGGCGGTGATTGACTTAGCTATGAGCTGAGCGGGGAGGTCTAGAGCAGATGTTACCTTGTTGGGAGCGAAGGAGCAACTCTAGGTGTTGTTCCGATGAGAGCGAAATCACTACTGACTATTCTTGCTCCTCGATTTAACACCACGAGTTGTCTTCCTTCCCATTGGTCGAAGGATGGAACGTGCCCGTTTTTCTATTGGTTGACCTATTTAGGGGATACTTTCTAATTGGTCCTGCGGCTTTCTTTGATGGAAGATACGTCCGGCCTGGTCGGGAAGTATTGTGTTAGCTCGACTCTTATTACTTCCGCGGTTATCAAATACGTCCGGCCTTGCCAGGAAGTATTGACTGTACAAGTTATTTATACTTGTGCCCGCTTTTAGCCTGCTTCCTATGTCTTGTTGCTACTTTCTTTCCTTCCTCCAGTTACCTGATTCTTTATTAAATCTTTGAAAATCATACATTGTACATGCATAGTGGGTCGGGGGTGCATACAATTATATACAAATTATGACATATATATAAATTAGCATTTTTCATAATTATTAGAGTATATTGTCGCGTGTTTACCCTACCGGTTCTTTGCGACGATGCGCTTCTTCCCTTCGTGGTTCACCCACTCAGGCTCCCGTTGCTCTTCCCTGCAGCTTTTCCCCGCAGGCCACCCAAAGACGTTCGGCAGGATGTTCGGCCAGGCTTCAACCCGGCGTTGAGGCTTGTTTTTCTCTCTTCGGAACACCTCGGAACTGCGTGCGGCTCGCGCCGGCTGATGCTGTATCTTCGAGGGAACGTGGATCTTATAAACATTACCTTACATCCTGGGGCCAACACAAAAGCGTACCCACAGTAAACATCCCCAGGAAACGGGACCACAGCAGTCGGCGACCCCCACATCAGCCAGCAAGGGAATCAGGCGAAAGCGCCATCCATTGGTGGAGGTTGTAATCATTTAGAGGCCTTACACGCAACACTGCCTCCCCCTCAAGGCGGACCGTCCCGATCCGGTCTCATCGCCTCTGTCGCCCAGATGTCACGCCTCTCTCGCCGGTGCCGCTTCTCCTGCCAGAACTGCCCATCTCGCTGGAATCGCCTCTCTTGATGGAACCGCTTCTCTTGCTGGAGTCGCCTTTCTCGCTGGAGTCGCCCTTTCGCCGGAGCCGTCCTTCATGCCGGAACCGCTTCTCACGCCGGAGGCACCTCTCATGCTGACTCATCATGCCGACTCCGCTTATGCCGACTCCGCTTCTTATATCGGTACCGCTTTTCGTGCCGGAGGCGCTTCTCATGCCGGCACCGCCTTTTGGAGGCCTTACACGAAACGGATAATCCCGAAATATGTTATTCGAATCATAGTTCAAACGCATCTTCACACGCACACACACATATATGAAAGATTAAAATCCATAGATGTTTGTTACTATATATATATATAAGCATTTTTCATAATTATTAGAGGGTATATTAAATTATTAATTTTTCTCTTAATTAACATTTAAAAGTTGTGAAATAGTGAGAAAATAGGGGAAAGGAAGAAATGAGGTATAAATAAAATATATTTCAAAAATATTTTTTTATTTTTTAAACAAATAATGCTATAAAACAAAGCAGAAATTAAAATTCTTCATTTTATAATAATTTATATATATATATCACACAAAATATTTTCTGTTGATTATGGAATTATAGTTATAAAATTATTATTTGCTGATTGATATAGAGAATTGAACATTTGCTTGAGGTTGGTATACATGAGTATATAAATTGCAGTCGTGGTAAAATAATAAAAATAGTTTAGAAAAGGCTTAAATTGTGCTTAAGAAATATAAAGATATATTTGAGAAGGTGTGCCTTACTTAAGGCGTGAAGAATGAAGAAAACAAAAGACTTATTTACATATCTACAAAAAGAGTTGAGCTGAGCCGGCCAACGGAAAACAAACAACAATAGGTCATAAAGAGACATCTGGTTGTATACTTAACAGAGTAATTTGATCTGAGAATTATAATTTTAAAATAAAATATAATTTTTATATCTATATATATAAAAATGAATGTTTGTATGTTTGTTGGTCTGTTGGTATGTCCGGTATACAAATTCGCAGTAGTTCACTAATTCAAACCAAAATTTCCATACATAGGTAAAAAATAACGGGGGTGACGATAGGCTATTTTAAAAAATATATAAATCAATTATTAAAACTATATATTCAAATTATTCAACTTAGCTCACGAGCAGCGCCCTCTATCAATACTAAAAGGTTATAAATACGTTTAAACCAATCGTGATGAAACTTTGGGAAGATGTTTAGTATACTACCGGGATGGTTTCTGGCTAATTACTCTTTAGAAATAACCTTTCGTTGCATTTTTATTTACAATAAAACGTAAATTCACTCGCAATCAGCGCCCCCTCGCGGCAGACGTATGGCCTTAAATAGCCTCGCATGAGCTTATTTGTAACGTCAAGCTTAGCCTATAGGTTAGGTACACAGCTTCGTACCCCCGCAACCTAGGTTCGAGGCTCAGGGTGGGTGTTTTTTTTTTTCATTTCTTTTATATTATTGTAGCAAATTATTAAAAATATTATTTTATTTAAAATGTACGTTTTATATATATAAAAATATATATAAAAATATATATAAAAAATATATATAAAATATATATAAAAAATATATATAAAAACATATATATAAAAATGAATGTTTGTATGTTTGTTTGTTGGTCTGTTGGTATGTCCGGTATACAAATTCGCAGTAGTTCACTAATTCAAACCAAAATTTCCATACATAGGTAAAAAATAACGGGGGTGACGATAGGCTATTTTAAAAAAATATATAAATCAATTATTAAAACTATATATTCAAATTATTTAACTTAGCTCACGAGCAGCGCCCTCTATCAATACTAAAAGGTTATAAATACGTTTAAAATCTAAATCTTCTCAATATTTTATTAATAATAGTTCGCTTAATAACACATATAATATAAATATTTATATAATAACTGCTCTAATTTGAAATATTTGGTAGGTTTTATTTATTTATATATTTTCATTTTTAGATATAACTGATCTAATTCGCCGTTTAAAATATCTAATAATAGTTCGCTTAATAACTAACTGATCTAATTCGCCGTTTAAAATAGTTCGCTTAATAACACATATAATATAAATATTTATATAATAACTGCTCTAATTTGAAATATTTGGTAGGTTTTATTTATTTATATATTTTCATTTTTAGATATAACTGATCTAATTCGACGTTTAAAATAACTGCTCTTGAAATATTTGGTATGTTTTATTTATTTATATATTTTCATTTTTAGATATAACTGATCTAATTCGCCGTTTAAAATAACTGCTCTAATTCGAAATATTTGGTATGTTTTATTTGTGTTCACTATATTTATTCATTTGAGGTATTATAATTTCCATGTTTCAAAAACCTATTTCAAAAAGGTCGTTAGAAATATGTAAGGCCTGAAATGCGAATATTTATGATGCCAAGCGTGGCTTAATGGTTAGGTGTATGGCTCCGTATTTCCACAACCTTGGTTCCAAACTTAGCCTGGGTGCTTTTTTTAAAAATATTATTGAAGCAAAGTTTTTTTTTTTTACAGTACCAAAATTTCCATATATAGGTAAACAAATACGAGGAAAACGATAGGCTATTTTAAATTATATATAAATTAAATATTAAAACTATATATTCAAATTATTCTACTTAGCTCACGAACAGCACCCTCTATCAAGGTTATAAATACGTTTAAAATCGATATCTTCTCAAAATTGTATTAATAATAGTTCGCTTAATAATTAGAATACTTGATCTAAATCGAGATATTTATAGACGCTCGCTCGATTTGAAGATTTACACATGTGTATATCGTAACTAATCTAACTGTAAAGTTTGGAGCGGGACGTTTCACAAAAGTGACGTCCACGGTGCCAATTTATAATTGTAACGAATAGTATTTGAATAAAAACATTTAATCGGGTAAAACCCGGGCGTTGCCCGGGTCATTCGTCTAGTAACATATATATACAGGGTGATTCAAAAGTCTTGCACAACTTTAAAAATAATAACTCCGCGAATATTTGCGCTAGAGCAATGCGGTAAAGACCATTGTGTTGAGAATGCAATGGGAATTTTAGGGCAAATAATGAGAATTTCGGAATTGATTTTAGTTACAATTTTATTCACTAGATGGCGCTCTACCAGAATCAGAGATTCAGCGGCCAAATATTTTGATAAATTGAAAGATATAACTGATCGACGCGTATATTTTTTCTTTTTGAATACCAGGAAAGAACCCTAATAATATCTAATGTTAAATTAATAAAACACCATTTCGCCAAAGGTAGAAGAATTGGATGACGAATTTTAAAGGAAATCCGAGATATGTAAAATAGTTAAATGCTAATTGAAATATGTAGCAAATATATATATATTTTAGGTGCGGTTTGCTGGAATCCTCTCTGCGATTTAAATTTCGAAGATAATAAATTTCTAATTTTTCAATTCATTTCTCTCTAATCATCGATTATATTTATTTTAATACATTTGATTTTTTTTTATCCATCTCTGATAATTTATTTTACTCTGGAATACCGTCACTACAAGATAAAGCACTCTTGGCGAAATGTTTTTATTGTAATTCAGAATCTGCCACTGAAGCTTTACGAGCGTTTCCTACCTTTAAAGGTATTCGAAGCAGTAAAGGACACATGAATTTCTACTCTCTAAGGCGAATGATAAAGAATTTTGAGAAGACAGGATCTCAGGAAGCAAAACCTCGGATTGGAAGACCATCGAAATGCAAGTCAGTTGCTGCTACGGTTTCGCAGAATGTTGAAGCAATGGAAACGTTATCCATGTATGAAGAAGTAAGTACTCGACAAGTTTCTCAACAAACGAGGATTTCGTATGGAACAGTTTAGAGAGCACTAAGAAATTTTCTTAAAAAATATCCGTATAAAATTCTAAATTTCACGAGCTAAAAGTCAGCGATTTTGAGAAGCGGCAATAATTCGCTGCATGGGCTTTCCGTCAAATTGATATTGATGAAAACTGGCTGTCGAATGTTCTGAGAACATATAAAGCTCACATTTCTCTAAACGGAGAAGATAACACTCAAAACAGCGTATTTGTGCAGGAGAAAACTTTAGGATTTTTACAGAAATGCCACTTCATCAGCCCAGAGTTATAGTTTGGTTGGGTTCTCTTCTTCTTTTATTATTGGGCCAATTTTCTTTGAAGAAATCAATGAAAGAACTTTCGAAACTGTTTCTGTAACTGGTGAACGTTATTGTCAAGCTTTGAGAGAGAAGGTTATTCCCATATTGCAGAGCAGACAAGCACTAAGCGAAATAACATTCGTGCAAGATGGAGGACCTCCTCATATATCCCTGCGGTGCCAAAATATTGCTGAAGGATACGTTCGGTGAATATCGTGTGATAGGTCGCCACTTTATACACCAGTGGCCTCCAAGAAAACCAGACTTGACGCCTTTCGATTTTTGGCTAATGGGGTTCATCAAGTCGCGTGTTTATCGATGCCGGCCTACCACATTGACCATGTTGAAATCTTCTATCAGACGGCACGTTTCATCAATTCCAACAGATATGCTATTCAATGCTGTCCAATCTGTCATCTATCGTCTGCAGACGGTGTTTGAGAATGAAGGGCGCCCCATTGAGCAAGGATTTTGACCCAATCCAAGAGAGGAGCAGTCACCTCATGTGTTATATAAGTTCTCATTTATTATATTATCTACCAATATTTTGCAGCTCTTTGTATTGGGTTATGGGGATAATAAATGCTGTACTAACATCTTGACTTTTTTGTGAACAGTTTTTTTTTGTTTGTCATTTGCTCACATATTATATAGTGCAGACCAAAGTGTTATAACTTCTCGAATAACACTGGTACACACAATTTTACCCTTATGTTTATTTTATCGCTTTTCGCTCATTAGAAGAATAGCATAAGGAATATTCTCTGTACACCCTAACTTTAGAAAATTTGACAAAAAACAATACAAAATGATGATGAATCAACGCAAATGGTAAATCTAAAAATGATTTTTATTTGAAGGGACACATTTTAAAGAATTTTACAGTGTAATAAGCAATCATAACATTTGGCAAGCCCATAGGATATTTGGAATAAAGTACGACAAATATATTTTGTCACCCTCCTATTTATTTTATTTGTTGGATCATGACAAGCTTCCAGTTAAATAGTCAAGTGTCGCCAATTTGTCAAGAAACAACACATTTCTTATAGCAAGAAATCCTATTAGTAATGCCATCATAATTTTTGGTACTATATTATAATTTCGAAAATTCGTATTTTTTGATTTCAGCAGTGTTTTTCAAACATTCAATCTATTTCACAAAACCGCATTAATATATATATATATATATATATATATATATATTTGCTACATGTATTAATGTGCATATACAGTAAACTCTCCTATAACGCGATTAATGTGTTCCGTGTTGTATGAAATCGCGTTATAGGAATTCGCGTTGTACGAAATAAAACTTGTATAACTCGAATGTTTTTTAGGGTAAATTGTTAGTGACAAATATCATGTAAAAATGTATTTTATAAAATGATGTATATTGGAAAAATAATTATATACTAAAACAAAACTAAATGTTATATTATTTTGTATGCAAATATATATAAAAAAAAACAAAAATTAAAGTTTATTCACTACGTAATTTGTTTTTTTTATATACATTTGCATATAAAATAATATAACATTCAGTTTTGTTCTAGTATATAATTATTTTTCCTATATACATCATTTTATACAATACATTTTTACATGATACAGTATATCTCCTTTTCAATTTTTCTTTTTTTTCCAACTTTATTCATCATGCCTGGGGAGCAAGTTTCGTATTTTTTATATTTGCAAAATATTTACATGTAAATTCTAATTTAATACCTCATATGCGTTAAAAAATATTATGTTAAGCTTTAAAACTCAATTTAACACTATTTAAAAAAAATTACTTACAGAAACACATGTGCAATTAAATTGACAAAGTATACAACACTACTTCGTTCAAAACAAAAAAAAAAAAAATGAAAAACGCGTGTGCAAAAAAATTAAATGTATTGTACAGTTGTCAATATGGAAATTTCCGCATTTTATTTTATAACGCGTTATACGAAAATTCGCGTTGTATAAATAAATTTGTCGCAATTTTTTTTATCGCGTTGTACGAAATCGCGTTGTAAAAACTCGCGTTATAGGAGAATCTACTGTACCTATTTTATATATCTCAAATTGCATTCAAAAATCGTCACTCAATTTTATACTTTTGACGAAATGGTGTTTCATTAATTTTATCATTTGATAATATTAGAGGTCTTTCCTGGTATTTAAAAAGTAAAAATAAGCGTTGAGCAGTTATATTTTTCTATTTATCAAACAATTTGGCCGCTGAATCTCTTGATTCTGGTAGAGCGCCATCTAGCGAATAAAATTATAACTAAAATCAATTTCGAATTTTTAATTAATTGCCCTAAAATTCCGATTGCATCCTGAACACAATGGTATTCACCGCATTGCTCTAGCTCAAATATTCGCGGTGTTATTAATTTTTTTAAGTTGTGCAATACTTTTGGATCACCCTGTATATATGTATGTAGCAGAAGAGGCACCTCTCCCTCTATATATAAATTGAAAAAAATCTATTTAGTTTTTTTCTCTAGTAAAAACTTTAAAGTTTTGATAAGAAATTCATAAATACTAGTATATGCTTATAGAATCAGCCGCTCTTGGAAAAAATGATTCTTGAAGTTAGCATTTTTCCGCTAGTCTCTGAGTTTAGTCCTGGCGTCTATTTTAATAAGGGAAAAAAATCGATTTTTATTTTTATAAAATAAATTGGTGTAATTTCCATATACACACTCATGGAAAAAAACTTTGTTTCTTCAATTTATACTTTATATATCGATTAAATTAAAAATGGCTTCATTTTAGAAACGCAAAATGAAAAACGCACCTATAAGCACTTTAAAATATTTTCAGAAAATTCGCATACTCAATAAGAAAATTTAGGCATGTAAATGATAAATTTTCTGAAACCGGTACTAAAATATAAGTGCATAAAATAGCCTTGTTTGTTCATGAAAAGGTATTTAAATATCCTCCAAAGTGTATAATATAATTGAGGGTATCTTGTGTTTTTGTTAATTCTTAAGATCATCTTAAATCTGTTGAACACCAAAGCAGAAAAACAGGGGGGGGGGCGTCATATAAACATATTTTTGATTCACAAGAGGCAGAATCCTAGGCCTCAAATAAGGTGGAAATTGCTATTTAAAAAGGCTGCAATCAAAGTATTATAAGAAATTTATATTATTTTTGATGCGTACGATTCTTTTTAAATTAAATCATTTTTCTACTGCCCTTAGTGCAATTATAAATTAATGAGAGAGCCTGGCCTATCTGTGGTTAACCCTCTCAACAGTTTCGTCAATTTAATCTACCATGCCGCTGTAATATTGTATTAGATTGTTTTGCTTTTATACTAATAGTGATGGTGACTTCTTGAAATGTATTTTAACTTAACAATGGACGTAAACTTTGAGGACAATAGAAATATATATAGTTATAAATATATTATGTGCTTCGAGTATTGCTATTCGGCAAATAGCTAATAAAAGTTATTTTTTAGAAAAAGTATAGCCATTGCAGTAAGGCTAGTAGGAAATTGTTTCAATTCAAAAATAATCATATGCGTTAAAAATAGTTTATATTTCTTAAAATAGATGGAGCTCAAATGCTTTATCTTATAATTGTTTTTAAAGAAGATAGGGAACGTTTCACGATTTTGCGTGACATATTTGCGCAGGGGCCAGGCTAATCTTCTATGCAAAAAAGTGTCAAATGAGGGATTCAATCCCGGGTCGTGGTTGTCGGAAATCGACGATTTTATCAATCGTCCATCGAGCACCTGAGAGAACGAGATATAGAGGGAATTTGAATAACATGGTTTATCGCGTTTTTGAAGATTAATCTGTACAGGAATTACATTGGTGTCGATCTGTCTTATAGATGAAATTAATATTCTCAGTCGAAATTGCATATAATTCCCCATTCCATAAGAAACTATAGAATTTGATTCCGAATAAGTTATTTCAAAATCACAATCCATGCTCATAAATGGCGTGCAAGCAAATATCATCGTTCTCCAAACTACTTCATTTCAGTAGCTACAAAGACCAGAGTAAATATATATTTGAAAAAAAAAAGAATAAACGAATGCAACATACTGAATATAACTAAAAGAACGAATTAAAAAAAAAAATGATGAGGCTCAGATGGCTTAAAGATTAACAATAAAGAAGCAATCATGAGAGAAAATGACCATTTAAGCAGACGATGATTATATTTAGAAGTTGAGAGGCTTTCGTCTGTAAAAAACGCAATAAAATATCCCCCACAATTCCCAGGAGGGAGCAATCTAAAAAAGATTCCAATCGCTTCGAGACTCAATTTCGGAGGTTAACCGACAACTACCGAATCGATGCGCTGATGGGGGGATCTAATTTTAACCTGGGGTACCTATTGTAGATGCAGGGTTTACCTTCTACAGGAGCTTGGAAAATCTACTTTTACCTCAGGTATTGGATTTTAAGTACTTTGTAGATGCAGTTCATCGGGAAACCCCGTGTTGAAGCTTATAAATTATATTCTTACACTATTGATAGTATTTGAGTACTCAATGTAGATGCAGGAATTATCTTCTACAGAGGCTTGGATATCGACTTTTATCTCGGCTATTGAATTGTGAGTACCTATTGTAGATACAGGGTCTTCGGGATACCCCGTGTTGGAGCTTATAAAATATATTCTTACACACTATTGATAAAATTTTGAGTACTTATTGTAGATGAAGGGATTACCTTCTGCAGGAGCTTTGAAAATCTAATTTTACCTCGGCTATTGGATTTTGAGTACTTATTGAAGATGTAGGGGCTTCAAGATAACCCGTGTTGGAGCTTACAAAATATATCCTTACAAACTATTGATAGAATATTGTAGATGCAGGGATTACCTTCTACAGGAGTTTGGGAAATCTACTTACCTTGGCTATAGAGAATTCTGAGTACCTATTGTAGATGTAGGGACTTCGGAATACCCCGTGTTAGAGCTTATACAATAAATTTTTACACACTATAGATTGAATTTTGAGTACTTATTACAGATACAGGTATTACCCCGTACTAGACCTTATAAAATTAATTCTTATAAACAAAATAAATAGTATTTTGAGTATCTATGGTAGATGTAGGGTCTTCGGGACAATCCTGTGCTGAAACTTTGATATAAAATCTTAAGCATTATAGATAGAATTTTGAGCACTTATTGTAGATGCAGGGATTACCATCTACAGGAGCTTAGAAAATCTACTTCGAGTACTTATTGTAAATACAGGGACTTCGGAATACCCCGTGTTAGAGCTTATACAATAAATTCTTACACACTATAGATTGAATTTTGAGTACTTATTGTAGATACAGGGATTACCCCGTACTAGAACTTATAAAATTAATTCTTATAAACAAAATAAATAGTATTTTGAGTACCTATGGTAGATGTAGGGTCTTCAGGACAACCCTGTGCTAAAACTTTGTAATAAAATATTAAGCACACTATATATAGAATTTTGAGTACTTATTATAGATACGAAGATCACCCCGTGCTAGAGCTTATTAATGAAAATTTTGAAATGATGATACTAACAACAGTAATGATAAATTCCAAACCCTACTCTATCTATATTACAGTGAAAAAATTATAAAACGTATGGATTTTGACAAACAATTTTTCTAGTATACTATCATTAGCAGTACCACTGATAATAATAAAATTTCAATATAAAAACAATTGTTATATAAAGATTGAAAAACATAAATCCATCACAGTATCTTTATGATTACATATAAAAATACAATTGTTGGAAGGATTAAAATAGAATTGCGGTGCGGTTAAATATTTGTAAAGAAATGTAACTACAAAAATACATATTTATTTTATATCTAATAATATTAATGTCTCGGTTAAAACAATATTATCTGACTAAATATTTATTCGGGTTTTATTCAGGCAAAACTAGGTTCCTCATCTAATTACAGTAGACTCTCCTATAACGCGAGTTTTTACAACGCGATTTCGTACAACACGATGAAAAAAATGCGACAAATTTATTTATACAAAGCGAATTTTCGTATAACGCGTTATAAAATAAAACAATTTACCCTAACAACATTCGCGTTATACAAGTTTTATTTCGTACAACGCGAATTCCTATAACGCGATTTCTTACATCACGGAACACATTAATCGCGTTATAGGAGAGTTTACTGTATATCTAAAAATATTGATGGACTAAATTAGCAATCGAATAAATCTAAAGAAAATACAGATATTCTACCTGTGGGCCTGTGAAATGTTTTTCTACGTAGATGCATATATTTAATATCCTTAAATAAAACCAAATTCTTTGGAAATTCTAATAAATCAGAATCAATTTCAAACATCTTTCTACTCGTAGATATCGAATTCAAGAAAATAACCTAGCACACCAATAGGACAGTACCCAATTTTATCTCAGCCAATGTAGATCATCAATTGTCACAAGCGACCAATGGCAATAAAGTAATGTATTGGTTGGCGGAAGGATACATTTCCAAGTGAGATGTGATGAGGCCCTAGGGATACCATGACACTTCCCTTGGTGGCATTAATCTTTGTCTAAGGTAGAAGAGGATTAGATACTTACACTCCACATTTCTGCTATCCATAGATTTTGTACTATCTTCTTCATAGCTGGAAGTTAAAATATTGAAATTTTTGGAACAATCAAATAATGTTTTTCCACAAAGCAATAACATGTCCCGGGTAGCCTAGTGGACATGGAAACTGCCCGGTAAGCGAAACACTGTGGGTTCGATTCCCATCCCTGGACATTTTTATTTTCCGTTCGCCATTACTCTTCACAATTCATCCTTTCATACTTCATCCCTAAGGATAGGAATAGTCGTTATTTCTCCTTAAATAATGAAAATTACGATTTTTCGTTCTGTAAAAAGAAACATTTGCGGTAAAACTTGTTAAACGTCGTTCTACAAAGCAATAGCGCGCCATTTATCTTGAAATATATAAAAGTCAATGCCTGTTGTCTGTTTCACGATAAACACAAAAATTATCGAACCAATTGGTACCAAATTTTGCATGTCGCTTTTTATAAAACTTTGGAAAATTTTCGGCTACATTTTGATTAGTATTTTTGGCTATTTATTTTTTTCATTTGAAGAACCTTTTTTACGCGGAATAAATACGAGACGAAGTAACACCAGGCCAATTAAGCGACCTTTGAGCGTTTTGCAATTTTTTTTTTAAGTTGCTTGCATAATTCTTTTGAAATATCTTTTTATACGAGTGTTACTTTTTTTACAAAAGTATTGAGTATTGAGAGAGAAAATTTTATTGCTAAGTTACGGTAAGTGCACACAATGCCAATTTAAAAATCGATACAAAATTAAAGTTACTGTATGTTAATAATGGCTTTCGTATTTTTTATTAATTTTGTTCTGGCCTTTGTTTTTTACCTCTTTTTTTAAATCGTTTAAAATGCAGTCTCAGTCATTTGCAAAAACATATATTTGCCTAATTTCCATGTGCTCTTTTATTTTTTACAGAAAAATATTTACATGACAGTATTTTGGATTAATTATTTTTCTAAACCTATTTTTTTTAAATTCTTACTGAGAAGATGGGCATCGCAGTCAAGATCCATCGCAGTCACTCACTCAGGCAATTTCAAGGGTTAATGCGCTGGGGCGGGTACCTAGGGGG
The DNA here is from genome assembly GCA_030710605.1 of Cordylochernes scorpioides. NCBI lineage: Eukaryota > Metazoa > Arthropoda > Arachnida > Pseudoscorpiones > Chernetidae > Cordylochernes > Cordylochernes scorpioides. The sequence continues at coordinate 41,648,563 of CP092874.1, forward strand.
TTGGGTGGAAAAGCTGTTATCTATTTAAACTATATTGATTTTGAAACAACTAAATCTATTGCAAAAACAATTAACTCATATACCTGACACTAATATAATACAATTTTTGCCACCACACACACTTTTTGCCTGTGTTTATGTGTTACTTCTGTATTGATATTCTATAGCACTTCTGCTATTTATTATTGATGTACTTTCAGTATGAAGGAAATTGCACTCGAGGGAATTCTCGGGCGGAGCCGGGTCATTCGTCTAGTATATATATATAATGAAAGTATTTAAGCACGAATGTTTCTTTTATACAACTTATAACTTTATATACAATACAAACTTCTACTGTCCTTACTGCGACGAAATACTTATGAGCCAAGCCCTCTCAATATATATTTCCATTGCAGTAGGAACAGTAGAAGTGTTTGAATTGTGTGTAAAGAAACATTCGTGCTCAAATTGAATCCTTTCATTTTATACATCATGTATTACACGTACCATTTGAGTCTTATCTGTGAATTAATTATGCATTATTTATAGTTGCAATTTCATCTTAAGTATCTTGATTTTGAGGTAAATTCGGACTCAGGACTAAAATCTAGGGGAACATTAGCGGATGAAGAATAAGTTGTTTATTCATATCTTGATGTAAAATATCTAATGGTTGTGTGAGCTGCTGTGAAACAACTGGGGTTTATAAGAATTTAGAATACATGTGAATGTTGCTTATCACGTATCAAAATTTGATTACCTAAACTGATCAAGCATTTTATTAATACAAATTTTTGAATAGCTTTAAACTTTATTCGAAAGCTTGCCGTCTTTTTATGATGTAATAAAGAACTTTGTTGCAGATTTGGAAAATTTTCACACAAAATTTGATTGCAATTGAAATATTAAGAATTGGATAGCATATCTCCTCAGTTGTGAACCTTCCCAGCGTCTTCAATAAATCCAACTTTGTAAACCAACTAGCATGTGGAAATGTATCTAGAACAAAAGGAAAGTAAAAATTTGTCTTTCATCTGACTAGTTAGCATAATATGAAATTTGAAATTATGACAGTCACGCTTTCAGACCTTTCTATAATGTCAAGTTTCATCCAGATTGGTCAAAATGTTGTGGAAATCTATGCGCTGCGTAAACGGAATATTCAAAGCAGCTTATAATCTGGTTAATTTGCATACTGCGGATTTAAGACTATTAAAGTTACTGCGCTGCCTGGAGTACAGTAGCTCCATTTATGCTTCCTTTCTTCCTGTGGTGAATCTGTATAAGGCATCGGTCTTAATAAAGCCTTGTTGTTGCTATAAAAAGGTTACTCCGACTAAACTTCTCTATTGAATGTTAGTGTCATAGGCCAAATGTTGTGGAAACGTATGATATATAAGCGGGATATGCAAATTAATTTTTAATTAAGCTAATCGGCAAATTAAACGGCTTTGAATCTATGATAGTAATTCCAAATAGGCATATTATATGCATTATTAAGATAGGCTTAATATTAAGGAAATTAGGGAAATTAACCGAATATGAAAATTAACCTTATATAGGAAAATTCTAAATATTTCAAAATCTAAACTATATATCCATTCAGTTCTGATTCTATATGATTTAAAAAGTATTTTTCATTATGATAAGCCATATATTATATATGCAAATTAACCTTATATCGGACTATTTTGAATATTAAGAAATCGAAACTATAATTCCATTAAGTTCTGATTCCATATGATTTCAAAAGTTCTTTTCACTATGATACGCCATATATTGTTAATGCAAATAATCTTATATAGTACTATTTTGAATATTACGACATATAAACTATAATTCCATCCAGAACTACTTCTATATGATGTCAAAAGTTTCATTATGATAAGCTAAATATTGTATACACGTATAAAGAACATAAAAACAAAGAAAGAAGCAAATATTTTATTTGCAACGATTTTAAACGCGAATTTTTTTATAAATAAATATTGCCCTTTCTCTGTGCGATGAAAATATTGGGAAGGTCGACTATCAATGGTGAAACCTCCAGCGGTTTCACTGACTGGATAAGTTAAAAAAGATAATTTTTGGGGCCAATACAATGGAATGATTGAAAATCAACGATTAGTTGAAATTTATTTCAACAGATGGCACAAGCCATCAGCAGCTTTCATTTTCAAAATCATCAGCTTCATTTTCTCAAATTTAATCCATAAAATGTTCAATATTTGATAAGCTCATCATAAATATTTGTAATTGTTTACTAAATATTAAGTTTAGCATATCGCGATAATTTTAATCCATTCTAAACTATGGTTAATAAGCTCATCATATACCATTGTAGTTCTTTATTAGAAAGTGTGATTTTACCATATCTATAAGTTTAATCCATTCTAAACTATGTGGTTGATAAGTTCATCATAAAGCATTGTAGTTCTTTATTAGAAAGTGTGATTTTAGCATATCTATAAGTGTAATCCATTCTAAACTATGTGGTTGATAAGTTCATCATAAAGCATTGTAGTTCTTTATTAGAAAGTGTGATTTTAGCATATCAATAAGTTTAATCCAATCTAAACACTGTGGTTGATAAGCTCATCATATAGTATTGTAATTGTTTACTAGAAAGTGTGATTTTAGCATATCAATAATTTTAATCCATTCTAAACTATGGTTGATAAGTTCATCATATACCATTGTAGTTGTTTACTAGAAAGTGTGATTTTAGCATATCGATAATTCTAATCCATTCTAAACTATGTGGTTGATAAGTTCATCATATAGCATTGTAGTTCTTTATTAGAAAGTTTAATTTTAGCATATCAATAAGTTTAATCCAATCTAAACACTGTGGTTGATAAGCTCATCATATAGCATTGTAGTTATTTATTAGAAAGTGTAAGTTTAGCATCTTAATAATTTTAATCTATTCTAAACACTATGGTGGTATATGTGTTTACCGAAGTTTTTCTGTTCAGCCAGAGCCTATTGTAAACACCACAATGATGTAATTTAGGCGATGGATAGAATGATCCAGAAAAAAAATCGATAAAGATTTCAGGGCGCTACAGCCTGGGGGCAATGTGGGGATGTCATCCGGTGGGACTCCCGATATAATGGCTGTTTGGCAGTAATGGCCTTCTGGATCTATAGTTCCATGGACTCCTCGTGGATTTTATATCATAGTTTACTATAGATAGCTTTGTACCATATTTATATTAATAGGAAATATCTTTCTTTGTGTAAGTGACTTCTTAATCTCCAGTGAATTATAGCTTAGCCTACAAATGTTTCATAATCTAATTCAGGATATGTTTGAGATTTGTTTCGCGTCTCCCACACAATTCTGGCCTTAACTACCAGTTTCAATGGGTTTTCAGGATGCCTGAATGACCAGTATTTTGGTCGTTGAGGTACAGCTTACACCACGCTGACGAGGGTTAGCAGCCCGAAATGCGTACGTTTTTAGCTTTTCTTGATTAATCAAGAATGGGTATTTGGCCAATTCTGGAATAATTAAAAACCAACGAATAGTTGATATTCATTCCGATAGATGGCGCCATCCATCAGCAACTCTCAGTTGCACGATAAGGAGATGCCTTTTATTCTTAATTTATCCACCTTATCTCAGTACAATTTCATATTTTTACTTTTTTTTTTATTTATTAATTTAGTTTCTGCATTGATAAAAAATAAAATTTGTAAATATAAACATTCACTAAGACACTAAAATACCGGCAATATTCATTCGTATATTCTGGACATGGTTCTATCAAGAGTTACCTATATAAAATAGAAAACAATTAAAATGATCAATGTGAATGTGGTTTGGAAGCAGAAACAGTAGAACATATAATATTACAATCAAAGAGCTTCCCTTTGTTGCTTAATTAAAACGAATGAAATGTTCATTTAAGCTAGAGAATTTTATGAAGAATAACCGGCTATTCATATCGGGCATCTACAACAATCGTTTTTCAATAATCCTACTTACTAACTAATTCCCTATACTTTTTTCACTACCTATTTCAGCCATTGCTCGTAGAAACGACAGTACTGCTTGACAATTTTTCTTTTGATTTCGTAATTCAACAAACTCTTTGAACACCGTTCCCCAGAAGTACAAGTCTCGACTTTTTGGTCTGAACACGTTTCAAAAGTTTATTTCAATCATCCGCAGAGCACATTTCCAACGCATGCACAAAGCGTTCACTTTTTTCAATTTTCAATTTTTTTTCAGCTCTAGCGGACCACAATCAACCTTTGATTTCAAGTCAAGACAGACCACCTACTGTCGCTACAACAATTCTACGTATCACATGGCTCTACCACCCCTTTCAATCATATTAAGTCTTTTTCTTCAACAACTTTTCAACCCAATAACCCTACAATTGTGACAAAGCACTGTAACCTTATACAGGATCAGGTGAAACATTGCCTAGGAAGACGCACAAGTCTATATCCTCGCTTTGCACCTGGATCTCAGTATTTGATTGTCTGTGCAACACTTACAATTGCATATTCTTCAACCCCTAACCCTTTCCAACGCCCGCCAACAATCTTTTAGAACATCATTTTTTATCATCATTATTTTTTAGCAAACAAAGGTTTTATCTACAGTTCTCTTTTATAATGAATATCATAACTTTTAAATTAAACATAAGTTTTATTTTGATAATTTTCAGATATATTCAAATAAACATCTTGTTATAGCCCTTTTTCCCTCACAGTTTTAATTAATTAAAAGAAATTTTAATTACTTACCTGTGTTAGAGAGGCTTTACCCGCTTAAACCCGGATAAACCCTTTCACTCACGGGGCCCATCTATGATAATTTAAACCAATAACCCTATATTATGTAATTTATAACAAGATTGTCATGTTGTATATAGAACTAATTATAAACTATAACAAATTATACGCATAATTGACGTGTGTCCTTGTATCTCCAGATGTAATGTACTAAGGATGAATAAATAAAAATATATAATAGATTAAAAGCTGAGTTAAGAGCCAGAGAGAGATTTACAAAGTAACTTCTAAAGATAGATGGAAGCCCAGACTGGTGCCAGAGTCGAGTTGCGGACACGTGCAGAAAGGCAATACTTCCTGGTCCACTTCCTAGTCCCCTTCCTGGTCCAAAAAAGTTGTTTAAATAGGACCCCACGTAGCAACAGCCATTTTCAGTTCCAGTCAGTTCCCCATCTGCGTGTCGCCGGTTGTCACCAACACATCGACCATGTAAAACAGTAAGAAAACTTCTCGATCTCCATCTTTGCTCTTGGCTCGCTTTTTATCTATTCAAGGAACTTCCCTTCTACAACGTGTCGCTTCGTTTTTTGTGTGTGTGGACATTCCCAGCTTCTCCACTCTGCCTCGACCACGACTGCCTGTACTTTGGGAGAACTGTTAAAGGTCCTACAAGGTGCAGCGAGGTACGGGAAAACTCTCCACCCCTGACTGTCCCTCGCGGTTACTACAGGTTTGACCCTCGGTTGCCACAACTTATAGCGAGAGTCGACGAGGTTCTACAACAGGCTTACCAAACCCCAACGCATTATTACAGATAGTCGACAGGATCTCAACACATTATTATAGCGAGAGTCGACAGGATCTCAACGCAATATTACATATATATACCCAATTTAAACTCAATGCTATATAACATTAATCACACATATGAAAATCGTAGAATATAACTTTTAAACAATAATATTGTAATTTATACTATTTACATTAAATATATATACAGATAATATAACAATTTTATTATTTTATAGGTTTTAAAGTTTTATATTTATAATAAATATCTGTAGTTCAGTTTTAATAATGATATAAATGAAATTTTACCTGGAGAATAATTATCTATAAAAGAAAGATCGCGCTAAAACAGACACTAAAAACTGGGCGCCATCTATTGACCATTGACGAAGCAGACCGCTCATCTTCTAGTATAAATCTTCTTAATGAAGAAGATGGGATTCCAGTCTCTTGGAAATATCGTAAGAATTCAATACATTACACTGATCAATACACATAATCTTCAAGGCAATTCGCACACACACAAAAAAAAAAACACTTTTATAAAGAAACCATTCTTATACCGATTCTCCTCTCTCATTGCCGGTCTGAAACGATATTCTCACGATGATCCATCCCCATCATCCAGTGAAAGAGAAAACGATATAGTTTCTTTAAGCCAATTGGTATTCATTGCTATTTTCTGTTAATTGAGTTATATTTGATAATGCCTATAAAACACTAATGATGTTCAAACTACATGAAAGATATGAAATTTAAATGACTAATCTGTTATCATATATTCCAGGAAACTCTAGAAATTAATCGAATTAATAGTAAAATTGAATTCTGTGTGTTGGTCGATTTAGAAAGATTGTACTCTTGTGGTTATCTGTGTGAACAAACAAATTGAAAGGAAGACACAAAGACAAAATGGTATAGTTAGGTGGTTTCAGACAACAGGAATAGGGCATGAATGAATACCACCTAACTAATTACGCTAATAGTTAACTGGGTTGAATGCTGTTAGATAGATAGAGATGAATAATTAAATAATTAGGAGAAAGGTAAAGCGGGGCTGCCAGATTAATTGCGCGGAAGAACCGGCAACGCTGCACCCGTCATTGTAGATTATAGCCCGAGGATCCACTTTACTTCCAACTCCTGGCAGCGGAAAATCTTCCCCTTGATGGATTGCACTCCCTGATACCTTTGCTTCTCTATATAAAATCATTATTATTTATAGAAGCTTCATAAACCTTTCTAGTTCTCTATTATTTGAATAATTTGATATGGAATGATATTTGTGCATTAATCATTGTAAATGCCATCTTAATTTGCCAAATTTCTCCACTATAAGAAATATTGTATATTTGAAGATAACAATAAACAAAGGGACGAAACTTGCGCTAGCTAGGTAAGGCAGAAAGTTGAGAAAATCCAAAAATAGAAATTTGAAATGAAAATGAAATTTGTGCATTAATCATTGTCAATGCTATCTTAATAGACCAAATATTTCCACTATAAAAAATAATGTGTATTTGAAGATGACAATAAGAAAAGGGACGAAACTTGTGATAGCCAGACATGGTTGAAAAATGAAATTCACTAGTCCAAGAGACAAAAATAGAAATTTGCTATGAATTGAAATGAATGTCATATTAAATTTCAAATATTTCCACTATTAGAAATAATGTATATTATAAGGTGACAATAAAAAAGGGACGAAACTTGTATTTGCCAAGACATGGCTATGATGATATGTGATATTTCACTAGTCCAAGATTCAAAAAGAAATTTGAAATAGAGATGAAATGTGTGTATTAATCATTGTAAATTTCATCTTAATTTACAAAATTTCTCTACTAAAATAAATAATGTATTTTTGAAAATGACAATAAACAGAGAGCCGAAAATTGTGCTCTAGCCAAGCATAGTTTAAAGTTGAGATTTCACTAGTCCAACAGGCACAAACATTTTGCAACACTTACTTACATGTTAAGATGCTGGCATTGAGAAATATACGTAGTATTGTCTTTTTTTTTCTTTTTACAGATACTGGTACGCCTTTTTATACACTGTAGGATCAAAAAGTTCGAGAAATTTCAAAAAATAAAATTTAAAACAACTTTTGAAAAATGTGAAATCAAGTTTACTGTAAAGAACAAAGCCTAAACTATATTTTAATTTAGCAACGCCCGTAAATGCGCATGCGTAGTTTTCATTTTAGGCATATTTTTGTTGTAAGTATTTAGCTCGCGTCGGTTTCTGCAATTTCATCATTTGAGCAAAGGGCAAATATTAAATTTTGTGTAAAGGTCAGCCATTGACGTCAACAACTGTTCACAATATTAGACAGTGATTTAAATGTTGCTGATAGAAATATTACTATTGATAATATATCATAGATCCTTGTATTTTCGTATGGTAGTTGCCAAAAATATTGGTGAACATTTAAACATGAAAAGACTTTGTGGTTATTTTGTCCCACGAAATTTAACAGATCAACAAAAAATGATCCAGATTATCAATTTTCAAAGATTTAATTGAAACTGAAAATAATGATTCTGATTATTTAATGATCCACAAACCAAAAAACCATCACTTGAATGGCACACACCAAGTTCTCCTTGGAAGAAGTAAGTTCGTCTTGACAAGTCCAAAGGAAAAGTAATGCTTGTAGTGTTTTTCAATTATCAAGGACTTGTCTATTATTAAATTATTAAAAAGGCGGTTACTCTTAATAAACAGACATACAAAGAAATACTTGTGCACCTTCGTGATGCGATAAGAAGAAAAGAAAACAACTCTTTCTACATGAGTCATTATTGTTCAAGACTATTTAGCCAAACACTCTATCTGTATTGCCGCATCCTCTTTACTCTCCTGATATCGCCCCATGTGATTTCTTCTTCTTTCCAAAACTTAAAATGACGTTAAAAGGGAGGCACTTTTCATCGTCATCAGAAATAATTGAAAATGAGACGGTGGAGCTAAACAAGCTTAGAAAATTGACTCTGAACCAGCATTTCAACAGCTTTTTTTCACGCTGGAAAATGTGTAGATAACCACGGCTCCTATTTTGAAAATATTGAAGTTTAAAATACTATACTATGAATAAATAATTAATTTTAAAAAATCGGGAACTCTTTGATTCTACCTTGTATAAACCTATTTAATGGAACGCCTTTAGACTCAATATATTTATAAGTCTTTCTCTGATTCATTGACCGATTAATCTTCGTCTACAAGTACTTATCAGTTTTACAATTCATCAGAAAATCTAAGTATTCGGTTAAACTATAAAAATGAATTATTAGAAGTCTTACAGTGGTTGTTATGTCCATCTACCAAGGCAGTATATAGCTGATTGTTATTTACACATATTGATACTTTCTACTATTGTTTGTTTGTTTTTTTCCCTTCTCGAACTCTAGGATGAATGTATATAAGGTGCGAGACGTCATAACGAGTTTTTTTGTTGCCTTAAAAAAAGCAAAAAAAAAAATAATAATAGAAACAATCATGAGATTGGCTACCTTCTACATTAATCCAGGTTCAAGTTTCTTTTTAAAATATTTTTCTCGTTTTTTTTTTACATGCATCATACATGCTGCATAAACGAATTTGAAAATAGGCGATTTATCTAGATAATTGTAATTTATAGAAATCTAGAAATTAATTTTAAACAATAATTAGACTATAAAATATAAAAAAATAAAATAAGGAATCTTTTGTGAATAAGAGAAAATTGAGAGTGAGAAAAAAAAAAAGAATTCAGAATCTATTAAATAAGCAAATGATTAATTTAAATGGATAAATTTTGTGTTTAACTATTGTTCTTACAGTAGCCATAGGTAGGTGATATTCTGGAGGTAATGATCAACCGGATCTGATGAATTTAAATATAATGGGCTTTATTTTCTATGATGAAATGATACATAAAATGAACAAAACTATTGGAGCAATTATCCCTAACTATTTATGCAGATCAATTTTTTTTTCTAGCTTTAGCCTCTTCACTTTCCTCATTTTCTTCCAGAGCAGACTTTCTCTCAAATTCAGCTTTTTCACTTTCTTCCACTGACTTTTTCCACGGGCCCTTTATCACTTCTTTTTTCCTTCTTCAGTATCCACAGCAGGCTTCTTATAGATTTCTTTACCCTTTTGTTCTTTTCATCTGAGCTCGAGTTTTCTATCTCCTAGGCTCTGGCACTGCCATCTTCTTCAACATAAATCTCACTAATTCCCGGCCATCCAGCCGTGCCTTTTATATTATACTTTGCTTTCGCAAAGTCTCACCCGATTGATTCTCTTTGTCACGTGATCTACGGATGATTTAATACAAATGATTATGCAAATGAACTAGTTTTTACAGAATCCATTAACTTTTAATTTGAATTCATTATATGTTCTCTTTCTTTTAAATATATTTACTCGTAAATTATAAGTTAAATATATTCACTTGGAATAATCAATGTATTAGTAGAAGAAAAAAAAAAAAGATGTAGATATATACGTAAATATAAATATCAAAAATAGTAACAAATTTAACTGTTATTTCGCTTATTTTGGTGTGAAATATTTTAAATACTAGCAAAAATTAAATTTAAAACTCTGTGAAATTATTCATTTAATTTATTATTTTTATTGAAAATATTTAAATATATTTAAATACCGAAATATATTAATTGTTTAAAATAATTTATAAGCTTTTGAAAATGAGTTGCGCTTATACAACATTTTATTATTCGCATAAATTATGAATTGAAAATGATTTTTGAACAGAAAATAAAAAGTAAAGATTGGGATATAGATTTTGCCGCTAAAATAAGCAGAATCGTCTGCTTGAAAATTTGAAATCAATTTCCGTCTGCCAAATATTTGAGCCGTCGCAAACTTAAAATTTCCCAAATATTTACTTTTTCAAAAATATATATTTTTTTACTTTCTATTCTCTTTCCGCGACATATTTTTATACACATACATTATACTTTATATAAAAATATATTAAGATATAAATTCTCTAATCGATATTTTTTTCGAGATTATTAGTGTAGGTTTTCTTAGTAAAACAATTAATATAGTTCAGAATTATAATTATTTTAAAATAACTTAAATATTTTATTTGAAAAATAATATAATTATTGAGTAAAATGTTCTTCTGCAATTTTAATTTTTATATATTAAATGTGTTTGAAAAAAAAATTAAATATTTCTTTGTAATAATGCCTTTTTAAAGACCATTCCATGTTAACGACATATTTTTACTCCTCACCATATTTAATCTAATATCTTAAACAGCGACAGACGCCTTTATACTGAATATCGAAACTTCACAATTCCAGTTCAAAACCGCAATTTATTTATTAAATAGTTCAAAATTAGTCAAATAGTCTTTATTACGCGATTTTGTAATTAAAATTAATGTCATTAGATTATATACACTCATAGACAAAACTTAAGGATGCTGTACCTTTTAGTATGTATATCGGAATTCAGACAATAAACCTGAAAGATATTACAGTAACCTTTATTGAAGACACACGAGATAACCAAATGTAAACAAAAAATAATTGCCTGTGTCTCCTTCAAAAATAAATAAATAAATAAAATAAGGGGGGGACAGTGAACATCAAATACTTTTAACTTCCTTAAGTTTTGTTTATGAGTGTATAACTAAATTAATTAAAATATATTTGAATTTTTTAAATAGCTACGAGGTTATCTCACCACACGCATTTTATTGATATTACGACAAAGTGAGTTTTTTTCTTTTAAATGAAACGAATTAACTACTGTCCTAATTGCGATTAAAAAATTACTTAATTATATATTTATATTAATCGCCCATACTGATTTAGAATGTGAATATTGTATTGGGCGATTCGTTTCACATATATGCGACATTGTAAAGTAAAATCTCTGCTATAGTATTGATCAAACTATGGACATAGGGAATGATAACATCAGATGTTGAGCCAGGTCCTATCAATATTTTTCATTGCATTTTTGACAGAAGGGAGTTTGTTTTATTTCAATATTTGTGTTTATTAATATCATTTTATTTATATTCATATTTTCTATTTTTATATACTCATATATAGTTTCGTTTCATATATACAAGGGGGGATCAATAAATAAGGTGAATTATCTTATTTCTTAAAAATTAAAAAAGCAAAAATAATTTAAACCACAGAATATTAAAATATAACATCGAGAGACTATTTAAGGTGTTCTGTTCTTTTTTCCCACGAGCGGCGCGAGACTTATAAATAAACTAAAATGGAAGCTCCCTTGAAGGATTGCACCACGCTTGAACAACGTGCAGTTATTCGTTTCTTGAATGCAGAAGGTATTCAAACATCTCAAATATGCCAAAGAATGAAAAATATCTATGGTGAGTCTTGTTTGTCTCAAAATACATTTATAAATGGGTTAACGAGTTCAAAAATGGACGAATTCCACATTTCCCTAATTTGGACCAAAAACTTAACCGTATTCGGGTTTCAAAGGCCGCATACATCATGTAAAACTGTATCTACAATCAATAAATTAGGTTTTGAAGTTTTAGAACATCCTGCACATAGTCCAGACCTAGCCCCCTCTGACTATTTCCTTTTTGGACTACTAAAGAAGGAGTTAAAGGGAAAGCGATTTGACTCGGATGAAGATGTCCAGAAAGTGGTGCAACATCTTTTTCACACGCTTCTTAAGAGTGCCTATAAAGAGGGTATTTATAAGTTGCCAGAACGTTGGAGACGATGTATAGAAAGCCAAGGTGATTACTTTGAATAAATCAAGTCCTAATTTTTAATATCGTTCTTATTTTTTTAATAAATTATAATTCACCTTATTTATTGATCCCACCTTGTATATATATATATATGTATATATATCGTGTATCGTGCGGGGGTCCTCCCTCATTCGACCACCGTTATTTTGACTTTTCTTTGCTGACGCATATTTACAAAAAAAAAAAAAAATCATGTGTAAAAATATCAATTCGAACTTCTTTTCCAATCGAGGCAGATTCGTCTTTAATAAAGAAACAATTGATATAATGAGAATTTTTGATATTACTAAATACGTCATATACAACAACAACAACAACAAAAAAGCCTTTATTTAGGGTCACTGACCCTATACAGGATTCACCAGAGGTATGCATAAGAACAAAGCAGTGAGACAACGGAAATAGCGATATATACAGAGTAAAAAGAGAAAGAAAAAAAAAAAAAAAAACAAGAAAAGGAAAAAAAAAATAATAATAATAAGAAAGAGGGAAGCAAGAAATCAACACAAAAAGAGTAGCAGTAAGAAAGTGAGGAGTGAGTATCACTTGGCCTTCTTCTGAGATATGGACTTGTGGAAACCATAAAACGCCGTAGCAATATACTTATTCTGGGTCATATTGTCAATTATTGATGGAAGTGAAGCACAGAGTTGCCCAGTTTTGAGCATAAGGGTTCTTCTTTCTTCTTTCAGAGCAGAGCAATCAAAAATATAGTGAGTGATTTCATTTTGTAGTTTTGAATTACAGAAGGTACAAGTCGGGTCCTCACCGCAGAGCATCTTGGTGTGGTTTTCTCTAAAAAAACTTGAAAGTAATACGTCATATACAATTTATGGAGAAATGTCGATTTTAATAACGAATATGAAGCAAAAAAAGAACTCGACCTAATTTTAGCGACTCAAATATAACTCTGTACATATTCTCTATGGCATGCTTATCATCATTTTATGTAAATAATTATACAATGTGTGTAGCGTCTAAATAAATGGCGCGATACCTTAAATGCACATAGCCTCGAAAATAACATTTACTGTGTTCTAATAGTAGTTTGTACAAGAGCATGAGGTTGATAGCAACAAGTAACAACACACAAGGCCAACTTTTCAAATAGCTCATTTCATCAACATTATGTCCATCTTGTATGTTTTGAAGTCAACCGAGTTGGAAATTAAATACATTTATAAAGCCCGAAACGCGTTCGTGGATGTTTTTTTTTTATCTTATCAAGAAAATGGGTTAGCCAAATATCACGGAACAGGATAAATCAACGTTTAGGTGATTTCTGTTCCACTTGATGACGCTCTGCCATCTAAAAAACACATGTGTTCCTGGTCAGGATATTCCTTATATATTTTACTATATCAAAATCTTAACATTTTTAAAATTTCAAATTGTTTATTTTTACACATTAATAAATGTATTGATATTTCATAATTTAGATGGAGTCAGATTTTACTGTTTCTATATACAACCGCCTTAAGAACTGAATATTTTAGAAATTACCTAAAGATTCTTAAAGATATTCTTTTCGAGAGGTTGGCCACACGTCTGCGTGTAATTATGAGCTTTTTCTAAGGGACCACTCAAACGCTACCGTGTCATTGAGTCTTTCAACAAGATCCTATAACACGTTTTTTTCTCGATTTTATATACATTTATTCTTCTGGTTCAAACTTGCATATCAGCTGTATTTTGTATGATTATCGCTCTAAAATGTGAATTCAAATGATTTTCACTCTCTCTCTCTCTAAAACTAGAAATAATTTGTATATATATTTTGAAGCTATGTACATAAAATAATTTAAACATTTATACGCAAATATTCACATAAGATATAGCGTATTATTTGTGTAATAAATAATTTTTTAAACTATATTTGATAGTATCATGTAATCCTAAACGTCGGTAAATAGATGTAAATTACTGATTTTGACTTTTTCTATCTCGTGTGTTAATGTTCATTTGATAACTGCGTGTATTAAAAAAGAATGCCAGCACACCTAGGGTTAAGTCTGACAATACACGCTAGCGCGTTTGGCAAATACAAGAGTCACTCTCAAAGGTTTTGCAATCAATATCAATTGATTAAAATATTAAAATCTACATGTAAATTTTACCTAACATAAACATCTTCATAAAATGGTAACAACAATGTTTCATAGAGGGCGCGACTTTGTTTACAGCAGCAGCGGTAATTTCTAAACATTGCATCAGACACAATGGAGTTGACTAGAGAAAGTTTACGCGCCATGATCTTTTATGATTATAAAAGTAATTTAATTTCTGAATAATCCCATGAAAGATTGATGAACGCTTTATGAGATAAAACTATTACTATTATAACAGTTTATAATTGGTTTAAGTAATTTAAATTTGGAAAGCGAACCTTGAAGATGAACCTCGTTCAGGTCGACCACTAACAGCAGTGACCCAAGAAAAAATTGAGCTGGTAAGATTTTAGAGAAAATCGACGAATTACGTATCAGTAGTTAGAGAAAATGTGGGGATTGGATCGGCAGCAATTAACACCATCATTAATGATCATTTAAATATTAATGTATACTAATTCCTTCATAATTATTATAGAATTGGAAAGCCATTTTGGCACAAAATATATCCATAGAAATATAATTAATACGAGGATTCCTCTTTACATACAAATATATCGTTAGGTGTTAAGAATAGATCTAATTTCTAGTCCATTCGTTGAAGGATAAATCATTCTCTTTGTACATAACATTCGGGGATTCAATTGCTTCTAAATTATATTCCTAAATCAATTTAAAATATAAAGGGATATCTACCTTTATAATCCTCTTTCAACTTAAATTCGATTAGAGTACGTATAATTGAACAAATATATAACTAGCTAGGGATTAAATTATAACTAACTCAATTAATTAGCCTTACAATACAAACTATATAAGAATGACTTCTAAATTATATCCCTACAATCCAATTTAAAATGATCGTTTGATAACAATTAAATATTTATTTACCTGAAATGCTTCTCAACACAACAATGAATACTGCAAGAGGAGTTCTTGCAAGAATTGAATGAATGAAGGATTTAAAATGGAATATATTGAATAATATTTGCATAAATATCTTTACATACAATTCAAATTTACCTATCCCAGCAGAAATTAAACATCAAACGAAATTGTAACATGACAATAGAATTAATTTTAGTCTGTGATCAATTAATTTAATTGTATCTTATATATATATAATAGAATCGCCGAATGTCGTGGTCCATTTGTAAGAGGAAAGTGAAGACTAAAACGCGGCTGATTTCACATTCGCCTTTTAGTGATACTCTAACTTATTTATGCACGGTGGAATCTGTAGCAACTGGACATATGTGGAACCTGGAGGCTGTTGTTGGGTTGTGTGTTGCCTGGGATATAGGAGCTCCATTTATGCTTCTTTTCTGTGGTGAATATGTATAAGACCGATGGTCTTAATAAACTGTGTGTGTATCTTATATATATAATATATATGTTATAAATAATAATGATGAGGGAGATTTTCTGCTTGATTTTGGAATATCTTTGGATCAAACTATGTTAATGCAGTCGTGGTTGAAATAAAAATCTTGAAAATATAAAGTATTGATCAGAGATTTCTTTATTTGAGCTAAGGAATATATAAAAGAACATAATTTGATAAAAGTACTGCCTGGCTTAAGGCGAGTAGAACAAGGAAAATAAAATATTATTTATATAATGTACAAAAGTTTTGAGCCGGCCATCGGGGAAGAACAACAACGAGTTTTTATAGGGGAAGCATGACCTCTGGCGGTCGATTTAACATAGTATTTGGATCTTTGAAATATAAATTTAAATATAATAATATTTTAATATAACATATATACTTTATGTTATATTGGAAGTGAGCCCATATCATATATGTAAGGGAGATAGATTCGAATAATATTGAAAAATATATATAAATTATAAAGGTAATCAATTTAAAACTAAGAGGCTGGTCAAGTCACATTAAAATATAATTCCCTATTGCGATATATACATTTTGTAATAAAATATAAGAAATTCTGTTATATTTCATAAACAGGACGGAAAACGCCTTAAAAACTTATTATGAAAGGGTTTTCGATCTTTTATAAAATAATTTTAGTTAATTATTGAATAATAATATTATTAGTAGTAATAGTTTCGATCTAGTGCCTTTTAATTAATATTTTAGCGTTTTGTATAAATTTGTTGTGTAAATATATAAGGATTAAAAGATTACATGAGGAGCTTCTTTTTAAAGAAAAAAGCTCCTCATGTAATCTTTTAATCCTTATATATTTAAACTAAATTATACTTAGTTCATGTAGCCGAAATTTGTTGTGTATATACTGTACAGAAGATGTGTACTTCTTTATATGAAAATATAGTCCAAAGATCGAATTGTACTGAGAAAAGGTGGGTAAAATAATATTTGAAAAAGACATATCAACTACTCGTTGAATTCTGGAATAGAATTGGATAAATACCTATTCTTGATTTCATTGGGTATTTGGTCAATTCTGGAGTGATTGAAAATCAACGATTATTCCGATAGATGGCGTGAGCCATCAGTAACTTTAGGTTTCACAATCAGAAAATGACTTTTTCTTAATATATTTATTTATTATAAAGATTCTTTTCTGATTTTACAATTTGACTATATCAATAAAGAATCAAAGGTTTGGTTTCTTTTAAAAAAGAAAACCAAACCCCGGATTTCTTATTTAGTGAAAATATCTATTTATATATCGTCCATAGATAAATGAATTAAGACAATGAGAAAGGAATTTATTCCAACAAACACCAGCAGTTGGACCAACTTGGTAAATCCAACGACGACAATTAATATGGAAACGTCGAACACCCCCCCCCCCCCCCTCCATTTGGAGAGGTTTGTCGCTCGTTAACGACGGGCCCCATCAATCAGGCCCCAATCAGGGCCCCATTACCAGAGTCATTAGAGCTAGGGCCCCTGCTGATGTCGGAGTAAATTGTACTAAGTGTTGGAGAACCCACTCTGCCTCCTATACCTAACGCCATGCTGACCATTGGTTATCTCGAGCTAGGGCATTGCCTCGTCTTCTGTTTGAGTGGATGCTTACCCAACCAATAGAATAGTGTTTATTAAAACAATATTATTATTACTTATATATTATATATTGCAATAGTAGTAATAATATAGTGGAAGTAATAGTCTATTACAATTTTTAAATGATTCAATATTGTAGCAAAGTATTTAT
Organism: Cordylochernes scorpioides; assembly: GCA_030710605.1. NCBI lineage: Eukaryota > Metazoa > Arthropoda > Arachnida > Pseudoscorpiones > Chernetidae > Cordylochernes > Cordylochernes scorpioides. The sequence continues at coordinate 41,666,118 of CP092874.1, forward strand.
TATTTTATTAACAGATTATAATTTTTCATGTTTATATTTTGCTACTCTGTGAACTTCCCTCATTGCTTATTTTTTTGTTTATCATTCATTGTTTGTTCTTACCCTATATAAATTGCTGTGTCATCCCGAAGTTTGTCTTTCCTAATTTTCCACGTGGCATTTTGGTGGGGATGCTGGGAAAATTAAGGAAGACAAACTGAAGATCGCCGAGAAGACCTAGAGGCCATGGGTGCTGTGATCTACATTTTCAGAGACTGACACCAGGATTCCATCGCCGTGTCAAAACCAAGAATTTCCTTCAAGATGTCGATGTCCCTATAGACGATACGACGACAAAGCCGCTCTTCACGCCGCAAGAAAAAAGACGCAAAGGTACTAGGGACAAAGTTACAAGACTTCAATGGAATCCTTAGTAGAAGAATGTCAGATCCATTTTAGTAACTACAATAATTGCTAGCTGTGGGTCACAGCTACCCTAGGGAAGATATGTAGCAATGTATTGTTACGTCGTACCCAGACGCTATTCGTGTATTTTGTCTACTCAGGATGCCACAAAGATACACATGTGAGTTCGAAGGGACTGCAGCTGAAGTTAGCGCTTTATTATGCCTCAATAACAGAAGGAATACAATGAGTTGGACTTGCCTTCAACCTCCCCATCAGAAGTATCCTCGGCGTCGTGGATGTCACTCTTGTGAAGCTTCCCGCTCCACACTATTCAAGTCCAGCCAGGATTTACACCGCCTTGTAGGCCGCTCCGATGTCAGGCTCCTGGCACCGCTTTTAGGATCATTCATACGCCCGGAGGCAAGTTGCCACGTCTTCTTCTCGCGGCAGATGTCACCCGACTCCGTCCTCCCCCAACAGGAATGCTGTTTTTAGCGCCTGCCACATGGCACCGGGGGCTGCTAGAGTACATCCCTCTTTCCCCAGCTTTACTCTGGTCTCTTGGCCTTGTAATCCACATTACAGTATATATTATTTTATCAAAAGAGTATCATTTTTCATGTTTATATTTTTCTACTCTGTGAACTTCCCTCATTGCTTATATTTTGTTTATCATTCATTGTTTGTTCTTGCCTTAAATAAATTGCTGTGTCATCCCGAAATTTGTCTTCCCTAATTTTCCACGTTGCAATATTAATTAAAGCTATAAATTTTCAATTATAATATTCATTCTGATATTGTTCTATATATCTCTTTTACCACGTAATGGACTATAATTGAGATTATTGTTGATGATAGTAATAATGAAACACAAGATTCGCTGTGAGCGTTACAACCTTTTTTTTCAAGTGTGACTGGGCTTAAGGAAGATAGTCCCATCTGAACTAATAATCAAGAAAATAAATTAACTCTGTAGAAATTAACCTATGCAAGTTAATTGTTTTAAATATTTACAAATATATTTTGAAATAAAAAAATTGAAATTACGTTTTTTATAACCTAGAAAATAATATAATAAAATAAAAATATCTTATGAATTGTTATTCTATTTATTCTCTTGAAGGGTGCAATCTGTCCCAGAGGTCTTCGCTGTCAACTCTTGTTTTCTACGTGCGCCAACCTACCAAGATATGTGAAGTCGTGACACGGGATTGCTGATTATAAAAATTAATAATGTAAACTCTGAGCCAAAAATAAATACCAGTGAAAAATATTCCACGACTAAATTTTACAAGGCCTAAATACTTTTGGAAATTCGAAGACAAATTATTGCTGTATCATATCGTTCAAATATGATACAGCAATATAGGAATTCAACAATATTGATTAATATCCAAATCATTTTTCGACATTGAACCTATGACAATTCTGTGATGTGATAGTGTAATTCGGACAGGTAAATAATTTTAAGAAAAGGTAGGGTGAACAAATAAGCAGAGGAACAAATTAATAAACACTTTTTTTTATCGTTTCTACCCACTATAAACGCAGTGGATTCCAAAAATATGAATTGAATGAAACTGGAAATAATTAGGTTAATATTCTGGGATAATAGGATTTTTATTTTTGGGAATGACTCTTATACAAGTTCTTGTACATTCAGAATGGCGTCTCTGATGATTAAATGAAAATAAAATGATTATAAACATAATTAAATGTGAAATATTTATATATCTTTTCGGGAAGAATTGTAAACCGAAACCAAAAGTAAACTATTTAAAGAATAGTTTCTTCGCCTTTGACACTTTCGAATATAAAAATTCACGATATATTTTTCTTGGAATATCATGTCAAACACATACATAATTAGGGCTATTGGTCAGCATGGTGTAGAATGTACGCTGAATTCAACCAAGAGTGTTCACTGCATCTTCTCAATCCAGAAAAGGGTATTAAAGCACTAAAATGATTAAGCACGATAGAGTAAAGGCTTTAAAGAGTTTAGATGTAGAGAAAAACAATTTAAATGTGCTCTTTTTATTATATCACACACATATACAAATAAAATAATATATATGACAATCTAATAGACATTTCGGCAACAAAAATTGTTAAGATACATTTTTAACGCTTGCCAAATGCATTACATTTTTTTTTCTTCCGAACGAGGTCAAAATATTTTTGTCGAAACGTCGATAAAACAAAACAATTTATGGGCCAAGCGTCTATTATGTTTTAGAACTATAAATGCCGGCCAGAAATCCTCTATCTCTTCAAGATATAGAAACCTAATTATCGATAAAATTAAAAATAATGACTCTATTAATAATAAGCACGTGCAGAAAGAATATTATATAAAGTATTATTCAACAATTATAATGAGGTTATAAGTAATAGATTCGAAGCGTACGAGGATGCGTATCTTATAAGTTTTAATAAAGGCGAGCTTTCGGGTCAATAACCCTTCTACAGGACATCAAATCTAACTAAACTTGCATCTAATATACATATCCATTTTGAGAAAATTAGCATATATACAAGAAGAATAAACGTATTAGCAAATAAGTAAGTAAAGTAATTGTAAGAAATATCTGCGTGTTTTGAATATACTATAAGTAGGAAAATCACAAGAAACTACACGATTAAGCTACGTTTCAATTTTAAGGCTGCATGAGTAAAATGATCCAAAATAAAACGTATTGGCAATGGTCTCCTAAGGTACACTATGGCAATATTGCTTTGTATATATCAGGGATGTCTATGTGTCTATTAATACTATTATGTCTTAAAGAGAGCAACGCCTCGACGACCAATCTTTTGTATTTACTCTTGATTCCTGAGTAATATGCCTGTGGGTGAGAGGTATCGAAAGAATGTCCTGTTTGTGTAATGTGTTGCACTATAAGAGATCTAGGACCCGATCTATTGACCCGAAAGCTCGCCTTTATTAAAACTTATAAGATACGCATCCTCGTACGCTTCGAATCTATTACTTACATTCTTTAGAGGATTTCAACCTTCTTTACATTGAACCTAGATCTCTTATAGTGCAACACATTACACAAACAGGACATTCTTTCGATACCTCTCACCCACAGGCATATTACTCAGGAATCAAGAGTAAATACAAAAGATTGGTCGTCGAGGCGTTGCTCTCTTTAAGACATAATAGTATTAATAGACACATAGACATCCCTGATATATACAAAGCAATATTGCCATAGTGTACCTTAGGAGACCATTGCCAATACCTTTTATTTTGGATCATTTTACTCATGCAGCCTTAAAATTGAAACGTAGCTTAATCGTGTAGTTTCTTGTGATTTTCCTACTTAGTATATTCAAAACACCCAGATATTTCTTACTATTACTTTACTTACTTATTTGCTAATACGTTTATTCTTCTTGTATATATGCTAATTTTTCTCAAAATGGATATGTATATAAGATGCAAGTTTAGTTAGATTTGATGTCCTGTAGAAGGGTTATTGACCCGAAAGCTCGCCTTTATTAAAACTTATAAGATACGCATCCTCGTACGCTTCGAATCTATTACTTACATTCTTTAGAGGATTTCAACCTTCTTTATAATGAGGTTATATTTTGAGAACCTATTTCTTTCCTTCAATAAAGAGTCTATTTTAAACGAAGTTTATAAATTAATTTAAAAAAAATAGCAGAGCCGGGTTCGATCCACGGAGCCCAGAGATTATGCGCCCAGCAGGATTAACTACACGCGCTACACTAAAGGAATCAGTATGAGTCTACACTTGTCTGTAGATTGTAATTATTCGCCTTGAACGAGGAATTCCCAGTAAGCGCGATTCATCAGCTCGCGTTGATAATGTCCCTGCCCAACAGGATTCACTGCAATACTCCGCTCTTTGTGGTTCTATAAACAATAATAAAATATTGAATAGTCATCTATTGAATATAATGGGAGAAATATATTTCGTCGTTGATTATTATTTTTATGACTAAAACTTATATCGATACACCGCTTTCACAGCGATATTAGAAAAAGTAGTTAAGAAGTTTTGGCTCATCAGTGGCGAACTCTAAGAAGTTTCGCCAAATCAATCTCTATATTTTAAAATTCTAATTTAGATCTTTGTTTTTTTAATTGTGCCTCTGAAAATTGATGCTAGAATTATTCAAGTCTATTTCTCTTCAACGAAATAGATAATAGTTCACAATTAGTGGCTTAAAGAAGGAAAATATTTGGGAAGAGGTTCGACTCATCACTGGTGAATCTTCTCAGCAATTTCACTAATTTATCCAAAATATATAGCCACAACTATTCTATTTATTATACTGATCATATAGTTTGAATTTAAAGGTTTATTCCTGATCATTCTGGTCTTTATATCTGATAGTTATGGCGGTTTGATAGAATACATCGATGAACTTGCTAGAAAGGTTTATCACTGATGAGCCAAGCCTTCACACACACAACACGAAACCTTTTTTAATCTTCCGTTAACTAATTTGTAGAATCATTCATCATTCATGAAAGTGTTGAATAATTCCTTATTTATATTGTTCAAATGATGCTATGTTCGACAGTCTATAAATTCTAAAGAATTCGACATAAAAATATATTAAAAAAACTAATGAAAAGAATCTTCTAGAACTGCGATTTGAATTGCATACAGGTGGAAATAATAACAACAACATAATATTATAGTTTATCATAAATTCTACACCCAAGTGTAATAGATATTTAAGGATTATTGTAAATTAAATACTTTTTTCTAACAAAAAGAACTTTAAATATTAAAGTTGACAATATTTCTCTGCTATATTTTCACCATACGACCATATTTTCAGAAAAAAAAAACACTTACAGAAATATAAAATCCACAAATAGATTTTCTGCTTTTTCTTCTCTACAAAAACTGACACAAACGTAAATCAAATTGTAAAATGTGTTTTTGAAAATTTGGTGTCAGCTTAATGTTTTATCTTACTTCTTCCAGGCATAAACCCAACTTTTCTACTTTTCCAAGGCTACTTAGTTTCTTTTTTCAAAAAACGGATCACTATCTTGCAGCTCTCTTTTTACGAAGATAAATTTCTCTACACAAAAATAGTTAATCACACTTTGCACCATATTATCACTATATATATATGTTATATGAAAGAATTATTTTATTTAAAAAATTATATATTTCATAGATACAAATACTCTGCTAAATCGATCGCCAGAGGTCACTCTTCCCCTATAAAAACTCGTTGTTGTTTTATCCCAATGGCCGGCTCAAAACTTTTGTACATTATGTAAATAATCTTTTGTTTTCCTTATTCTACTCGCCTTAAGCCAGGCATTATACTTTTATCAAATTATGTTCTTTTATATATTCCTTCAGTTCAATTAAATTACTGATCAAAATTGTTTTTATTATCATACTTTCAAGATTTAACCACGACTGCATTGCATTACCATAATCCTCAACATGTTCAAAAATCAAGCAGAAAATCTCTACTCATTTTATATATAATATATATATATATATATATATATATATATATATAATATATTACTAAAAGAGGCTTGATATTTACACCTTAATATTGATGCAAGGGATTATTTTATCGATATTTTTGTATTAAAAGTAAATTCAAGGCATGTTTGGACAATCCATAAATGACATGTCGAGAAGAAGTTCGAGCAGAGGTCTAATAACGCAACAAACCTTCTGATCATACAATTTGCCTTTGATTCATTTTTTACACCATTTAAAAAATGAAATTTCGAAATAAATGTGAATACTAAATGGTAATTCATAGGTTCGAAGTTTGGGTACTTTTGTTTCCGTAGTTCAATTAGTTTTACTAAAACTATCCATATAGTTCGGATTTCGTCTTGTCGTGCAATGTGAAATTCTCTAAAAATACGCTGCGAAAATTAAAAAAAAAATATTTTTCTCGACAATCTCAAATCATATCAAATAAAACCTTTATGTTGGACCAATCATATTTATATAAAACGCAGATAATAAACATACAAGGAGTTTGAATCCCAAATGAAGATAGGTGAACAGTCTCGTCAAAATATTGAATTTTTGTAACTAAATACGATTGATCCAAGATAGGCATTTTATTTGGTGTATTTAAAGTAGATTACTCAATTTTAAATACAATATATATATATATATTTAAAAAAGATGCATATATTGGATTTCTAATTATTTTTATTGTTCCAATATTTCGAGGGGCAACTCGCCTCTCTTTATCGAGGATGTTTGTTTTTCACTAGAACACGCGCGCACGCGTACACCACTCTCGTTCTACAAGGCCAATGAAAGAACTGTATCTTTGACTCAACTATTGCCTTCAGTTTATATACAGCAAATAATTATATTTATATTTAATGTTATAGATTATTATTTTATCTATGGAAGATATAGAGATTTATATACAATACAGTGTAATTGTAAAAAATTGTGTTTACATATTAATTCTAAATTTAAAAATTTTTTAAAGCAAAATAAATTATTAAATAAAAGGTATATACATAGTTATTTATAAATAATTAAGATATGAATTCTTTATAAATTTCTGGAAAATCAATTTTTCTGTTTATACTCTGTTTATCTTCGGCAGAAGCCCAACTTTCTAAAAACAGTCTACTATGCTTTTCTGTTATGTTTTTGTATATAATTGTGGTCTGTTTGAAATCTGGTATATGGCTATTGTTTAGGGAGTGGTCTACTAGTAGGGATAATGGTTTGTAGTTTTTTAAAGCTGCTTTATGTTGATTGATACGATCTTTAAGTGATTTACCTGTTTCTCCAATGTATGTAGCTTGACATGTCTGGCAGGGAATTTTGTAAATTACATTGGTTGTATTTTCTTGGTTTGAAATATTTTTTGTATCTGAGTGGCGTAAGATTTGTCTTAGATTTTGTGCAGATTGATATGTTGTAATTATATTATATCTCTTTAAAATTCGGGCAATTCTCTCCGAACCGTAGCTATATGGAATAGAGCAATATCTTTTTTGAGACTGATCACGACTATTATTTGAAGGTATATCTCTCTGTTTATAAAAATGTTTTTTAATAAATTTTTTTGGATAATTATTATTTATTAATTCTTTGAAAATTCTATTTCTTTCTTCTGTTGCACTATTTCTATTTGAATGGTGTGTTTCTATTCTTTTAGAAAGAGATTTCACCACGGCTATTTTGTTATGTATGGGACCAAAGGAGCTAAAATTCAAATAGTTTCCGGTGTGAGTGGGTTTCCTGTAAATGCAAGTTTCGATGTTATATTGATTCCTTTTAAGCTGGATGTCCAAAAAGGCTAGGGAATTATTGCTTTCTTTTTCATATGTGAACTTTAAAAAAGGTTTGAGACTATTGAGAAAACGTATGAAGCTGTCAATGTCTATTTCTGTTAGACAAAAAATGTCATCAATATATCGTAGCCATAATATTATTTTAAATTGGTTTGAATTAATTATTTGTTTATCTATTTCGTTCATAAATATGTTGGCTAATGCAGATGAAATCGGGTTGCCCATTGGTAGGCCTTTAATTTGCCGGAAGAATCTGTCTTTGAAACTGAATTGTGATATATATATATATAGTATAGAACGTGCAATCTTCAATCGGAAAGGGTTTTTATATTATTATAAAATGATTCTTTTTTTATAATGCGATGAAAAATTGTAAAATTATGAAAGCAGACTTGTACTATTCTGATAAGAAAGACGCAATTAAAAAAAAGTAGAGAGTTCATTTTTTATAAAGCCAGACGTGTTTTAGAATAGACGGGTAATTTGAAGAAGGTAGAATTTTTAAAAAGGCGTATTTTTATATAAAAACAGACGTAAAATATTAAAAAGCAGCAGAAAATTCACGTTTGTCTAATTATCTTTGGATTAATTACCCTATTACGTAATTGTTTGAATTAAAAAAGATAAGTAGTATTGTGATAGGTTAATTAAATTGAACTAGAATATAACTGTTTATTATATTTTTCTTTAAAAATAAAATTAATACGAGATACCAGATTTTAAAAAGTGTATAATATGATATTTATATTATCATATATACAATTGGTTAATATAATTTACTATATAGTATGTAAATTGGAACTTGTAAATGCAAATTAATTGTTTGTGAAAAATGCTAGTTTATGAGATTATTCTTCGTTAGATCGTTTTACATGTAGTAGATAAATTCGAGGTGATAAGAAATGGAGGGCTCAAATCTTATATCTTATATTTTGAATTATTGTTAAAAAATATTGAGAAAATATTTTTAAAATTTTTAATATATTTTCTCTAAATTTAATCAACATCACACATTTTTGACGATTATGGGATATATCAAACACAATAGACCTACACTTTTGGAGTGAAGCCATATAGAAACAATACACCATCAATTGAATTGAAGCCATATAGTAAAAATGCACCATCAATTGTGAAAACATATAGAGGCATATAGACTATCGTCTGGAGTGAAGCCATATAGAAACAAATACACCATCATTTGAATTGAAACCATATAGTAAAAATGCACCATCAATTGTGAAAACATATAGAAGCATATAGACTATCATCTGGAGTGAAGCAATATAGAAACAAATAGGCCGTCATCTGGAGTGAAGCCGTATAAAAACAATACACCATCATCTGGAGTGAAGCCATATAGAAACAAATAGGTCTTCATCCAGAGTGAAGCCATATACAAACAGAAAGACCATCGTCTTGAGTGAAGCTATATAGAAACAGATAGACCATCATATGGAGAGAAGCAAAATAGAAACAAATACACCATCATTTGGAGTGAATCCATATAGAAACAAATAGACCATCACCAGGAATGAAGCCATATAGAAACAAATAGACCATCATCTGGAGTGAAGCCATATAGAAACAAATAGACCATCGCCTTAAATGAAGCCATATAGAAAAAAATATACCATCACCTGGAATGAAGCCATATAGAAACAAATAGACCATCACATGGAGTGAAGCCATATAGAAACAAATAGACCATCACCTGGAGTGAAGCCATATAGAAACAAATAGACCATCACCTGGAGTGAAGCCATATAGAAACAAATAGACCATCGCCTGAAATGAAGCCATATAGAAACAAATAGACCATCACCTGGAGTGAAGCCATATAGAAACAAATATACCATCACCTGGAGTGAAGCCATATAGAAACAAATAGACCATCACCTGGAGTGAAGCCACATAGAAACAAATAGACCATCACCTGGAGTGAAGCCATATAGAAACAAATAGACCATCATCTGGAGTGAAGCCATATACAAACAAATAGACCATCACCTGGAGTGAAGCCATATAGAAACAAATAGACCATCATCTGGAGTGAAGCCATATAGAAACAAATAGACCATCATCTGTAGTGAAGCCATATAGAAACAAATAGACCATCACCTGGAGTGAAGCCATATAGAAACAAATAGACCATCACCTGGAGTGAAGCCATATACAAACAAATAGACCATCATCTGGAGTGAAGCCATATACAAACAAATAGACCATCACCTGGAGTGAAGCCATATAAAAACAAATAGACCATCATCTAGAGTAAAGCCATAAAGAAACAAATAGACCATCATCTGTAGTGAGACATATACAAACAAATAGACCATCATCTAGAGTAAAGCCATAAAGAAACAAATAGACCATCATCTGGAGTGAAACCATATAATAGAAACAAATAAATCACTTACTTCGAAAAAAAAATGAATTTGCTTTATTTGAAAAAAGAAATTTGAACTTTATGGTTTTCATATTTTCTTATACAGCTAGCTCACTATTCCCTCATGTTTAATAGTTTCCATAAATGTGTACTTTATAAAAATTGGCAGATTATTGGGACACGAAAAATTTATATTTACAAATAGAGCACTTTTCCTATTTGAAATGTATCAAATCAATGTGTTTACATGACCATCTATAAGCAGATCGAACACCTCAATTCAATGATATTTTCCCAACAACAGTTTTAGCAAATGCAAAGGTAAACATATATACAATGGTTTCGGGATATGACCCTTATAATTAGGGCTATTAGCTTATATGTAATTTGGTTGGGCTGATATAAGTCAAGGATACGTTGTAATTTTACGAGATCATCATATGCACATTTAATTATAAGACGATAACGTGCCATCTATATGTATTAAAAGGAAATATTAAAAAGCACGAATGATTATCTTATGAGGTGTTTTTTATGTTTATAAGAAACAATCGTGCTTTTTAATGCTTCCTTTAAATATAGATGGCACACTATCACCTTATAATTAATTTATGCCTAAATGGCCTTGTTCTTATTGTTTGCGGAAGAGAATTTCTCTATGCAAATATTCATATGTAATTCTACTGTCTTAAAAGCTTATGTCCATAATTTGCTCGAACACTATTTCTAAGATTCAACTCTTGATTGCAGCATATATAAGCAGAGTCGTTTAATACAGTATTGAAGCTCCAAAAAGCGGTCTGGTAGATAAATTGGCGAAACCTCTGGGAGAGTTCAACACTAATGAGACAAGACCTCCCAGTATTTTTTCATCGCAGTAAGGACAGTGTAAGTTTGTTTTATGTTTAAAAATAAATATTCGTTCACTTTAATACTTCCATTTATTATATATACCCATGTGTAAATAGGGAATTTCTCCCGTTATATATGCCTTTCAAAAAGTACACTGATGGACAAAACTTAAGAAAGTTGGAAATTCATCGAAATCGGCGGTCGTCTGTTTTATTTTAAGAAAACATATGCAACTTTGTTCACACTTGGTTATCTCGTGTGTCTTCAATAAAGGTGCTTGTAATATATTTCAGAGCTATTGTCTGAATCCTGATATGCAATGCTAAAAGGTACTACATCCTCAAGTTTTGCCTAGCATAATATGCAAAATTATTAAAAGAAATAGTCACATTTTCGATTAAAAATTACGGCACATTTATATGAAGAGATAGTAGATACACTATAGAACGAAACATTTGAATACAATAATTTATAATTTAGCGAAATATAAATCATCACTTTGGAATATTATTCTCTTCTTATGGTATTGGTGGAGGTAGGGAATAAACCTTCGATTTTGGACAGCCACGACCCGGGATCGAATCCCGCATTGGACATCTTTTTTTTTTCTGAAGAAAATATTTCTTTAATGGACCCGATTTTTGTAAAAATCCAACCCCCTCAAAGAGTGAAACAATTAAACAGAGCAATGAAAAATTGTATGTTCAATATTATAAATGCTTTCTACATGTTTTGACAAGTGGTGCACATGCATTAAAATCATTCACTAACTATCCACCATTATCATGGTGTGTACCACAAGTACTAGGGAAAATAAAATATTTCCTTACTTAGCTTTCCACAGAGGCATTCTATGAAAAGAAAGAGTAACGAAATAAACTGCATTTAAGATGTTAAATTTTACAATTAAACGTTTCATAAAATAAATAATACATATTGAGATTTGAAAATTTTGCATTTTTACCATAATTTAGATTGTTTTTACTTTAATATTTGTCAAGGCGCAGAAAATTGTTTTGTAAATAAACGCGTTGCCATGCATTTATAAACATTGAAGTGTCGCCAATATAAATATATAGTCAATTATAGTTCATTTATAAGAAGATTTTATTATGGATGAATGTCTTTACATATTTCTATATTTATCTTTTAACGTAGGAGAGAGAACTCTAGTATGCTATAGTATAGTAGTTATGCAAATTATTAGAAGAATTAATGATTATATTTCGTTGAAAATATTGTATATATTGAAACTATAGAGAGTAGGGGATAGACGGGGATTCGGAGAAAGTTTCCCCGGCGAGCCTACCGGAAGGTGTCACCGGGAGACTCCGAGCCACGGCGAGGACGACCCATGCCACCAACCACCGCTCCATGTCTGGAAAGCCAGAGATTCTGCGCATGACAACCACAACTTCTGGCGAAGTAAGAGCTCTAAGTTGATTTGAATGTTGAGTCCACAGCTATTGACTGCCAACTTGCTCTCTGTCGGATCTTTCTTAACATCCCCTGAAAGGGAAATATTTCGATGTTGTTTATACCATTGCTGGTGTCAGATTATTTATATCGATCGATATTTATTGTTAAATTTTATTTAATATTTTCTGTTTGGCTCTTTTAATTATGTGGGAGAATAGTAAAAATGTGACATTGTACTGAAATATATAAGGTGCATAAATTAAGAAAAAAAAAAGATGGCAACTAAACTAAAAGTTGCAGGATAAGGAGATGCCCTCTTTTTTTTCTTTTAATTATGTTTTTTAGAGTTTTAGGAGGTAACGTAAGTACTTTATTCACATATAAGTTATAAAATACCTATTTTGTTGATTTATATTTCATTTTGAATCTGTTCTTAATCTGTTTTATTTTGCATTTTAATTATCATTTTTACGTTTCAAATACCTTTGCATATAATTTTTTGAAAATATGTGAACATATAAAGATTATCGATCGTGCTTAGCTTTTATGATTTATGTATTTATAGTGTTTTTAAACTTTCAATTGTAATATTTGCACAATAATAATTCTCAATTAATTCAGATAATTTTGAATATTGTCTCTTTATATGTATAAATATGAATTATATATTTTTTCCATTTTAGTAGCTTTTCTCGTACATGTTTTCAAATTGTTTGAATTTTAGGTTTTAGGTTGTCGTGGAGATTTTTCTAGGATTGCAAGCATACAATAATCGGTTAACAATACTTCATAGCTGTCGTTTATATTTGTCCCTTTTAAAAGTTTTATAACATTTCCAAGATATATTTTTTTTGCGTCCGCTAATATTTCTCAATTCGTATAAATATAATTGAAAAAGTAAAAATCCATATCAGGTAAAAAGTTTATTTTAATTTTAAATTTGCAAGATTTCGGATAAATATATGATTATATTAAAATGTGTATTGAATCATCATCTATAAGTGAGAATATAAACTATTTTTCACCTTTTTTTTATAAGATAAAAGAGCTTCAAACTGTCCTTACTGAGATTGAAATATTTACGAGAATCTTTATCATCAGTTATACCCTCACAGCGGTTTCTCTAGTTTAAACAAGTTTTATGTGGGGTGTGAGTTAATTTTTGACTTAATTCTGTAATTAGAATTTTTTATACCTAAATTTTACTTATTCTAGCGGTTTTATTATGAAGTTTTGAGTTCCCATTGGGATCTTTTGTTTGCCGTATTATATGTATATATCTATATGTATTACTAGCGGATGCGGATCCGAGTGAAAGTTTGTCTAACGAATATTATTGATATTAATATTCCGGAACACATAGAATATTATGATAATAATATTCGTTACATTATATATTGGATGCCGCTTGAAGGCTGATCCGACTGGCAGCGTGTCGTTTCGGCTCCGGTAAATATAGCTTTCTGATAGTTGTTTATATTATAGATATTGTATAATATATTTACGCGCCGATTTTGCGGTGGTTGTTTGAGTTTTTATAAAATTTAATATCTCTATAGGGAGTTAATTATAATATGGATGATATAATTGTAAAGCGTACCGAGGAATGTAAGACACAGCATAAGATCATATCGGAGCAAATTGTTGAGGTACTGAAGGCTAAATACTCATCAACAAAAGATTTTTAAATCAAAACGATCTTACAATAATACAAAATATGCTAAAGCAACTGAAATTGCTGATGGATACAATGGTAGATATTTCTGTGATAAATGACACTTTTTGTGATAGATTGGTCCATTTGGGTGATACCATCAAGGAAATATCTACTCTAAATCCAGATCACAATAGGTCATATGCCCAAGTTGCAAGAAATTCTGGAGAAGTTGAGAAATTAGTTATGCAAAATCAGAATGAAGCGGACAAAACGTTGATTTTTGAATCTAAGCCGAATGTCTCACCGGCTGACGTACTTAACGAAGTGAATAATGGCATTAAAATTATGAGAAACAGAAAAATTAAAATTAAAATAAATACAATAATTAAATCTAAATCTGGTGTAATACTTAAAGTAGATTTAAATGAAAACTTGGATAAAATAATTGACGAATTTAAAAAAATAGATGAGGTAAACCAAAAGGCATTAATATATGCACCTAAGCCACTAGATCCTACAATAGTTCTTAAATCAATCACTAAATATACTGATATTAAGGATCTACCTTCTATTCTTAGCAATATGAACCCAGCGTTTGAAGGAAGGGAGATGAAGATGAAGGTTCTTTTTGCTTTGAAATCAAACTCCGATTTACAAGATGTTGTCCTCCGTGTTTCACCGGCAATATATAAAATTATGAAGAAACTTCAACGAATATATACTGAAAATCAGGTTACATGCATAAAGGATAAGGTGCTTGTACGACAATGTCAAAATTGTTTTAGTTTCGGTCACAATAAAAATTCTTGTAATATCAAGAAATATAATAATTGCGGAGACAGCGGCAAACAAAGCAATTGCCAATCGTCCCAAAATGTATAAATTGCTCAACGAATTCTAAATATAGGAATAACAACAATCATAAATCAAATGATAAATCTTGTACCTATTACAAATGAAATACGAAATACAGAGAACATGTTATACAGAACTAGATCATGGTATTATCACATTAGATTAAATTATAGAACTTAATTATAAAGGTGAATGTTTAAACTTAAAATTCTACAACAAAATATACGTAAAAGTAATCTAGTTAATAAGAAAATCATGGAATACATTAACAGAGAAAAATGTGATCTGGGTTTAGTTCAAGAGCCATATAAGATAAATAACGAAGTAATTTTTAATAGGCATTGTAAAATACTAAATGCGAATATTTCGAGCACTCCGGTATATACTGCAATTATTGTAGCAAATCCGGTCTTAGTATGTAATTTAATTGCGGATTTCTCCAACTCATTTGCAACTACCATTTCGGTGCAAACTGCTAAATTTCGAATTATTATTTTCAAATATTTACATACATCCAAATAAATTGGAAACTAATCATGTTCAATTCTTCGATAAATTTATTACAACTTTTAATACAAATCCGATGATATTGACTGGAGATTTTAATGCTCGAAGCCAATTATGGTTTGATAATGTTTTGAATCAGAATGGTAAAAGCCTTCAGTTCATAATTAATTTTCATAACATGCTTATTAATAATAATCGGGACAAAACTTGTCGAGGTTCAAGCATGATAGACCTCTCTATAACAAATCGTTATGCTCATGTACTTGTTGAAGAATGGAGAACATTAAATCTCTCCCAAATAGCAGACCACCTCGCAATTTCTTTTGACATTAGATTGGGAACAGAACACATTTTGCGTAGAAATACTTCAAGGTGGTATTTTCAGGAGAAAGGAACAAACTGGCTAAATTATGAGCAAGCAATTGAGGTCTCAAGAGTTAACGAGGCAGTTGAGTCATCCAGTAATATAGAAAATAAAAACGATATTAATCGTGTAGTTTCCCTCATAACCGATATACTCATTAAGGCTGCATATGCATCTTTAAAAATAAAACCTAAATACTTACATGATAATTCATTTAATTGGTGGACTTGTGAATTGGAACTTAAAAGTCATTTCAAATACGTTCGAAATCTTTATTACCGAGTTAAACGGATCAATAGACAGCTAATTGAGAAAAGTATATAGAGAAACACGAAATAAATATATGATTACTATTTAAAAACAAATACAGTGAGTTGGCTGGCATTCTTAGAGGAAGTGGAAAATTCATCCCCCATTGGAAATACTTATAAAATTTTGAAACAAAGGACTAATCCAAAATTATTTGATTTACCGTATTATATGTATCTCGAGATGGCTTCAATCATAAATGAAAAACCTCTTTTCGCTGTTTCCGGACGATAATCAATCTTCTGAAACAAATTATCATAAATTAATGCTTGCATTGGAATAAATTATTATCCAATGGCCTGGAGAGAAGCATCTGTTATGATATTTAAAAACTAAATAAAGATAATTATAATGTACCAAAGGCCTACCGACCTATATGTCTGTCATCTAACTTTTGAAATATTTTGAGGGATTAATTAACATAGGACTCTTATATTATATCAATGCTAATAATGTTATGCATCCTGATCAGCACGGCTTCATACAAGCGTTCGTAGACTCATTTTCTTCAATAAATATTCTCCACGACGTTTTTTTTGCTCTATTAATAGCTATTAAGTATTTATATATTGCCGCTCTGAAAATACTCTGATTCAGGTTACCCCCTATATAATACCCCCTTAGATAATGTAAATGTTATTTTAATTGTTCAAGCTCTTTATTCCACCAAATTTTGGAAGTTGTCGTGTTTATAGAGGTGTCATGCTTGGTGTCAAGAGAAGAGTATGCATCTTCAATGACTGAATTTGTCAATTTGTTTACCACATTATTTACATCTTCACAAGTGACAATGTGTTTAGAAGCTGAATTCAAACCCAGTAAATCCGAAGGCGAAATACACTCAGCAAATATAGTCCAATTCGCCGATTTTTCTCTGAATTTCCATGTCGATGTCTGCCTATTATTGTTTTCCAAGTTCATCATATTGAAGATATAAAAAAATATTGCCAAATAGTCTGAGGTAACAGAAAGTGATGAGGTTCTCCAGTTATGTATTAGACCAATGGAGTGTTTATTAGAAATTGTCAGGTCGATTAATGCTAGCATTTCTGCAAGTTGGGATTTCAAGATTATGAACAAATAGATTCTGATCCTCAATAATAGACTTTCGAATATATCCGTTTTTATTTGTCGTTGAATCGAACTAGAGTGAATGTCTCGAATTGAAATCTCCGCAAAGGATAATTGGAAGTTGACCAAAGGCCTCAAGTAGTTATGAGATGAATTGAATATGAAATGCAGCCATAGAGTTTGGGTGTGTATAAATATCGGCAATAACTATTGTTTTTCCATTGAAATAGAGAGTGATCGCTGTGCACAGAAGGAATTTGTAAACCTATTAATTTGTCATATATAATGTTGCGGTTCAAAATAATAGTAGCAGTATAAATTTGTCTATCTGTGCTAGAATATACTATTCGTGAATTATTTTCAAATTTCAATGTATCATTGCAAATGTATGGTTCTTGTATAAATATGATGTCAGGAGGATCGTCTGCAATTGTCACACTTAATTCACTAGTTGCCATCATACTTTTCCTTGCATTAAATTGTATACGCCTGATATTGTTATCATTCATCTGAATGGTATTGAGTTCTTTGTATTACTATTTCCATCTGGGTTTTGTACAGGGGACATTCGCTGGAGTTCGCCTTGTGATCAAGATACCTTCCATTCTTGTACCTCGGGTGTTTAGCGCAATTGAAATATTTTTGTTTACGCGAACACTCATGATTTCCCGCCGCGCCGCATATTAGGCAAATCTTTTCATGGGAGCATTTGCTGATTTTATGCCCTGTATTAAACTCAAAACATTTCTGGCACTGCCTAACTAATATTTTGTCGTGTACATGGCATCTCTCTCACAGTCGGTACAAATAACATTACCCTTCTTCCTTGAGGTTTGATACACTCGTGAAGACAACCGCAGCACTACATTGTGGTGAGATGTATTGGATTCCATGGGGAACAGCACTCGGATTTCTTTGTCTAGTCCACACAACTCAGGATTCATGGTGCATATGATTTATAACAATTATTGGTTCTAGGTTGTGGGGTAAATTTTTACCATTCGCCTTCAATTCCGCCCCTATACTCAGTTCCTTCAACAAGTGTTTAGCCTCTTCGTCGCTAGGAGTTTTTATTACAATTTTATTTTTGGTGTTAGGAATTTTATTAATTCGTATTTCACTGCCATATTCTCGTAATTTTTTAATATTAGTTGAAATTGCCTGAGCTATATTGTTAATGGGCTCATTATTTAGAGGAACTGCGAGCAGTGTAGCTTCAGTGTTTTAGGTCCGCTGTCTATCCTCAATAAATTTATTTGTATCATCTCGCTGTGTAACTTGGGCATAAGATAATATTTTAGAGGTATTCACGCTTCGGATCTCACCGAGCTTCTCTTCCACTATGTTACCGACGGTGTCCTTCATCTGTGCCAAAAGGTTCTGGTTATCCGATTCAATCATAGAATAAATTCCATCTCTTTCGTTTTTTGTAACATAGTCGAAAGATATGACAAATCATTTTTAGTCATTTTTCTGATGTTTTTTAGATTTATTCTTAAAGTATCCCAAAATTTCATCCAGTTTCAAATTTATTAACCTAACCATAGAATTTACCTTTAATCCAAATGAGAAAAGAATCGAGCTATATATAAAAAGGTAAAAATTGAATAGCGCAAAACAATTAACCAATTTAAAATATTTAAACATAAGTATTTAGAAAATAAATTGAGAAATTTAGGCAGTGTTTACCGAAACTTTCGGAGCGAGATAACTCACGTCCAGCCAGATCGGCCACCTAGCGGCTATATAAAATGTACTTAGAAGCGGTCAGAATATGCCTTTTTTGTTTTTAACATCAACATCTGACCTTTTTTCAAAATTACCTTTCACATATGTTTAGAGTAATTACGCAAATTTGGCCTTAACTACCCATTTCTTGATTCATTAGGAGGCCTCTAAGACTAAATATTTAGTCAGAGAGGTACAGCTTGCACTACGCTGACGAGGGTCAACAGCCCGAAAAGCTTACGTGGTTGTTTTTTTCTTCATTTATCAAGAAAATGTGTTTGCCAAATATTATGGAACCAATCTTAATCAACGTTTAGTTGATATGAGGGGTCAGGTTATGTCTTTTCTATTTTAACATCACTACCCCCCCTTGCCTTTTAATATTTTTTCCTACTTTTTCATATCGTATAATTTATTGATTCTTTTGAATTATATTATTTTAAATCATTCCGTTTCTATTTATAAACAATCCCCCTCCTACATTGATATATAAATTTATAACATAGGTCTTTATTAATTTTTTAAAGAAATGGAATTATGTTGGTATGACAAGAGTGACTCTTGATCATAAAACCAAAATATATCTAAAACATGGTAAGCAATATTTTATTTTTTTATATTATACATTGTGTTTGGCGGGTAAACCATTTCTTTCTTTATATTTGAGAGTGATCTAAGACCAGTACTTCTGATTCTGTGAATTTTAATACCCTTTTTAAAATCGAATAAAGTCGATTATGCGTTTATTTTAAACCATTTTGGTCTATTTTCATTTTCTTGCACTATGCAGATAATTCCAAGATTATTTGAACATCTTTGGAAATTATTTTCTATTGTACTATTCTCTATTAATCTATTTTAAATTCTAAACATTGACAATTCTATTTGAAAAATTACTTTTTGGGCCATTTCCCTTTTTGCTTGCTTTGGATCTGGAGTTAATGTGTTTTTAACTGCCATACCGACAATACTTTTTAACTGATCTAATTGTATCGATTGTATTAACTAATATACCTTTCGAACTAGAGATTTTTTTTAGATATGAACAAATAATACTTCGTGATGATATAGCTCTGAAGTTAAGTGGTAGAAATCTGTTTCTCTATTTCATAAAGTTAAAGATACTTCGGCCAATAAATCTGTTTATGTATCATTTTTAGAGTTGGAGCGTACTACCAAACCACATCAGCTTGTGGAACGGGTATCTATCGTTGATATAACTAAAGAATATGTACTATATGGTGATATATGATGATGATTTGAAGATGAAGTAGAAGAGTAGTTTGTAAAGAGACGTTTTGATGAATGCAAAATACTTGATAATCATTGTCAAAGACTGCAATAGAGATTATATTGAATATTCAGTCCATGTTCAGGAAAATATTTCAGTAAAGGTTTGTTCCTGGCCTAGAAAGAATACATATGAGGATTCAAGAATGGAGAAGAACCAAAAATAATATGGATCAAGGAATGGAGTGGAATGATCTACACGCTGCTACAGAGGTCCTAAGATCAATAAGAATGAAAATCTACAACTGAAAACTTTTGAATCAAAGAAAGCATATGTTGATTAAATTCGAGTACATATGCAAATTTTAATAACTCATTAGACAAAAGTAAAACATAATGTTTTGTAATATAGAACATAAATGCGAAATTTGACTGGGAAAATGGGAGAAAAATATATATTCTGACCGTGAAAGAGAAAAATATGAACGATTAGAATGCACCAGGTTGACGAGGAAAAACAGCCTAAAATGCCTACGATTTCATTATTTATCATGAAAGAATATTAGGCAAAACTATATACGACAATAAATATTACTTAAATACATATGTAAAGTATAAAAACTCACGACAGACAATCAGAAAGCATTATTCCATTTCAAAATGGAACAAATACGGACCCATAGAATTATTGAAGAAAGTTTCCTCCAATAATGGACGAGCTATCGATTTCCTCACCCCATGTAGAATACATTATCGTTTCCTGCATCGCTTGGAACCAAAGGAATTTACAATTCAAACTGCGGGGGATGGTCACGCCAATGTGAGAACCATTTACCTTTCACCTAACACTCCGATATTTGGTTTAACAACAAGCCAGGTGATCAGAGAATATATCTGTCTTGAATTATTTGGGATCTTAAATTCGATGTTTAATTACACTGGTCTACACTGAAAATGCATTAATTTCTGACTTTATTTGAGGTGCTGATCACGAATATAATGTTAGTTTTTATGTATCTCATAAAAAATTAGAGATATAACATATACATATTTAGGCCACAATGAGGTACATCAGTCCATATAAGCGGTACGAAAAACACATTGAACGCAAATAAAAACTGAAAACGTCATACCTAAATATACTTTATTTACTGTAGTAAAGGAAAACCGAATCTATACAAAAAAATTTAAAATGCTACAGTCAATCCTTCATGAATTTCAACCTTTTTGATTTTCTCTTATAAGTGTATTCCGTTAGGTCGCGGGACAGATTCCAGTAGTAATCTGCCATAATGTGGCAGTCCCAGATACCTTGATATCTCTCTTCCATCACTTTCATGTCTTGATGGAATCGCTCGCCTTTTTCATCACTATATGCACCGAAATTATCAGGGAATTTGTCCAGGTGACTATGCAAGTAGTGAACCTTAGAATCATGGCTTATATATAAGCATATTTTGGACAAGCTCTTTGTGATTATCATCTCTTTTATTACCTAAAAAAATTCATATACTACAGCCTTAAAGCCTGACCATGCTGCTTCTTCAATTTCATTCATGGTTATTAAACGTTTTATGTCATTTAGGAGCCACTTGATTCGAAGTTCGCCAAAAACTCCTGCTTTTATCTTTTTTAGGCTACTACTGGGAAAAAAACGACATATATATTTGAAGAATTCTCCATCTTTATCTAGAGCCTTTACAAACAGGCTTACACAAATCTAGCTTTATATGCAATGGTGGTAGAATGATATTTTCCCGAGACACCAAAGGTTTGCTAATCACATTACCTTTTCCTACTGCAAGTTCATCTCGAAGAGGCCATTTGTTTGTTTTCCAATGTATTTGCAGTGCCCTGCTATCCCACATGCATAAAAAAACAAGATACTTGGTGTATCTGCTTTGAAAGTCCAGTAAAAGGTTTACCATTTTTAAATCAACACAAATAAACCAATTATGCTCATTGTATTTGATTTTATTCAAATTGGTTTTTATATTTTCAACATTCTCCTTAATTTTTGTTGTATACGCTATTGGAATAAATGCATATTTATTTCCATTTAGGTAAAACACATTTGAGGCTACGCACCGAACCATCGATAAATAGACGCCATACATTGGCATCGTCTTCGAGTCGGCTCATTTCTTTTAATCTTGATGCAAGCAGTTCCGCATCTTGCTTTGAAAGTCTCAGGTCATGAGTCAAATCATTCAGTTTTGGTTGTGAAAAAACGTTTTGGACATTCTTGTTCTCCATAGTTCTCAATATCAGAATCATCCAGTTCAATATCTTTTTATGTGGTGTCTTCTGAATCATCATAAATAGGATTACTAGCACTGGATGGAAAAACTGGAAGGAGACTATTTGGGCTGTGTGGTATTGGAAGTCTAGCTGAATATAGGTCTTTGTATATAAGCTTTTTCTTACCATTCCTGTTAAAGTCTTTCAAGTCTTTCTTGTACGCAAAAGTAACAATCATTGTCATGATTTTTTGGCTCTTACCAAACCATAGAGCCCCCAAATGTCAGTTGCCTTTCACCCTTTGTCCTCAGGCGCAGTGTTCCGACACACGTTTTTCATACCTTATGTGGAGCCCATGTTTGGTCCTGGTCTCCCAATTTTATACCAAAATATGCGAAATACGCCCGCTTTACAAAGTCTGTTATTGCATTTCTTTGCGCTTTTACAGTATATTCGCCACAACAGAAAATATTTGGGTCGTTTTTGCAGGATCTTCTTTTGGAAACCATGTCTGGAAATGAATTTGTTAATTTGTTAAAATATTATTTTCAAAAAGTTGATGGCATAGCTTTTAAATGAATTATGCTTGAAATAATAAATTTTATTAAATTTAATCTGTTTGAATAAAATGTATTTTCACTAAAAATTTAAATACCTTTTTAATATTTGACAATTTCAATATTGAAGTGATGGTGTTATGTTTGAAAGTGATTTATTTATTTTAATTGTTAAAATTTCATTTTTATATGAAGTTAATGGCGTATGTTTTAGAAGAACTTTGAGATGTGATGATTGTAAAAATTATGAAGCAATCCTGATGACTTGGCAGTTTTCTTTAAAAAAATATTTTGGTGAAATACACTTTATGGTCATTATCTATAGATTTTGATAACATACAGAAAACCTAAGAGCAGATTCGGTATCCCGACATTGTATTACCCGATAAGCATTTTAAATGCTCAAACATCAAAATCTTTTAAAAATTCTGTAGACATGTGTTATTATTATTATTATTATTCAATTACAAAACAACCTTCAAATTAAAATTGTTAAATAGAAAGGCAATTAATATTTATATATTTTTAAATGTTAACCCGGTGGTTAAAAGTTTCGAGGGAAAAAATCTTATTCTTTCACAAATATTCTATAAAACTTGAAAACAAAATTTTGGTTTTTAAAACATTCATTTCTCTATATATATAAAAGTCAATTCCTGTCTGTCTGTCTGTTTCGCGATAAACTCAAAGACTACTGAACCAATTGGTTCCAAATTTCGCATGTCTCTTTTTATAAACCTGAGGAAAATTTTTGGCTACATTTTGCTTATTATTTTTGGCTATTTCTTTTTTTCATTTGAAGAACTTTTTTTTACGCGGAGTAAATACGAGGCTTACGCGGAGTAAATACGAGGGAAAGTAACAACACGAGGCCAATTAAGCGACCAATGAGCGTTCTGCATTTCTTTTCAAGTTGCTTGCTTACTTTTTTTAAAATATATTTTTATACGAGTGTCACTTTTTTTTTACAAAAGTATTGAGAGAGAAATTTATATTACTAAGTTAAGGTAAGTTTCAAACAATGCAAAATTTCACACAATTAAAAAAAAAACTTTACAAAATTAGCGTTACTGTATGTAAACTATGGCTTTCTTATTTTTTATTAATTTTTGTTCTGGCCTTTGTGTGTTTTTTTTTTTTACAATCAATATGATAATTCTTAAAATTAAACAAACAATATTCAATATGCAAAAAATACAGTAGTGAAAATTTAATATGAATTACTGTCTCATTTAACAGTCAAAACATGTGTTTGTCTAAAATTTATATTGCTAAGTTAAGGTACGTTCACACAATGCAATTTAAAAAAAAAAGCATTACAAAATTAGCTTTACTGTATGTAAACAATGGCTTTCTTACTTTTTTATTAATTTTTGTTCTGGCCTTTGTTTCTTTTTTTTACAGTCAATATGATAATTCTTAAAATTAAACAAACAATAGTCAATATGCAAAAAAATACAGTAGTGAAAATTTAATATGCATTACTGTCTCATTTAACAGCCAAAACATGTGTTTGTCTATAATCCATATACAATTTGGTTTTTATCAGCCTAAAATATTAGCATAGCTATTTTGGCATTAGTTTTTTTTTTTTAGTATTATTTTTTTTCTGACATGTTGATAGGGCACTACATTTTTCAATGTTACGGCTAGTAAACAATGCAGATTTGACCATATTTACAAACTTTTATTACTGTATATAAACAATGGGCTTTTGTTTTTTAATTGTTGTAATGGCCTTTGTTTTGTTATTCTTTTAAAAAAAATCATATGTTTCATTGATAGTTTAAAATTTAGTCTGTTGTTGTCATTTATTTTATTCGCTTGCCATTTCTGTATATTTTGTTTGTGGTAGTTCAATTATGCTGCCTTCTTTTTGTCTACGCAGATATTAGGCTAGGGGAAAAAATAGTTGAGCATTCTAAAGATTGACCTGTTTGACATGTTTTGCCATTAGTTTTTTTTGCCTTATTTTTTTTCTTCAGAAATGTTGAGAGAGAAATTTGTTTTAGTTACCACACACACACACACACACACACAAGTTATGGTTACTGAACATGGTTAGTGTAACTTATTCTGATACTTTGGATTTGTTTTGGGTCTGCACTGTTTTCCTTAAAAGCTTTTTTTTCTATATATACAAACATATTTTGGTACTGATTGTGCTATTTCTGTTTTTTTAGGACATATTTTCAAATTGAATCATCCCATTTGATATGCCTCGCAAAAGATCTGCAATTGGAGTAAGAACTCCTGCAGCTCGACGCATGGCTGCCCGAGCTGCTAGAGGCCAAAGTAGCCGCACATTGGAGAATCCCCAACAGTCTCAAGCCCGCCATGTCGATTAACAAGGCTCAAGGTCAGTCCCTCAAAATTGCTGGCATCGACTTGGAGCAACCCTGTTTCTCGCATGGGCAATTGTATGTTGCCTGCTCTAGAGTTGGCTCAGGAAGAAATCTTTGTTTTGGCTCCAGAAAATAAGACTTCAAATTTTGTGTATTCTTCTGTGTTGTCATGAATAATTTTTTTTATATGCTATTTTAGTCTTTTTTTTTGTTGTTGTTTGGGTGGTATATTATTTTCATAATTCTTTCTATATACGTATATATTTGATGACAAAATATTGATGCACCCCTCCTTTGCAATGGTACCCGTCTCTGTGTTAAAAGATTATGGCCTCATGTGGTAGAGGCAACCATTTTGACTGGTTGTTTTCTAAATGAAGAGGTTTTTATTCCCCGGATTCCTCTGATTCATGATGATAAACATTCTCCTTTGCATTTTAAAAGATTGCAGTTCCCCATTCAAGTTTCTTTTTCCATGTCGATTAACAAGGCTCAAGGTCAGTCCCTCAAAATTGTTGGCATTGACTTGGAGCAACCCTGTTTCTCGCATGGGCAATTGTATGTTGCCTGCTCTAGAGTTGGCTCAGGAAGAAATCTTTATGTTTTGGCTCCAGAAAATAAGACTTCAAATTTTGTGTATTCTTCTGTGTTGTCATGAATATATATATATATTTTTAATGCTATTTTAGTCTTTTTTTTTTGTTGTTTGAGTGGTATATAATTTTCATAATTCTTTCTATATACGTATATATTTGTATATATTTGAAAGGTAAAATCTCTAGAATTAGAATATTCAAGGACAGTTGCAGATTATTATGATTTATATTAATATTAGTTTTTTTTTTAAATTATTTTTCAGAAAAACATCTACGAATGTTTGACTGGGGTCTGAAAACATTAGATTACTGGCTGCTGGCTAGGCTTGATCAATCACGGTCACTCTTCTCAAGCAATTTCAATCCTTATCCCTTTTTACCCAAAGAGTGTAATAGACCTACAGAGGATGCACCACTATATATAAGAGTTAACACGCTGGGGCGGGTACCTCGGAGGTTGGGTGGGAAATCTGCCAACTATTTGAACTATGTATTACTTCGGTGTTGCTATTCTATGGCTCTAATACTATTTATTAGTAATGTTCTTTCAGTATGAAGGCAATTGCACTCGGGGGAATTCCCGGGCGAAGCCGGGTCATAATGACAAAAATGAATGTATGTGTGTCTGTCTGTCCTTTATGCCTGACCAAACCACTCATTAGAACGCCATGAAACTTTGGGAAGTTATTTAGTATAGTACTGGGAAGGTTTCTAGCAAATAAAATTTTTGAAATAACTTTTCGCCTAAAAATAATCAAGATAAATATTCTAATTTATCTGTTATAATTCAACAATCTGCTCTAAATATTATCATGATGATACGATGATTTTGTAATGTAGAAAATTAGGAAAAACAAAATTCAGGATGACACGGCAATTTATTTGAGACAAGAATAATGATACAATTCCAAGGCAAGATACTATTCCTTTAACTTCCAATTAACGAGGGAACCAATTAATATTGATTTATTCAACTTATCGAGTATTTTTAAAGGGACCGGGAAAAAATGTTCACTTTTATCGAGAGATTCGTTAGACAAACCTTTACTCGGGTAAAACTCGGTTAGCTCAGATCCCCCACCACGTGACCTGCAGGTGGAGAACGCACTGCGAGCGACTGGGGCGCCGCGCGGCGGCCAGTCTCATTACTTATCTACCGCACCCTGTATATACTTTGCTTAGAAAGTATTCTACCTTACTTGAAATGTTGCTTCTAAGAAATCAGTAAGAAATCAAACCTGTAGAAGGGCGTTTGCCCGAAAGCTCGTAACGTTTCCAAATAAAAGATTCTTATCTTCCGTTTAATGATACGTTTATTCTTAAGTTGCACACCGGAAGAGTTTCAAGTTCTACTATTAAATCAGAATATACCCATTGCAATTTTTAAGCCTTCATCTATGCTCTTAATGTGTCTTTACAGGACCTTCAGGTAAACCCGGGGCGTTGCCCGGGTCACTCGGCTAGTAAAATATAAAATCGGATTTCAAGACTTTAAATATTGGTCTTAAATCCAATATATTTTCAAATTCGATATATGTGGTTATTTTTTAAATTTTATACCAGAATTTATTAAAGCGAGAGAGAGAGAGATAGAGAGATACTCGTGACCCACAACATTTTGGTCTTGAATTCGGTAGGGTATCTAAAAAATAACAGCAACTAATATTATTGTTTACATAAATAGTATAAAAAGGTCTCTTTAAAATTCTCACAAGGGTTACCCAAACCTAAATTTACCCAACCTTGTCATGACTTGTAAGTATTTCACACTAGATCAGTGTTAATAAAAATGGAAGTTCTAGAGAAAGAAGAGAGAGATAAAGAGAGAGTCCCGAGACCTTCTTGAATATTTATAAGTAAAAGAGAAATATGATCTATATTTTTATTTTTTGAAATAAAAATAAGGCGTCTTATTTATGAATTATTTTAGCGTAAGATAAGATATAATTTTCGCTTTGAATTTTTAAATACAACACCACCTAAGGAAAGAAGAAAGAATAACCTATTGTACATATCAATACATTTTAAAAGTTTCATAGGAGCTCTATCTATGCTTTATTTCTGCGGTGAATCTTTATAAGACCGGTTGTCTTAATAAAGCTGTATGTGTGTGTGATTATAAAATTTTCACTCAAAGGCTCGCAAACTTGCAAATACACTGGTCCGCAAAATTAAAGGAACAACACATGTTCAAGAAAAAGAAAAGGTATATTAAGAGAAATATATCAAGTTTTGGTATATTCAAAAGCTTCCATGAATTAAGAGAGTATGTAAAACAGAAAAACAAATGAAGTTGTTCCCAATATGCAAAATACCACCGTCTACGTTGACTCCGCCTCCAGCACGTGCCTGAGCCTTTCTCAAAGCGTCCTAATTTTACGCTCCACTAGATTTTTATTGAACTTTTTGTTTTTTAAAGTTTTCATGGCTTATAGGCAACATTTATCACAAGGAAAAAAGATGGCAAGCTATTGGAAGGATGGAAGCAGGCCAATCACAGGCAGAAGTAGCAAGATGGCTTAGAGTGACAAGAAACGTTGTCTCAAGGCTTTGGAAAAAAATTCAAACGACAGCTAATGTTGCCAGACACCCGGACAAGGACGGCCATGGGTCACAACGTTAAATCAAGACCGTTATTTGAGTCTCCTTGTGCATCGCAATAGAAGAATGACAGCATCGCAACTACGAAGTGACCTCAATGCAGCTACAGGAGTCTTAGTATCAACTGATACAATACGCAGAAGGCTTCACAAGAAGGGCCTCTATGCTCGACGACCCAAATTTGTGTGCCATTGACACCACTCAAAAGAGAGCAAGAAAACTTTGGTGCAGACAACATGTCGCCTGGAATCCAGATGAATGGAGGCGCGTAATGTTCACTGATGAGTCCAGATTCTTTCTAAACAGCGATTATCGTCGTGTCTTTGTCTGGAGAGAGGTAGGAACCAGAAATAATCCCCGGAATATGGTTGAATGGGATCCCTACAGAAGCCAAGGTTTTATGGTCTGGGCTGGAATCTTCTTGGGCGGTCGCACAGCACTACATATTTTTTGGCAAGGAACCCTGACTGGACAGAGGTATCAGGACGAGATCTTGGCAGCATATGTGATGTCTCAAGCATTGGAAATAGGAAAAAAAACTTTCTTCTAATGGATGATAATGCCCGTCCACATAGGGCTTGTGTGGTCGACACTTTTCTCCAAAACCATGCAATTGCTCGGATGAATTGGCCAGCTCGATCCCCAGACCTAAATCCCATTGAGCATGTATGGGACAACCTAGGACGGCGGTTCTCATCTCTCCTCAACCCCCTCCTAGAAACACTCATGAGCCTTAACACAAGAGTGGGCGTTGATTCCACATGAGCTGATAAACTCCCTAATTCTTAGTATGGGTCGCCGATGTAGAGCCTGTCTATTAATTAAAGGCGATCACACCCCTTATTAACAACAATATCCAATATATTTATGCACTGACTGCAAGAAAATCATTGCTTGACCGGCTAATTTGCATAAAATACGTGTTAGAATTCTTTGATTTCGGGTATTCTAATCAATAATGGAATAATAATTTTTTGTATAAAATTTCTTTGATAAATGTTCAATAAAATTTGAGATAAATGAAAAAAAAAGTTGTTCCTTTAATTTTGCGGACCAGTGTATTTTATGAAGAGAGATGTTAGACAAAACGTGAGTGTTTTATATTTTTTGGTTGTTCTTAACTGAGCCGCTGGTCTGGCGGGATGACATTGGTCAACGGAAGATTTAGACCTCTCCTGGATGTGGGATGAAATAGATTCTCCTGATCTCCTGATATTGTGTAAGTAGAGCCACCTCTGTCTCTGTGTCAGGCAGAGATGGCTTGCGTCGCATCGTGTTTGGGATTTAATACGTACAGTGAGCCACAACGAATAAAATGATTGTAATATTTAGTGCAAGTAGAGTATGTAATATTTATTTATACAATGATAAATAGTTCATTCTTTGTGCTTTGTATTTATTTTCTTTTGCACATCCCTAGCACACGTGGTGCAGGCTAGGATAATCATGGTTGGTAGAGGTAGGCTAATGCTTTTACTGTAAGTACATCACATGTCTACACATATGAAAATCAGTTCGACTTTGCATTTACAAATTTGCCAGAGCCCCATTTGGTTACTTGCACTCGCTTCTAGGATTGGACTTTTGCAAGAATAGGGGACTATTGGAGCATTTTTGTTTCTAATAAAAATGTGCCCAATGCGGGAATCGAACCCGGACCCACCGACCCCATTATTTTTGTTCTTTGTTATTTAATCCACACGGTGAGATCATGCCTCATTATAGATGTTGATACAAATCCTCAGCATCTATGAAATGAAAATATTTATTAAAAATAATTTTAATGAGATTAATCTTTTAGAATAAACATTTTGTTCATTACACGTAGCGCTCAAATAATTAAAAAAAAAATATCGTAATCAAAAATTGATATAAAAATTGTAAGCTATCGCGTAATGAGACAGTGATTTTTTTCTAAAAGGAAAATAGAAAAAAATATTCCAGGTTGTGATAACCATTACGGCTTACTAAACCCACTTTGCTATTCCTCCCAAATTTGAAGATTTTCTGGGTTATAAAAAGTCCCAAATTTAATTTAAAAATCAATTTTTACGTAACAGATTATATAGATATTTTTTTCATGAAAGAAAACCATCAAATTTTAGAAAAATATTTTGGTAGTAAATTCAAAATTTATCTTCAATAGTGTTTTCGATATTTTTCAGCTCAATTTTTAAAACGTATTTTGATTTCTTTTGTCCTTTAGAATATCTTATATAGTAAAAAAATATAAAACTATTTTTTAAAAATTCAAATGGACTGAAAAAAATATATCATAGAGAGAGAACTTTGAAATAATTTTATTGACAATTAGTTAATTTTTACAAAAAAATAATTATCATAAAAATGAATATGATGGGAATGTACAATGATTTTAGGAGATAAGGAGGCTCCACCACCTTGATAAGGTCCTCCTCCAGACGAGGAGGGGTCTTCTTGGACTCCCCGCATCTCCAGTCCCAGGAAGTGCTTGTAGATGCGGGTCTTGGCAGATGCCATGATGGCCAAGGGGTCATCCTCCAGGTCATGCTCGAAGATCCAGCTCTGCAGGTCAGGGGTCCGCTGGATGATGGTGAAGGCCTCCACGATGACTGGCCTGATCCGCCTACAAGACCAGTAGCGGTGGGCCAGTGACAGGTCTCTGGACCCACAGGCGATGCAGGACTCCCGGGCTGAGGCCGGATGTGCTGGATGGGGAAGAGCGTGCAGGGCCAGCCGTACGACAACGTCAGAATTGTGCCCCGAGAAGGCACATCGCCGGAGAGAAGATGGATATGGGGATGCTGACTTGGGAGAGCCATCGTCTTAGCAGCTGGGTGATTGGCAGTGCAGCCAGGCGTGGATGCTCCAGCATGCGGCGGGCAGTGCGGGTTGATAGGCGCTGGAAGGCGGTGGTCGTCCCGCGCATCACGATTGCGTCCGCCAGGCTAGCGACGGATAACGGCTGCGGGCATTCTGGGTGATCAGGCGTGAGCAGAAGCTCCCCAGAGCAGCGGCCTCCGCGAGGGCGTTACCCGTAGCGATGGTGATATTTGGAGAAGGCCCGGCCAGTTCTCCAATGCGCCAGTCCAGCCATCTTGTAGGAGCCAGTAGCTCAGAGGACGCAGAAAACGGCAGTCGTCAACGACTCGAAGAGCCTGGAGTAGTGCTGGTTGTAGGATCCGATGGTTAAGCTCTAGGATCTCCGCAGCAGCTTCAAAGAGGTGAAAACTACGACGACGCCGCGGGGGAATTCAGGTACCAGGAGTGTACGCAAAAGACAGCCACATCTCGCTCTCGAGAGACACGAGTGAGCGTCGCGACCTCCACGCAGTGCTGCCTGGACGCCCTTGAGGGCACGACAACCGGAGTTGAGTGCCGACGTCGAGAAGTCCCATGCCTCTCACGGTGATCGGCCGCGCTAGGATACTGCCGGGAAGACATGAGGTTCGATCCTGACTCCACACGAAACGAGCCAACCTTGCCTGCAGTCTTGCGATGGTGGTCTCGCTGGGCAGGTAGGCCTGAAGGTGATAGTAGATGGCCGAAAGCACCAAGCTATTAGCAGCTTTTGCTCGACCAGCAAGTGATAGACGGCGGACAAAGGGGTACCACTTAGCAATGGCCCTCTCTAGTAACTCCTGCAGATGTTGGTCTTGGGCGGAGGTTCCCACTCCAGGAGTCACTATGGTCCCTAGAATATTGATTTTCTCACTGTTCCAGGAGATGCCCAACGAGAAGTCGGTTCGATTCCTCCATCTCCCGCATCAGAGGCGCTGACTCTTGCTGTAGTTGACGCTTATTCCTGACGCACGCCTGAAGTCCTCGAAGATCTTCTTGACGACCTCTAGCTGCCCATCCTCGCGGATAGGCAGGACGATGTCATCGGCGTACGCCAGGAAATTATCACGGCCGAGTAGCTGCTCCAGGCGGAGCAGGAGGGGCCCGGTGGAGATGGTGAATAACGCTGCGCTGGCAGCGCATCCTTGCCTCACTCCGTTGAGCATATAGAACAGAGAAGTTCTCCCAATTCCTTCTATTCTCGCCGTCGCCTCGGCCTCAGCGTAGAGCAGAATAAACCACCCCACGAAGACTGGCGGCAGACCGACGGAGAGAAGAATGGACATCAGGAAGCCTCTGTCTAGCATGTCAAACGCTGACTCCAAGTCGGTGGCGACGACTGCCAGCAAGGTTTCATCTCTGCAGGCAGTGGCAACTTCGTCAGCTACGCGGGCAATGTTCCAGGCTGGTGTTCTACCTGGAACGGCGTAGCTCTGGAATTAAGGTACGATGTCCTGGAGATGAGGTCGGAGTCGCCAGTAGAGGACTCTGCTGAGGACTCTGTAGTCAGACTTTAGCAAGGAGAGGGGTCGAAGTCCGGCTAGGCCTAGACCACCGTGCGGGTATGCTATCAGGGGCATTTCGCTGCGCCGCATGGAAGAGGGCAGAGCCCCGCAGAGCTGGGACGCCTCGAAGACCCGACGGAGCGCACTCGCAAAGAAATCCTCGAAGCCATGAAAGAGCTCGAAAGGGCAAGTCATCCCACCCGACCGCTTTTCCAGTTGGCAGACAACCGATGGCAGCAACGATCTCTTCTTCACCGATCATATAGCAGTGGAGTGGATCGCTTTCCTCAATTAAGATCCTTGGGGTGAATCACCGCAGGAAACCATCAATGTCCTCCGATAAGGACGGAGGGTTGGAAAAGCGCTCCTTTAGGTTGGCGAAAGCCAAGTCTCTCACCGCTTGTCACTCGACCTGCGCTGTCGTAGAATGCTGTCGACGACGTTCCCCTGCAACGAAGACGAAGAGCGCGCCCCAGGTCCGGCATGGAGGTATAGTCCGAGTTGATGGATACATCCTCGAACTTGTTTTGAACAAATTTTCTTGCCCTAGAGGTGTAGTCGTCGTCGTAGGTCGTGAAGGAACTTGATGGCGGAGGCCAGATGCGCCTTGATTTGTCCCCACCTCCTCCAGAAAAAAGCATTTTGCTTCGATTTAATTATTCGAAGTATTTTTAAAATCGCCACAAAAACGTATTTCTCCATTTGACTTTATTACCGTTACTAAAGGCGTAGACCAATCACTCGCATTAACCTTTTCAATAATTTGACTTTGTCCAAGAGTGTCTAGTTCTTTGTTGATCTTCTCTTTAATGGAAAAGTGTACTTGTCTAAATATAAAAAATAGGGCTTTGCATTTGGCCTCAATGATTTTGAACCTTTAATGCTCTGAATTGGTCAATATTTATTTTCAAATACTTCTTTATACGCTTCAAAAAACAGTTCTAAATTTGAAATTACATTTATATTATTACAGATTTCAAAAACGCAATTGGGCCAATCAGCTTTTGAAATTCTTATCCAATTTATACCCAGTAATGGCGTTTGGTTGTTAAACTAGAGGTCGTTTTTTTCTGATAGTTTTTGTAACTAACATTAACTAAGCATTTTCCAAAAACTAGAATCAAATTTCCCGAAATAAAATTTCAAATGTCCACTGTATTTCTCTAGAGTGACATTTTTGAGATTTGTAAGAAAAAAATTCTTTGAAACTACAGATTTATCTGTAACAGTGTTAACCTCCATTATAGTGTCCGCATCTTCAATTTTAACAATATTTTAACAATATTTTTGGTGCATTTTCTAATGTGTTGCATTGAATAGTATTTAATTTATTCTGACTGGATTTATTCATTCCAGAATTTTGGGTCAATTTTTTATTCAAACATAATGAAGCAATGTGCCTTTTTTATTGCAAATATAACTTTGAGGAATTTTTAATTTGAATAACTTAGTATCGTGGTTAGACTTTCCACATATTTTGCAAGGATTATTGTATTTACATGGGAATTTAAAATTATTAGATCTGGCCTTCAACTTTTCAATACCATGACCAGAATATAGAATATACAGATTATATATAGAATATACAAAATATTCCTTATGCTATTTTTTTCTAATGACCGAAAAGCGATAAATTAAACATAAGAGGTTAAATTGTGTGCACCAGTTTTATTCGAGAAGTTATAAAAATTTGGTCTGCACGACATAATATAACATATGAGCAAATGGCAACCAAAAAAAATACTGTTCACAAAAAAAGAGTCAAAATGTGAGGACAGCATTTATTATCCCTATACCCCAACACAAAAGCTGCAAAATATTGGTAGATAATATAATACATGGCAGCCTAAATAACACATGAGGTAACTGCCTTCTCTCTTGGATTAGGCCACAATCCTTGCTCAATGTAGCGCCCTTCATTCTCAAACACCGCCTGCAGACGATAGATGACAGAATGGACAGAATTAAATATTATTTCTGTTGAAATTGATAAAACGTGCCATTTAATAGAAGCCTTCAACATGGGCAATGTAGTAGGCTAGCATCGATAAACACGCGACTTAGTGAACCGGCATAACCAAAAATCGCAAGGCGTCAAGACTGGTGATATTGGAGGCCACTGGTATATAAAGTGGCGACTTATCACACGATTCTCACCGAACGTATCCTTCAGCAATTGTTTGGCACCGCGGGAGATATGAGGAGGTCCCCCATCTTGCATGAATGTGATTTCGCTTAGTGCTTGTCTGTCCTGCAATATGGGAATACCCTTTTCTCTCAAAAGTAGAGCATAACATTCACCAGTTACTAAAACGGTTTTAAAAGTTCTTCCATTGATATTTAAAAAGAAAATGGCCTATTAATAAAATATATGTGAACCCACACAAAACTGTAACTCTGGGCTGATAAAGTGGCATTTCTGTAAAAATCCTAAGGTTTTCTGTTGCCCAGATGCGGCAGTTAATTTCTCCGTTTAGAGAAAAGTGAGCATCATCTGTCCTCAGAACTTACGACAGCCAGTTTTCATCAATATCAATTTGTCGGTATACCTATGCAGCGAATTCTTGACGCTTCTCAAAATCGCTGATTTTCAGCTCGTGAAATCTTTAAAAATTTTATGGGTATTTTTTAAAGAAAAATTCTTAATGTTTGTTCTCTTCAAACTGTTCCATTCGAAATCCCCGTTTGTCGAGAAACTTGTCGAGAACTTACTTCTCCATACGTGGATAACGTTTCAATATCTTCAACATTCTGCAAAACCGTAACAGCCACTGACTTGCATGTCGATGGTCTTCCACCCTGAGGTTTTTTTCCCAGTTTCTTTAAAATTCTTAATCATTCGCCTTAGAAAGTAGCAAGTCATGGGTCCTTTACCGCTTTAAATACCTTTAAAGGAACGAAACGCTCGTAAAGCTTCAGTGGCAGATTCTGAATAGCAATAAAAAAATTCAACAAGAGTGCTTTATCCTGTAGTGACGGCATTGCAGGGGGGGGGGGGGAAATTCCGACCACACCTCCCTGCTGTCCCCCCTGGACCCTTGGAATATTTGAACAAATTCTGGTTCGTTCCCAAGGTAACTAACGTGGCAACGGCACCCATTTTCGAATGAAGAGCAAAACCGATATCTCCAGTAATTCTACCACGTCCTGGGTAACCGCCGCGTCAGGAGCTGCAGCTAGGGCTCCTGATGAGAAATCTACTACGAGAACACAAATAAATCAACCACAGCTCAATATGAATGGCACTCAGAGGAAAACTGAAGAGCTGAATTGTCTTCTTCGTGACAACAATGTGCATATTGCCCGTCTTCAGGAGACAAAGGACTTGCCGTTTTATTAAAACTCCAGAAATCAAATTTAAGAAAATCGCCTATATTCAGAGTAAGCAAACAGAAAACACGACAGAAGCTCAGGCAATAGAAATCTATCTTCCAGATAAATCAATACCAATCATGAATGTTTATCACCTCGAAATACTAGCATCAATACAGGCATGATAGAGACATTAGGTGAAGCGTCTTCGGATATCATTCTCGGCGATTTTAACGCCAAAATTCCAACTTGGGGATCATCTGTCCAGGATAATAAAGGTCAGCAGGTTGAGGACATGCTAACCGACCTCTACCTTACACTGTTAAATAACGGAGAGAACACCTATCTATCCAAGGTCCACAGGCACAGAATCCACAATAGACATCACAGCGATATATTACAACATCGCGCACCCACAACACAATGAAAAATCCTGAAAAGTGCAATCAGTGACCTCAGACCAATTTTAACAACATTAAACTTCAAAATTGATAATGTCCAACAGAATAAAAGAACATGGAGGTTTAGGAAAGCCGACTGGAAAAAAAATCACAGAAAAGCTTGAAGAACTGTGCAACGAAGAATTAAATTACAGAATGCTTGACAAAAACTTGGAAAAATTCTCTTCGAACATATCCAAAGCTGCAAAAGCATCGATACCTAGAGGTAGACGTAAAGGCCTGTGAATACTTTACTGGAAGGACCACAATATCGAAGCAATGATTGCAGAGAGAGATGATATCAATGAACTTATTAAAACAAATAAAACAGAAGAAAACAGAAAGGAACTTATTGAAATAAGTCACAAAATAGAACAAAAAATTTGGATATGCAAACAAGAAAAATGGGCAGAATTCTGCGAAAAATTGGATCCAAGAAAAGACAGCCAACACTGGAATATAATTAGAGTGTTATAAAACAATCAACACCAACACCAATCCTCCAATACTCTAACCGATATGAATAGAACAGCGAGAACGAATAAACAGATGGCTGACATAATTGCTAAATACCTTTCAAGCACTTCCAGACTTAGCTATTACGAATGAAGACAGGACTCTAAAAATAATATAAACAAGTTAGTTAAACAATCAAGAAACTACCATCAATAAGATATTCTCTCGAGACTTCACACTGAATGAGCTACACTCTTCAATAGAAAAGTCAGATCCAAGAGGTCACCAGGAGATGATCTAATATTTGGTCAAATGATTGAACACTTTGTAGACAAAGCTAGAAATCAAACACTACGAATATACTGAACATTCCATGGCAAACTGGTAAACTACCAAAGAATTGGAAGATATCAATTATAGTGTCAATACTGACACCAAACAAAGATGCCAAGGAATGCAAGAACTATCGGCCAATTGCTCTCACCAGCATACTTTGTAAAATAACAGAACGAATTATCCACTCTAGGCTCATAGTCTGGCTCACTAACAATAATAAAATAAACTTCTACCAAACTGCCTATAGACCCAGACACTGTACAAATGATCAACTGTTCTTCTTCTGCCAATCAATAATAGATTATTTCCAGGAAAAACCGCCAAAGAAGACAACGGCCGTATTCCTGGATATGACCTCAGATTTTAATCGAGTGTGGAGGGATTATCTCTCACCTGAAAACAGGTTGATTCTGTACGAATTCCTCGCCGGTGCAATTGAGCACATTGGGGACAAAAACCCCGTTAAAGCACGGGCCTTTCCGAATTCAGGGCGGCTTTAAGCATTTGAGATGATTCAGATGTCCCTTCAGAGATGGATCGTATCTGCTGTAAATATTAATACATTTATATATGGAAGCAATGGTCGCCTCTCCCGTCAAAATAAACGTCAGAATCTGACGCCATCTATTGACCGTCGCCGCAACTAGCGGCATCGGGTCGGTGACAAAGCCACAACACCAACTTTGGCAAACTGATAAGCGTCCACCTAGAGACTCTTTTATTTTATAACTCTGTATTTATTTATATTTTCTTTTATTTGGCACTAAATATTTTATATGGCGATTAATAAAGGTAGTTTCAATCTCAATCTCTCTATATGTATATATATTAATATTTATTATTATATTTTATTATGAATATAATTTATATATATATATATATATATAATATATATAGATAAAGATGTCTTTATAAAAATAGGTAAAATCATTATACAATATGGGAGAAGTGTTGGTACTATATTAGTCATATAGAGATTACCAATACAAAATATGCATTATTATGTTGTGAAGACACTCTGTCAAATGGATAATAAATATTAATTTGAATATTTCAGTCTTTATTTATAAAAAAGGGTTCTATTTAAATATCCTAAATTTATCACTATATTCGGAGACACTTAGTTTTAAAAAGAGTATATAAAGAAATAAATTATAGCTTACCAAGCCCGATTTCTCTGTTCTAAAATACTTCTACAAGTTTATTGAGCCGTCTACTCTATTGAAGAATGCAATGAACGCAACACACTTTCCTCGTTTTGAATTTATATACCAAGAGAATAGAGATATCATGACAACATCTTAAGACCCTTAGAAATACATGGCTATGGATTGAGCATTCTGGAAAATTATGATTAGGGAAACATGAAATTTCTAATTAGTATAAATTAAAGAATTCAAAGAGTTAGGGTCCCGGCACCTATAAGTTACTTTCTATAGTAAATTCAGAGTTTTTAAAATTTACCAAAGCTGGTGTTGTGGCTTAGTTACCTACCCGAATTTTCTAGCATTCTGAGATGGTCTTTAGTAGCGCATTGTTTTTGAGTCATTAAATTAAATTCAAAATTAAAATATAAATATTTTATACTAGGAAGTGTTAATCTAAATTTGTGAATTTATTGATAAAAACAATACTTTAAAGCATAAAGCTATATTCTTTGTCAGAAAACCTTGTTTTTTCAAGAGCATTAAATGGGAAGAGCACTTTGAATTTTAAAATATGGTAATATTTATATTAACAGAACATTTTCTGAATACAAAATACTGTTTATTGTAATGTACCTGAACCCTTCTCTTTTTCCACTCACCTCACGACAATGTAAGTGAAGGGTGAAGATCCTAAAGGGAAGTTTACTCCTGGAGTGTGACCGTAGGGATGATTATGCTAGACGGTGGCAAAGGAGCCAGCCCGACCATAACGGAGTCGGCCGTTGGCGAGGAATATCATTCTTGTGGCGGATATCAGAAGCAAATCCATAAAGTTCTAAATATAACAAGCAATTACTTGTAATAAGGTTTATCGCGTCAAGCTGTATCCAAAGAGAAGTCTTATTGTCATTTATCATTTATATATACTCAAACAACGTCGGCTGGAGACGCGCGCGATCGTATTATCATTAATCAAATATTTAATAAATGAATTTCACATTTCAATAATTTATAATAGCCTCTGTATATTAATATTGAGTTTGAAATATCAAGCATCCGCGATAGGTTTCTTCAATTCTTTTAGAGTTTACAAATAGTTAGCTATTTCTAGCATGAAAGCTAGAAATTTGTATATTTAGAAAATTAGAGAAACTTAATGCTGGAACCCTGACGTTTAAAATTTAATATTAATTTCATAGTATTCTCCTCAAAATATACCTATAATCGTCAGTCATCGTAAAAGCCTGTAGAAGGACGCATGAGTCCGAAAGCTTGCTAATAAAGTTCGTATAAGATACTCCTCTTCAATCTTCGTTTTATTTTGCCAAAATATACATATATTGGTCTTGAGACAACCCATTTCTACAATAGGCGTAAACCGCGCTAAGAGGAGGTCAAACAAAACTTTTCAATAACAACTTTGTTTAGTGAATATAGACTTAATTATAATTGAAGTAAGGCAAATTAAACCAGTTTTATTCATTAGGAAGAGGGCACTCATTTGTCCTTGATATTAGAAACAATTTTCAAAATCAGATATGAACCTCCTCTATTTTAAAATCATATAAATAGGTAAAAAGTTTGAAAAAACCCACTGCATTATTTTCCTCAGGAAAATCTCTCTAGTTAATACTTATGAAAAAAAAAAAGATGTATAGACCAACGACAAATTGAAAACTCAGGATATGGGTAGATTTTCTTGAGTGTGCCGAATCGAGACGGCACTTCCATCTTGTGAATTGTTTACTTGTGTGAAAAAACAATTCAATATTTTTAAATGCCACTTTGGGAAATTAAAAATGGGCCAAAAATGAATAATTATATCTCTCTCATTATTTTAAAATCTAGAAAATATTTCATGTACTTAGAAAGAAGCGCCTTACCCTTTAATTATGCCTCAGAACTTCCTCCGACAATTTTGTTATATTGCATTGTGTATAACAAATATTTGTATAACTATATACATATCTATAATCTTTCTCTCTAAACCTAATCGTTATCATTTCAAATTATTTCGAAATATCAAAGGTTTCGAAAAGACAACTGCTATATTGTTATATATTTTATTCTAATAGATGAGTATTCGAAGATAAAAATCTTGTTACTTTTTCCTAATTTAACTATAAAACCATTTGATTAGTTCTTTCTATAGAAGGATTCACCTCTTTGAACATAAT
Organism: Cordylochernes scorpioides; assembly: GCA_030710605.1. Classification (NCBI taxonomy): domain Eukaryota; kingdom Metazoa; phylum Arthropoda; class Arachnida; order Pseudoscorpiones; family Chernetidae; genus Cordylochernes; species Cordylochernes scorpioides. Next base: position 41,706,723 of record CP092874.1, read on the forward strand.
TTCAAAAATAAAATATAATTATATTGTTAATCGATTCGATGGTTTCCTTTTAGTACCTTTATTTCATCTAATTAAATTACTTGAAGTTTTCAAATAAAAAAATATTTCGTACAAATTAGCAACACAATTTCGATTCCCCTCTATGGATTTCTTACTTAAGAGTTTATTCTCTAACCAATACAAACTAATTTTAACTATTACAATCGACCCTATAAACTAACATCATCCAAGTAAGTTCTCTCTTATACAAAATTGGTAATTAAAATTCTCGTCTAAATCAAGTTCCTTGAAAGTATCGGCACAAATAAGATCAAAGCCTTTGCTAGCATTAAAATTTTAGCTGTAATTGGATTAGTAAATTATATTGGGACGTAATAATTAAGTTTCTCCTCTTTGTATTTATTGATTCCATGGGTGGAGGAAATCTTGGAATAATAATAAAGCGTTATTAATTTCTCTCTCGGAATAATATATCTCAACGTTTGGCTATAAAATTTATAGTAAGAATTGATGTATGAGTGATACACAACGTCGACTTCTATAATTGCGTCCAGGGACCGAAGTGAAAAAAAAAATATATATATATATATGTGGCAATATCGTTGCGGGGTTTCTTGTTGTTGGATGCGAATGGTGAGATTTGGTTGAAGCGCAGTCGTTTGAGTGGAAGTTGCAGCATACAGTTAGGAATAATCAGGACACGTGATTGAGTTGGAAAATAAGAGGCAACTGTGTTGGAGGGAAGAAAGCTTGAGAAGAGTTGAGCGATTTGACTTATTAATTAGTTGATCACATGGCGATGATGAAATGAGCGGAGAGAGATATCTCTAGAGTAGATGTTACCTTGTTGGAAGCGAAGGAGCACTGTCCGAACTCGGCGAGAGCCAGTGAACCCTGTAGGTGTTGTTCCTATGAGAGCTCAAGCGTAACTACTCATTCTTGTTTTCCGATTTAACACCAAGCCTCAGTTTCTCTCTGATTGGTCGAGAGATGTCACATGATCTTTTCCTATTGGTTGACCTACTTAAGGTACTGTCTTTTGATTGGCCCGCGGTTTCCTTTGATATTAGTTACGCCCGGCTTGGGTCAGGAAGTCTCGTGTTTATTTGACTTTATTTACTTCCGCGGCTATCAAAATACATCCTGCTTTGTCAGGAAGTATTGATAGCTAGTTTTAACATTTATAACTTCTGGTCACTAGAGACGTCCTGTTTTGTCAGGAAGTATTGAGTGTATCTTGGTTAAAATAACTTCTGCGGTCACTAGAGACGTCCGGTCTCTGCCCCTGCAATATTGACACAGGGGTGCCCAGAATAGTCGTGCCAGCCTTAGGTCTACTTCCTATATCTTAATGCTACTTGCTTCCCTCCAGTTACCTTGTTCTTTATTAAGTCTTCGAAAATCATACATGGTACATACATAGTGGGTCGGGGTTGCATTTAATTATATACAAATTATGACAGATGCGCCCCCTACATGTGAAGAATTCAAGAAGGGGTTAGCCTGAGAGAATTCTGTAAAATGGAAAATAATTTTGTGGGAAAATTAGTTGTGGGTATTGAGGGGCTATATACAAGCATTGCTGGTAATATAAAAGTAAGATAGAATGGTGTTGATGATATAGGTTGAGTATAATTAATAGAAATCAAAAATTTTTAATTGTAAGAAATCAATGAATGCTATGGTACATAGTGGGCTAAAAAAAAGGAAAATGCGCCTAAACGAATTCTACTCGAGTTAAGAAATGAATTCGAGGGAGTTCTATTAAGGCTTTTGAAATCAAAATAAAATAAAATAAAAGGTTTTTGAGCGAAATCAAAGTTGAGTGCTTGGTTGAATGGTGAGAGAAAAAAAAAGGAAAAATGCCTAATTACTTTTTTGCTTGAATTTTGGAAAGGAATTCGAGGAAATTTCATAAGGTCTTTTGAGAAATCAAAATAAAATAAAATAAAAGGTTTTTGAGCGAAATCAAAGTTGAGTGCTTGGTTGAGTGGTGAGAAAAGAAAAAGGAAAAATGCCTAATTACTTTTTTGCTTGAATTTTGGAAAGGAATTCGAGGAAATTTCATAAGGTCTTTTGAGAAATCAAAGTAAAAATAAAAATAAGAGTTGAACGAAATCAAAGTTGAGTGCTTGAAAAAAAAAAAAAGAAAAATAAAAAGGTTTCAACAACAAAGGGTGATTTAATGTTTTTAGTTTAATCGAAAACCAGTGGGTTTTCGTTGATAATTGAGTTGTGGCAATATAAGTCAAGTGGTAAATAGAATGATAATTGATAAATGAAAATGATAATATAAACTAATTGGTAAATAAAATGATAGTTAATGATTAAAAGTGGTAATAAGTTGAATAAATTGATAAATTGATTAAATATTTAAATTTTAATTGAGAGAAAATAATGGAAATGATTGATATGAAAAATAAGGTGTATTGGTTTGAACCCTATGGTATCTACATGCCCTGATCTACATGTATTGGTTGCTCTATTTTGCCCTATAAATGTTTTACTTGCTCAATTATGCCCTATAAATTTTTTGTCTCATCTGTAGTGACACTTAGGTGAAAAACGTGATTCTAGCCCTCAAGTGCGTTTATGCTGTGTGTACAGGAGACATGGAAATCTATATAACCTTTATGTGTAATTTTTTGTCTTTGTGTGTGTGTTGTGAAAAATGTTAGAAGTCGGTTGTGTAAGAGATGTGTGAGCTAGTTCTGGGTGTTGTTTCGTGGATGTGTAATTGGGTGGTAAAAATCGATATGTAGACTCGAACTGGAATCAAAACCGGTGGCATAGTGAGGTTCCCAGTCGACCTCAATAGGGGATCTTCTCATTGTAATTAGAGATACGGAAGTGGGGTGTGTCGGGCAAACGAGAGGGAGGGAAATTGGAGATCGGACGAAGGCGTTCCGCTTTGTTTACAGAGGCCGAATTTAACCGCCGCGGAATATACTTCCTGTCGTGGTGTTTCAAATTCTCATTTCCTGCCGTCTATTTATTTTGGGTGTGGCTCGGGGCTTGTTTTTGGAGCGTGATTTCTCCGACATTGTTTGGTCATCTTTTCAGTTACTGCTATCTCTTCGGAGTTTATTTAGATTTTCTGCGAAGATGGTTCCTAAAATTATGAGAAGTTTTATAAATGTTTGTCCACAATGAAGAACTGCTTGTCCACAATGAAAAATTGTTTGTCCAAAATTAAAAACTGCTTGTCCTAAATTAAAAACTACCTCTTGTAGTTCGAAGATTTTCTGAGCGGGCATGGCATAGATAAACAGGTAATTAATGAATAAAATTGGGATACAGTTGTACGGTAGAACTAATAAACAAAGGATAAAAATCAGATGAAAAATAGGATATTGCCCCATGTTCGTCCACATTTTTGTAACTGGGGACTCTGAAATATTTGCTTGAACCTTATGAATTGTAGAATTTGAATGATTGGTAGGTTCGCAGTTCTCTTGTTTGATATCTTTAGGGAGTGGTGTGATATGATTGAACTGGTTGTCAGGTTTACAGTTTTTAACATCGGGGAAGAGTGATGTAAATCGTCTTGTTGCAAAAATGGCAGGGTCTAAATGCTTGAAAGGTTCGCTGCTGGTGGGTTTGAACCTTAATGACTCTGTTGGGAATAATTCGGGTGTTAAATGTTTGAAAGGAAACGTGTAATTGGGGTTGTGCTTTATATGATAGGTGTTAACGGCGGGTGGTGATATATAATGGATTTTTTCTGTATACAGTTTAAGTTTGTTGACGTGGATTGTGTCAGTGTCTCTTTGAAGTGGTTGATTTGGTCGATCTATGCGGACCACATTTGGTGAAATAATTTCTAATATTGTGTGAGGTCCTGTGAAATATGGCGCAAGTTTCCCTGTATTTGGGTGGTGATATAATTTTACTAATACTAGATCACCTACTTCGAAATGTGGTTGCTTGTGTCGTTGGTCATAAGTGTTTTTGTCTTGTAAATGTTTGTTTTGTGTGCGTGTGTGTGCAATTTTTCTAGCTTTGTCGATATCTGGGTACGGTGTGTTATGATTAGAGATTTCTGGGGGTAGGATACCAAACATTAAGTATATGGGTGGAAAACCTGTGGTAGAGTGGGGTGTCTTGTTATATATAAGTGTAACCTTCTTGACCAACTTGGTCCATGCGACCTTAGGATTTTCTAGGTGTAATAACCTAAGTTTTCCCGTGAGGGTGGCGTTCAGGCGTTCACATAGACCGTTGGCCTGTGGATTGTTGCTGGTTGTGAGCAATGGGTGAATATTTCTATTAAGTAGGAAACTACGAAATTTGGGTGAAGTGAAGGCAGGGGCTCTATCCGTAAGAAGGCGTTTTGGAGAACCATCCTGGAATACTCGTTTAAGTACCTGTTGGTAGGTGGTGGTACTGGTGGATTTAGATGGAAAAGCCCACGCGTAGCGTGAAAAATGATCGACTACCACATGGAGGTATATCTTGGTATTGCCATATTTGGCAAATCCTGCTATGGTGTCCAGAGATAAAAGGTCGAAGGGTTCTTTAGATTCCGGAGGTTGACTTAATTCTCCGTAAGTGGGTCCTACTGGACGTTTTGTTAATTGGCAGGTGGGACAGGTCTTAACTTTTTGTTTAATATCTTTTGACATACCTTGCCAGTAATATTGTGTGGAGATAATTCGTGACATTTGGGAAATACCGGGGTGATTGTATTGTGTGTGTACCGTTTGTAAGAGTTGTTGTATGAGTGGTTTTGGAAGTATAATCTTGGTTACACCTTTTCGGGAAACTGTATGTAATCCATTATGATCAATGGTCAAACTAGACTCTTTCGATGGAGGAGGTTGGTGGGTCTTGATAAGGGTGGCGTCCAAGAATCCACAAAACGGGTTACGGGACAAGAGATCTGCTTCATATTGTAGTTTTCCCTTTATGTAGCGGACCTCATATTCGTAACTCGATAGTCGTAAACTCCATCGAAACAGTCTACCGGACGGGTTCTTGATGGTTTTCAACCACTGCAATGCGTGATGGTCAGAAAATATTGTAAACTTTCTGCCCATAAGATAGATGTGAAACTTCTCCACACTCTCAACGATTGCTAAGCACTCAAGTTCAGAGATGGAGTAGTTTTTCTCGTGTGGGCGCAATGTTCGGCTGAAATATTGAACTGGATATACGTTTCCGTCAGGGTGAACTTGTTTGAGAATGCCTGCTATACCGAGGGTGGATGCATCGCAATACACTTGGCATGGCAGACCTTCTTTGTAAAGGTGTAAAATGGGGTGTTGTGTGAGGTTTCCTTTCAGGTCAATGAACGCCTCTTGACAAGCTTCATTCCAGTTCCACACGACGTCCTTTTTGAGGAGATTGTTGAGTGGTGCTCGCAAGCGAGCGTATTCCGGAATGAATTTGTTATAGACGTTCACAGCGCCTAAGAAGGATTGTAGTGTTTTTCGGTTGTGTGGTTGTTTAATGGCGTGGATGATGTCGGTATTGCGTGTAAGTGGTGTAATTGTACCAGCTGTGATGGTGTAACCTAGAAAATTTATGGATTGTTTAAAAAATTCGCATTTTGCGAAGTTAAGTTGTAACTTCTCCGCTTCGCAAAAGGCGAAAAATTGTCGCAGGTGGTTTTGATGTTCCTCCAATGTGTTGGAGTAAATGATGAAATCATCAAAGTAATGTGCCACACAGTCAAGTCCGTGTCTCTGTAGGACCTGACTTATGGCTCGTTCGTAAATCTGAGGACTGGTTTTTAACCCGAAAGGTAATCGAGTGGGTTGGTATAATCCTTCAAAGGTGGCAAATGCTAACAGTGGTCGAGAATCGGGGTGTATTGGGACTTGCCAATACGCAGAGGATATGTCGGCCGTGGAGAAATATTTGGCCTGTGCGAGGCGGTCTAGGATATCCTCGATTCTCGGGAGGGGATGGACATCAGAGCTGATTAGTTCATTCACCTTCCTATAATCGATACAAAACCGTTTGGTCTTGTCGCGCTTAGTGACGAGGGTGACAGGGCTCGAGAAAGGTGAAAAAGATTGCTCTATGATGCCGTTCTCCAGCATTTGTTGTATTTGGTTACGGATTTCTTGTTGGTCACATATCGGAACACGATATGGACGTATGGTGATTATTTTTTCGGAATTCGTGGGTATTTTTACTGGTGGAATACGTAAGCATGGTACGTTGAATTTGTCCTGTGAAAAAATGTGAGTGTACCTTTGTAGAAGTGTTGTGAACTGTGGTGTATAATGAGTGTTAGGTGTTGTGTTGTAGTATGCATGTGGTAAAGGGTTTTGTTGTGTATTAGTGTGAGTGTCGAGTTCGTTGTGTGGGTTGGTCATGTGAGAGTTGTGCAACGGTGTGTGATCACCTATGTTTTTGGTATGCGAGTTATCCCGCTGTGTGGGTGTGTTTTGGACAGGTTCATAAGTTGAAGTTGTTGTGGTTTGATTATTTGAGGGCATGTAAAAAGGGCAATTGGCTTTAATGAAAAAGGGGCATGTAGATAAGTGGGGTTTTCTCAATGAATGCACGCAATGGTTGTCATAGGCGGAAAGTTGGGATGTGGGGAAATTTTTTTGTGACATCGCTTGACACTGCCAGTACGTGCATACATTGGACACATGATTAAAATGGTAGGAAAGGGTAGACAATGGGGCGCCCAGCTGGAGTATAGTGCATTTATTAAAATCTATGGTTAATCTGAATTTATGGAGGCTATTGATACTAAGAATTCCGAATGGCAATGGTGCATTCACTACATGGAAATACTCCTTTCGTGATATTTGTCCTATTGTCAGTGGGATAGATAGTTTACCCATGGTTTTTGCAAATCCGTTTAGGGTTTGGAGGTGTAGTGAGTGTCCCTCAAGGGTTAAATTAGGCAGGTGGGTTTTTAGCATATGATAAATATTATATGGCACTATACTCAGGCTGGCGCCTGTATCAATTAAAAAGGGGCATGATACATTAGGGGCTAGAAAGAGTTTGACAGTCAGTTGGTTTAGGGATCCTACCTCAGTCTCGAAAGGGCTGTCCGGCTGAGGCGTCTCTGGCTTGACTTGGTTGTGATGAAGTCGGAACTGGTGATTTTGGGACCGTTTGCACTGTCCGGACCTTTTCGTGGGTCGTCGGGATTGGTCGACGTCGGCATTCGCTGTGCCAGTGTCTCGCGCCGCAGAACTTGCAGTTGGATGGCGGAAGAGGTGCATTCCATGTACCTGGGCGTCGGGATGTGCTGTGGTACGGACCCGACATTGTGGGTGGTTGATCTTCTCTGGATCGCGTTGCCGGTACACTGGGCCCGTGGATCCGCTGTACCAGGCGGAACCATTCTCCTAGGTTCTCGGGAGGTACTACGCGGACTAGGCGCTGGTCGTTGAATGGCAGTCCTTCTGTCAGTGTCTCGAGGATCACCTCTTGTGGAAGTCCTAGTTGCAATCCCATGGCGGTTTTTTCCCGGTAGTAGGTCTCTAAGTTGGCTTGTCCAGTGAGTTTCATGGCGAAATATTTCGCAAAGGATGCTTCGCTTGATTCAGGGTAGAGATCTAGGAGGGTTTGTCTCACCTGGAAATAACTCCGGTCGGCCAGCCGAAGTTTCCTGAAGAGCTCCAGGGGTTGTCGCACCAGGTAGTTTGGCAGGCGCAGTAATTTTTCTTGTTCTTCCATGGATGCGTCTTCCATTTTTCGGTCGAACGTCTGGAAAAACTGTGTCGCGCTGTATGTGCCGTCGAAAGGCGAGATTGCCGACTCCGCTCCATCAGAAATTTTTATTCGCGTCAGGAGCGTTGACAACTGGTTGACGGCGTCCGCTAGGGGCGCAGTTGTCTCGCTCGTCTCTCTTACTCCCTGCCTCCCTTCCGTTGTTGTTTCCATCGGGCCGTCCGATTTTACGCCTATGGGATCCTGATTTAATTCCATCTCTTTATCCTGTCGACTTAACCGTTCTGTGGCAATATCGTTGCGGGGTTTCTTGTTGTTGGATGCGAATGGTGAGATTTGGTTGAAGCGCAGTCGTTTGAGTGGAAGTTGCAGCATACAGTTAGGAATAATCAGGACACGTGATTGAGTTGGAAAATAAGAGGCAACTGTGTTGGAGGGAAGAAAGCTTGAGAAGAGTTGAGCGATTTGACTTATTAATTAGTTGATCACATGGCGATGATGAAATGAGCGGAGAGAGATATCTCTAGAGTAGATGTTACCTTGTTGGAAGCGAAGGAGCACTGTCCGAACTCGGCGAGAGCCAGTGAACCCTGTAGGTGTTGTTCCTATGAGAGCTCAAGCGTAACTACTCATTCTTGTTTTCCGATTTAACACCAAGCCTCAGTTTCTCTCTGATTGGTCGAGAGATGTCACATGATCTTTTCCTATTGGTTGACCTACTTAAGGTACTGTCTTTTGATTGGCCCGCGGTTTCCTTTGATATTAGTTACGCCCGGCTTGGGTCAGGAAGTCTCGTGTTTATTTGACTTTATTTACTTCCGCGGCTATCAAAATACATCCTGCTTTGTCAGGAAGTATTGAATGCTAGTTTTAACATTTATAACTTCTGGTCACTAGAGACGTCCTGTTTTGTCAGGAAGTATTGAGTGTATCTTGGTTAAAATAACTTCTGCGGTCACTAGAGACGTCCGGTCTCTGCCCCTGCAATATTGACACAGGGGTGCCCAGAATAGTCGTGCCAGCCTTAGGTCTACTTCCTATATCTTAATGCTACTTGCTTCCCTCCAGTTACCTTGTTCTTTATTAAGTCTTCGAAAATCATACATGGTACATACATAGTGGGTCGGGGTTGCATTTAATTATATACAAATTATGACATATATTAAAGTTTTGAAAATTTGAAACTATTTTCTACGCGTATATTCATTTTTTTTATAACAAATGGCGTTCTAATGCATCATATATTAATGTTTAATTATCTTTTTCCAAAACAATTTCAAATATTTTGTGTCAACGCCTTTAATAAAGCTTCATTGTAAATATGATGTAATGCAGAAAAACACATTTTACAAAATAATAACAATTTTTTTTTTTGAAAAATATAAAAAAAAATCTTATTTTTTAATAAAATCAATAATGCATCCAGGGTTATATTTTTATAAAAAAATATATTTCACAAGTCTTCGGACCTATAAATCTTTTGACGGGAGAATATTGAGCTATCTAAATAAACGCCGACGTATAAGAATATTTATTTATATATATACAAATGCTCATAATTACTTACATATTTTAAACTATACATGATAGTAAGACAAATTTACCTATTTAAACTATAAAATAATTTAAAGAAAAATGTGAAATATATATATTAGAAATATGCAGGTTGAATATGTTATTTTTTGTCATTATATCGGGGAAGAGGGTAATTTTAAAAATATTTATTAAATATTTGCATTCAAAGTTTATTTGGCTAGTAGACATATTTATTGATTATACGAAGGCCATCCAATAAATAAGTTTTCCCTATTTTTTCTGCGAACGAAATATTGCAAAATTAGTTAGTAGTGTAGGAAATGGACACTAGGATGCGTTGGAAGCCCGTGACCTTCAAAATCACGCTATTCGTAAGCGCCAGTCCGTAGCGCTCCAGTTTCCATGGAGCTACCACTGGTGAACGTGTCCACTTGCGAACTCCGTTATGTAATTCGTTTTTTTTTCACGGCGAAAAATGAAACTGCGGTCAATATTCATCGCAATTTAGTGTCAGTGCATGGTGAAGGATGTATGAGCATCCAAATGGTTCGCCGATGGCGTTCATGGTTCTTGGAAGGGCGGCAAAACTTGCATGATGACGAGCGAAGCGGCAGGCCCGTTACTGCTACGGACAATGCAGCCGTTGCTGCTGTTCGAAATGTGGTGGAAGCAGATCGCCGCGTCACCATTGACGAAATAATGATTTGACTGCCTCCTGGAATCGAAATTGGACGCTCTTCGATTGGAACAATCATGTTAGATGTTTTGAATTTTCACAAAGTCTGCGCAAGATAGGTCCCGCGTTTGCTCTCGGAAAATCACAAGAAACAACGGATGGAGGCGGCCCGAGCTTTCCTGAAAATGCATCGAAGAGATGGAGATCAACTGTTTTCCCATATTGTCACTGGAGATAAGAGCTGAGTGCTTCATTCAACTCCAGAAACAAAACGACAAAGCATGGTGTGGAAGAAGCTTGAGGAAAGTGCACCAAAAAAGTCCTAGGTCACAATCTCTGCAGGCAAAGTTATGGCTAAAGTAAGGGTGTTTTATTGGTTGACTACCTGCCCCCAAACACTACGATTAACGCTGCGAGGTGCTGCGAAGTTGTCACCAAACTCGGAGCTGCAATAAATCGGAAACGTCCTGGACTTTTGTCTCGCAAAGTGTTACTCGTCCAAGACAATGCTCGCCCTCGAGCAGCTCGAATGACCCAAACGTTGCTGGAAAACTTCAAATGGGAAATTTTCACACATCCACCTTATTCTCCGGATCTTACCCCAAGCGACTTCAATCTTTTTCCAGCACTCAAGTTGCACCTTGGAGGCAAGCACTTTGCGAATGATGACGAAGTGCAGGCGGAGGCGAACCACTGACTACGAATACAGGACACGGCTTGGTACAACAGTGGTATAAAAAATTGCTACAACGGTACCAAAAATGTTTGGACAGAAATGGTGATTATGTAGATAAGTATTCGATGAGTTGTATAATGAAAATAAAAATAACTGCATAATTGTAAATAATGTTGTTTATTTGTTTAAAAATAGGAAAACTTATTAATTGAATGGCCCTCGTATTATGAGGAACCTTTGCTATTCTTATTTTGTTTAAAAATATAGATTTTAGCGGCATGGAAAAGGTTATGCTCTTTATTACAGAGATACTTGTGAAGGCCAAAATATCCTTGAAATGTCTCACTCAATTGAGACCCGCTAATGCCTTATTCACCTATAAAATTTAAAGTATGAATTATAGAAGATTTTAGGGTCATTTTACAACATGCATTATCATTTCTCTTTATTAAGGTAAAACCTTAATAGAGTGAGGTTATCGTTTAGTGATGTCTCAAGTTTTAGTGAATCGAACTATCTATTGTATTTGACCGCTTTGCTCATATGATGTACAATTTTGAGCAATCTTTTCTTCAATCTTGTTTTGGAAAATTGCGTGAAAAAACTTAAGGAAGTTAAAAGTGTTTGTTGTCGCCGATCGTCTGTTTTTTTTTTTATTTTTTTGAAAAAGAAGCGATTTTTCACACTTGGGTATATCGTGTGTCTTCAATAATGGCCACTGTGAATCCAATATCATTCGGATTTATTGTCTAAATCCCGATATACCATACATGCTGAAATGTTAAACTTCCTTTTGGACCAAATATTTAAGATATAAAACACAATTAAAATTAACCTTGAGTTATGCTTTTCATATACATATATACATTGAACAGTACTCTTCGATTTTATTTTTAAAATTATGAGAAATATTGTAACTTAAGATAATAAAATATATATTAAATATAGCCCTTCATAATTAGGGGTACAAAAACGATTTTAAATATTTCTTTTTATATACCTTTTTAAATTCGAACGATTTCATCACCCCTTTCGTTAGATATGAAATCAAATCGCTGTATGCTATATCGCATTAATCGCTATAATTGTACTGATGAAAACCATAGTCTGATTCAATGGTATACAGGTTAAAATTTCGTCTGAATATGTCAAAACTAGTGTTTTCACTTATTCTTTATCACCACTATTAAAGTTTTTATTATAGTAATAAACATAATTATTCCTCCTGATTCATAATTAAAGGTAGTGATGCCTTGTTAAGTATATCAATAACATAATTTCACAATTTTATATTGTAGTATAACCCTTCATATGAATATAATCACTTTTGAAGCCTGAATATTTATAATTATAATAATTTGATTGAACAAATTTAGAGGTAGAGTTAATTATAGAAATATAGAGGCGAGGTTATTTAAATTAAAGGAATTAAAATATTCACCAAGCGAATATTTAGGCGGGAATTTCTGAGCCTAAATTATATAATTTTACAGTGAGGGGACTAATTTAAAAATATATATATCTCTATATATTATATAATAATATATATAGAATATTCAAAATAATTTTCATACCACTATTTTAAATTTATCATATTTCAAATCGAGGAAAACGAAATTTACATATGAGAATTTAACAATAAATAAACAAATAACAAAGGGATGTCCGTAGGGTGGCTCGCTATCTCCAATACTATGGATAATATTACTAAACGATATTTTGATCAAATATCAAGTTCCTAATAGTGAAGTGGTATGTTATGCGGATGATGTATCAATTATATGCTGTCACAACAATTGCAAAGACCTGAAATTAGTTATAGAAAAAGCATTAGATACAATTGATGTATGGTGTAACAGTAACAAACTCGAAATAAGTCTAGAAAAAAATAATATACTTTATTTACATAGAAAATAAAAATCCCAATCAAATTTAATAATGAAATAATCATAGTAACTCTGAAGACCAATTTTTTAGGAATAATAATTGCAAATCACAGAAGAAGAAACAAATTAAATTTTACATACCACATAGAAGAAATAGTAAAGCGTACAAAACGTTTTAAAAATTATCTCTTCTTAATTTGTGGGAAATCTTGGGGTCTAAGCACCCAGAAAAGGTTAACTTTATATAAATCCATTTTCAGACCAATACTTACATATGGAGCCGAAATTTGGTTCAAATATTTAAATGAAAAATGTTTACAAAAATTAAATTCAACCCAATATCAAATACTAACATGGTGTATACAAGCCTATGAATCCACATCATATAGTTGTGTTCATAGTTTGGCCAACATTCCTCTCATCTCAGACTTTATCGAATCCAGAATCATGATATCTGATCTGAGAAACTGATCCAAAGATGATCAACAAATTTATGACCCATTTATTCCAGGAATTATAGATACCTTTTTCAAATCAAGAATGAATGTTATGAAAAAATGAAGCAAATAATACTTTCTTAAGCTTTTTTCCCCAAGAAATCCTTAAATACCTTCGTCCAAATTTTTATAATACACAATATATAAACGAAAACAATAAAGCATCAAGGGCTGCGTATCTTTATTAAAACGAAAATTTACGAGCTTATCGAAAGCTCGTAAATTGTCGTTTTAATAAAGATACGCAGCCCTTGATGCTTTATTGTTTTCGTTTATAAATTGTACAGGGTTTTTTCATTCTATAATACACAATATGTTACAAATCACGAAAATTTCAAAGATTTTTTGAATAGAATAAAGGCAGTGGAGGATTCAAGATTATAGAATGAAGAATGAACTAGTTGTTTGTGAACCTAACGATTTGATTTCCGATAAAAAATCATATTTGAAGTTTAATTATTTTTGTAAATACATTCTAAACCTTCTACAAAATCTGGATTTCTAGTGTTCTCATGTGTTGAATAATGTAAATAACTTATGTAAATAAACTTTTCTCCTTGTTTGGCACAAGTATCCCTTGCGGAATATAGCGCTTTGGAAATAAAATAATTGAATTGAATTAATTGAATACGACTATTTTAGCGACAATTCTTTAGCCCAAATTATATTTATAAATGTAGTTTGACTTGTATTAATTACTACTTTGAAGCTATAATAGTTTTATCTCATTTATTAATGAATATATTATATTGTTCTAAACATAATTTAATACAATATTAAATGTTAATTATAAATACTATTCATTTTGTGAATATATTATATTGTTTTTTTAATTATTAATTATATTTCACTAATTTATAATTATATTCAAATTTCATATTCTTTGTATTTAGTTGAAAAGGGTCTCTTTTAATTATATTAAACCAAAATATAATTACAATAATTAAAAACACATTATTTATTAATTATCACATAGATTTAATAATTTGTCAAAGTCCTTCTATTGAGAAATATTTTTTAAAAATGACATTTAAGAATGTCTTCTCTCTCTCTCTCTCTAGATAATAATTACAGAAATTAATACATTACGATTGAGAGGTAGAATGAATTTGTTTGTTTATCAGAAACCCCTCATTTGAAAATATCTTTCATCGTTAGGATAATAGAAGTTTGTTTTATGTGTAAAAGGAACATTCGTACTTTAATGGTTTTATTTCTTTTATATAGATTGGTTGTTGAAGAAGGAATCAAAGTAAACGGACAAGTTTCTTTTATTTGTGCGGTATGATCGGCAAGCTTTCGGACTATGACGTCCTTCAACAGGCAACTATTCAAGAAACTAGAGGATAATATATTATATACTATATATATTATTCTCTTGTTTTTTGAATAGTTGAAAGACCTCATATTCCGAAAGCCTGACGATTATAACGCACAAATAAAAGAAACTCGTTGCGGTAAACTTTGATTCCTTCTTCAAGATGATGTCTGGTGATTCCTTCTCTTATAAAATGGGTGGTGGTGGTGTCGTGTCTATGGAGTAGATCAGATCAGTTCATGTACCCTGATCACAACACCGGCCAACTGAGGTACTTTGTCCGTATGGATAGGTTGTTATTGGCTTTATTTGGAATGAATACTCTCACTTTGGAGGATGAGAAGATTAACAGACCTCCCAAAGCAGTCTTACCTTTCTTAGATTCCTGACAATTCTCGACCCTATGATAGGTACAGGAATAAATATATGCCATTTATTGAAAAATAAATCATATTAGCAGAAATCTGAGTAAGAGCTTATCTGAAGGCTCTTCAATTGTTGAAGCCTGTAATCCTCATGACTATATATCCATGCGACTTGTTCATGTATGCTCCAGAATATAGATTTGGAGAGCCTTATGAATCCATATTATTTATCTGGTTTGGTACTTTATTGGAAAATCTACCAGTTGGCACTATTTAATTAGGAGGGTTATCGAGGAATAAAGTACGATAATGAGATGAAGCACGAGTTGCAATAAATGAAGTCAAAATAATTTCTTTTAGAATAATCTATGCAATTTCAATATCTACAGAACATGAAACTCTCCAAATATAAATAATATTAAAATGAAATTTAATAAATTTACTATATTGTCCTTTTTTAATTCAGTATTTTCATTTGACTCTTTCTCTCTTTTCCATTTCTGTAATTTTTATAAATATCTTATTATACACGCTCTTCAAATTTCACATCAATTATATAGTATTAATAATATAAAAAGTAGAGATAAAATTATTTTGAGCAATGTTTATATATACATGGTAATTCAACTATATTCACAAGAGGGTCGGTTGAAGGGTGGTCTAAACCGTTGGTTTTCGACGGCTATGACCCGGGATCGAATCCCACATTTTTATAATTATTTTTTTTATAATTATAAAAATGCTCCAATAGCCCCCAATTCTTGCAAAGTCCAAACCCACCAACGAGTGCAAGTAACTAAACGGGGCTCTGGAATATTTGTAAGTTCATGTGTATAGACATGTGGTGCACTTACAGTTAAAGAAGTCGCCAACTTCTACCCACCATGATTATCATGGCCTATATCACGTTGTGCTGCTTAAAGTGTATTGGCGCAATATTAATTACTCTCTAGTTATATAATAGGAAAATAGTAAATTCATATGTATATGTGTGTGTGAAAAAAGGAAAATGAAAAAAAAAAATATTTTCTCCCTCCGTTTCAGTTTCTTTAATTCAAATGGATATTTTAGTTTTTCTTTTTTTTCTGATAATCTGATTACTCCTCCTTTTTATAGGTTAGTTTTATAGATTCACAATTCAATAAACAAAACAGTCCACTCTTTCTCTTTGTCAGAACCAAATATCCATTACTGTAATATCACAAATAAATAAGGCTTATTATATTAAATAATAATATAAAGAAAATACAATAATATTCACAGAAGACTAGACCATCCGGATATTTATAATATACTTTCCCTGAGCCCAACATAAAGCCTCCAAATAGAGAAATCCCTTCTTAAGATCTACAGTAAAAACCAAAAAGAATACTCACCACAGTAACTATGATTTATTAAGAAATCTTTTATCCATAGTGATATCCTAATTTTCCAAATTATATGCTTTATTTAATGTTATATTTTCCGTCGTTTGTGACAATTAAATATGAAAATGTATTTTATTTTATTTGTATAAAAATTATGTGAAATAGTATTTTTGATTATATAATAACTCGTGTTTTATCGGTGATTCGTTGTATCGTGTTTTCTTATGTAAAAAGACTTTCATACCAGGAAGCTAGAGATCAGAATTAAAAATTTTAAAAGAAATGCATTTCCCTGGAAACCTGATGTTTTCAACCATTAATATTTAGATACAGCCTATTTCATAACTCATATCGTAAGACGTTATGAAATTGAAGACGCCTATGTACTGAAAAGGAAGATAACCTGAAACCATAATATATTGGTTGACTTTTAGTTAAAAATTTAAAGATGCTGTTCTAGCATGCTCTCCATTGATAAGGATCTGTGATTTGTGTACAAAAGTGAAGAAAATACCGTGTTTTTTCATAATTCATAAAAAAAGCATTGTTCAATCAATTTATTTTAAA
The DNA here is from genome assembly GCA_030710605.1 of Cordylochernes scorpioides. Lineage (NCBI taxonomy): Eukaryota > Metazoa > Arthropoda > Arachnida > Pseudoscorpiones > Chernetidae > Cordylochernes > Cordylochernes scorpioides. Next base: position 41,723,258 of record CP092874.1, read on the forward strand.
AGGACGGATGTTTCTTTTTTAATAAATTGATTATTCAAAGAATTTTATAAAATAAAAATAAAACATGGCAATTTCTTCATCATTTCTGTACAAATGCACAGATTCATGTAAATGGATTATGTTATAACAGCCCCTTTAACATGTCTATATGTTAATATTATGCATAGCGCTCCAACTGTTAATAATTTAATTTATATATATATATATATATATATATATATATGTATACAGATTATATAAACAGTGACAATATATAAAGTGACAATTTACTCTATATATGTTATATAAAAACTTTTATTCAAAATTATGACAATATATAAAGTGACAATTTACTCTATATATGTCATATAAAAACTTTTATTCAAAATTATAAATTCTTGAATGAACACAACTCTGTTAAGTCGACCGCCAGATGTCGTCGCTTTTTATATATAACATGTTGTTGTTGTTTCCCGTTGGCCGGCTCAAATCTTTCTGTAGATATGTGAATAAGTATTTTATTTTCTTTATTCTACTCGTCAGGTAGGACTTTCTCAAATTATGTATTTTATATCCCATATGATCATATTTAAAGCTGATTCTGATCTAAAACCTTTTATTAATATTATCACGACTGCAATATCACAAACATACTTATGGATCTTTAAAAAAACCTAAGAAAATTCTATATCAAACAGATTTATCATGACACATATATATATCGTAAAAATAGAGGCTGCCTGGTCGGCATTCATAATTCTTTAAATTAAAGATACTTCGGCCAGTAAATCTTTTTTATTATCTCGACGTTTCGACAAAATTATTTTTTCCTCGTCAGGAGCGAACAATAATTAAAACATTTGGCAAAGCTTTAAAAATAATTTTAACGCTTTGCAAAATGTTCAATCCTGACGAGGATAAAAGATTTTTGTCCTAACGTCGAGATCATAAAAAAGATTTACTGGCCAAAGTATCTTTAATTTAAAGAACATATATATATATATATATTCTATATACAGTTACGAGCGTCATTCTTCATCTCCTAATATTCAGTTTTCATCTCTGTCACCGTTTGCTTTTTTTTGGAATGGCGCCCTCCTATTGGTTGGCTACGGTCACGCCACCTTTGCCCCCCCCCCACTCGCTATTTCGTCTTTGTAACTATTGTGTTGGAGCGGGTCGCTCCCTAAATAAATGCATATATTAGATAATAACCAAATGGAATCCTCTCTTTCTTTTTTTCCAGTAAGAGACGCCTACGGAAGCCAACAGTATATAGACAGATAAAGCACATAGGCTATAGTTATTAACTAACATATGCAATTATTTAAGGCGCCAATTTATAATTGTAACAAATAGTATTTGAATCAAAACATTCAATCGGGTAAAACACGGGCGTTGCCCGGATCATTCGGCTAGTATATATATATATATACGCCTCAGCGTCAATAAATATTTAAACGCAGTCAGCAAACAAAATACTTCCAACAGTATTCAACAGTATCTCCTGGGAACAGATAATTAAAGGTGCCGTTAACTAATCAATGAGGCTAGAGAAAGGTAGTTAACGCTGTAGTATTAGTTACCTGCACAAACCAACCATCTGAAATCAATGGCCGTTTCAATTTCCTGTTTCCAACTTGTAAGCCATCCTTCACTCGAGCCTTCCCAAGTAGCCAATACTCACTTAAGATAGCCCTTCTCCTATTTGGGATACATCTTAGAACACCAAAGTGATATGTTATTATAAATAGTATATGCGTCGGTATTTATTGCTCAAATTTTAATTTTTAACTACTAGGTAGAGTAATTAAGGTAAAAATATCAGGCTTCCAGGGAAGATTTGCTTTTTCAAATTCTTTAATCTCTAGCCTTCAAGCATGAACGCCCATTTTACAGGAAAAACACCTGATGCAAGATTCATATCTGAATCAACTTTTCTTCGTGCTCGAAATCTAAATATTTAAGATTTTGATAAGAAACCTTTCCATGGAAGCCTGCTGTTTTTACCTTTATATTGATTAAAATGAAATTTTATTGAATAAGTAGAGTTAGTTTCTATGTAGATAGTTATTTCAATAACTTGTAATGTATGTTAATATGATCATTGTTTTGTAAGCTTTTATGAACCATGTTGATATTTAATATATATATATATATATATATGTATATATTGTAACTCAATCCTTTCAGCCACTCTTCATCTGAGTCTTCACAAGCAGTCAATACTTACTCTCACTCATTTATTGCTAGAACTATCCATGCAACTATGTGAGAAGGAAAACATTTTTTAATCACGTAAGTGATTTGTTATGATAAATATTTTGGATAGGTAATTTTTACTCAATTTTTAATTGTTAGATAGTAGAGAGTCATTCTATAACGTTTAAGGTATTTGTTTATATGATCAATGTTTTGTTCGCTTTCTAAAACGATTTTGATATTTTACAATATATACTGTAAACCAATCCTTTCAACTATTCTTCATCTGAGCCGCTCCAAGTAGCCAATACCGACGCACACACTTCTTGCTTTAGACATCCATTCTCTTATGTGAATAGGGATACCTCTTATTATCACGAGAAGAATTGTTATGGTAATTATCCTGGATCGGTATTTTACTCAAATATTAACTGTTAGCTTCTATCTGTTTGTTTCTAAGATCATTGTATTATAGGCTTTTTAGAACTACATTAAGGTTTTCTATATATAATTTCTTAAAGGAATATATCTATATATGGTGACTGCTACTGATTCCTCTGGTGGTAGAACTGCTACAAACTTTAGCTGTTTTACAGAAATTCTGGACACTTATTGATTTAGAATAAGCAGTTGTGGCTCTACAGCGCTAGTTTTGGTATTGTATGATTATGCGATAAGTTTCACTATTATCTCTAAATATGCTATATAAACTCAAAGACTGCAACAGATGAGGCCACTCAGTTAGAAATAATATAGTTTGTCCGGGAGATGGACAATCTGATATAAAAGAGAGAATTAGCTTCTCTATTGCTTTGATCAGCAACTCATTTTGTTGTTGCTAGCGTCCAACAAGATGAATTTGATTTTTGGTAATTATATATGGGAAAATATGATATAATTTAATCTGTTAGTGGTAATAACTCGAAGGTGATATTTCGCTAGTTTTTTTACCTCTTCTAGCCAGCTCATTGAAGGTCTTCCTCATTCACTCTCTTCCTTCAATTATATTCCCAACATCAACGTATTTTCCAAAGTATTTACACTCATTATGTCTGAAATCGGCCATTCTTTGTTTGCATATTTGGGATCTAGAGATCAAACAGATCTGAAATCCACACATCTAATAAAATTTGAATCAAAAGGCGATCCATAAATTAAGATTATATAAAAGGGCGTACCTGGATCTGTAAAGAAAAAAAGAATTTCTCAAAATATTTCGAGAGATTGCTCTCTCTTTATCAATTTATTTCACAGTAAACGAAATTTACAAATTCTTGTAGATCACATGAAAACAAATTTGTCATTGGTCAAAAATAATTAATGATAATATTACATTAAAAATTTAAAAAATAATAATAATAAAATGAAAATATTATGAAAATTAGAGGCTTTTGTGAAATTAGTAATGCAGTATTTTATATAATGTTTTTGAAACAAAATGTAAGGAAATAAAAAATAGAAACAAATGAAGTTGACTGCGATTATTAGAAAGAAATATTGAGTTAAAAGAGACACATAAGGTTAGGGGATTTCTTCATATCTATTTAAACTAGCTGAGTCCTTCAATGATGCTATAGCCTCCAGGAACTTCCTCTGGTGTGAGTTCTGGATGCCCCTGTAAATAGTGGAAGTATTTTCCCAATCTGGCTGATGTCCCGATCGGAGACCATGCTCCACCATGGGACCAGACTCCAAGAACACAAATTTTCTTGTAAGTATGGAAAGGAAAGGTTTGCCATGTTGTAGATAGACTCCTCCCACGGTAGCGTTGTTTAAAGTTGTTGACGTGAATTGATTGTCAGTCTCATTTTTGTTTCAGGACTCTACTTTGAAACCTTTAGTTCCCCTTTTTGGGGTTGAGAAATCTTCTGGGCTTCCAAAGTAGGACACAATAGGGTGAATCTTCCCTCCGCAGACAGGACAACGTGACTTAATCCGGCATTTCTTTAATCCATGGCTAGGACGCAGGGACCGAAAACATGCATTATTCTCTTTAGCCTTATCTTTCTTCTCTTGTAGATTAATCCGCTGTCCACTGTAGCCTTCTTGACTCTGGTGACCTTTTTCACAAAAGATGCAGTTTCGCATCTTAGTGGTGTTGGCGAGGTCAGTAGACGTCGGCGTTTTACTTTCAGTATTACTCTTAGGAAGATATTTCCTGTTTGATCGATCATTCTTCGCATCTTGATTTTAGTCGATATTGAACGCTGCTTTGGCCATATTCACTCGACACTCGCCCTTCACTTCTGTCTTCAAAAACGCCACGAGTTGTGTCAACTTCTCCTGTACTCCTCTTCCACTCGCCGTATATTGGCTTCGTTCCCATACTCTAACTCCTGTCCTCTGGTAGCGCTGATTCGACGAGTGGGTACAGCATAGCCGCAAACTTGTAACGAGCAGCGCCTAATGTTTAAAATGCTTCGCAGTTGTGTCTCCAGTCTATCGTAAAGCTTTACTACAGACTTCTTGCCTTCGTCTCTCACGTTCTGAAGCACGTTCTGGTGCAGGTCGTGTACATAAATCTCAACAAGCATTTAGTCCTCTCCAAAACGTGATTTGATATAATCGATGACTTTATGGTAGTTATCGGCACTCGGTGGAAAACCTTCGACTACTTCTCTTGCTTCGGAGTTCTCGGCGGTGGCTTGAAAGAGATACTGGAACTTAGTTTCTGGAGGCATCTGAGGATCCCGGTCAATCGTGCTGAACTGACTCCAGAACGTAATCCATTCTCTTGGTTCTCCCCCGAACTTCTTGAACACCAGCTTTGGTAGTCGATAGGTCATTGCTGCTGAGCCGCTGATTATACTAACATCATCCTTTTTTCCAAGAGCTTCGTAATCAGTCATAATGTTACTGAAATTGTCTTCGTACTCATAAACGGATTGATAGTCGGCAGTGAAAGTGTCCTTAGACACCGATTCTCGTATCCTTATGTTCAATTTTAAAAGTTTTCTTCTTTCTTCTGCTTTCATGACTTCCTTCTTGATCTCCGTTTCGAGCTCCTTGAACGCCTTGGTGAACATCGCACGCAATGGCGTCCTAAGCTTCTTGAGTTCCGCACTACTAACTGGTTGGTCAGCCATCCTAACTGCCCCTAACATACTGCACTGTTGTGTTATCTGCAATTCTTTAATCTGAGTCCTGTCGGCTGTGCCAAGTCTCGATGAGGTAAACCTCGATATGACTGTACCACAGAGAAGAGAAAAATTTCCCTGTAATGCTTCAAGAAGTTGAAGACTCCAGAAATAACTTTGGACGAGTTTTAAAAGCGTTGTAAAAGAGACTTGTTTATTGTATCAGCTAGTAGCGCGCTCTCCTCTAGCCACGAGCTCTTCTGCCGGCACAGGCAGCATCTCCTTTCATAAAGGCAAAAATACAAACAAAATAAAATATACAATATCTATTTACATATATAGAAGAAAGCAAAGTATATTTTTACATATAGGAGGAATATTCTCCAACACTGCCCGTTGGGTTTACAAACCTTTGATACCCGATCAAAAGACTGTAATGAGAAAGTTATCTTCGGACAATTTTGCGTTATTTGAAGCCAATCCAGAGGAATTCGTTACTAGATTTGTTACCATGGGTGAGGCTTGGGCCCATCACTTTACACCAGAGTCCAAGCAACAATCCATGCAATGGAGACACTCCGGTTCCCCTACCCCCAAGAAAGCTAAGACAGGTCCATCAGCAGGGTGGATTATGGTGTCTGTTTTTGGGATTCCGAGGGGGTACTTCTTCTAGGCTTTCTGAATAAGGGTCAACCCATCACTGGCAATTATTATGCAAATCTTGTGAAGCAACTACGAGAAGCTATTTAAAAAAAGAGAAGAGGAAAGTTGTCCAGGATGATTTTTTTACCATCAAGACAATTGTTTGAAGTTTAAATGTTAATTTTGTAATTATTCTTATTTTTTTTTATTTTTTTTTTAATTCATTGAAGCATTTTTCTGGCAGATATATTCAATATTTTATCATCATCATTTTTTTAATATTATTATTTTTTCTTTGTTAGTTATCAGATAATTTTGTGATTGTAGCTTCTCTTTGTTTTGTTTCTTTTTAAGCAATAAAATATATAGAACTAAGGTGTAATATTCAATTCAAGCATATGGAACCAACATCGATTCATTTTTAAAACAAAGCAATACCATAAGCTTATACAACTTTCACTTTTTCAAACATTGGTCCTTCGAGCCGGATCGAAGCCTGATACGGTAAGTCAACCTCAAGGATGCAGAAACAGAAATAAGAAGAATCGAAAGACTAGGTCTTTTTTTAGAAAAGTTGGAAGAGGAAATAACAACGCAGCCGATTGTTTTGAACTCGATGCAATATTAAAAAAGATCGAGAAAATTAAACATCAGTTGGAACAAGCATATGAATATTTTGTGGGGATAAAAGATACAGACGAACTTTTATTACAAATAGAGGAAGTAACCGATAAATATTGTAAACTAGAGGTGAAAATTCATCGGTTTACTCAACCTTTTCTCAATGATGGAATTGTGTGCATCGCTATTGCTAGCTCAGCTGACTAAACTCGTTTGTACGGCTCTGTCGTTGAATATAAACAAGGTTACGTTGTGGTTAGATTCCACCATAGTGCTGAGTTGGTTGGCTTCAGAGCATAGCAGATAGAAACCTTATGTTTCTAATCGGGTAAAGGATATACAAGAGCTATTTCCATGTCGTTGGATGCACGTCAAAGGGGAGGACAATCCCGCTGATCTTGCATCCAGGGGAATATCATTGGATCAATTGCTCGATCTTGAGTTATGGTCCACCATGGTTGAAAACAACATCACAACTCTATAACGACTCTATACCAGTGATAAATGAGCAATTCACCATTGAACAAATTAAAAAGGATAACAGGATGGATATTTTGTTTCTTCTATAATTGTCGAAAACCTCTCAAAAAAGAAAAATCCGGAGCATTATCTCTTGAAGAAATTGACACCTCTTTCAACAGAATTATTCAATATGCCCAACAAGAGGATTTACTACATAGATTTGAAACAATTAGAGGCCTTACAACCTTTAAGTGGGAAAAGTCCTTTATTAAAATTGAATTATTTTCTTGATAAAGGTGGATTACTCAGAATGGGTAGACGATTAAAAAAATGCATTTTTGAGTTTTGATCAAAAACATCCAATTATTTTACCAAAGGCACATTATATTACTCAATTAGTAATAAGACATAACCATGATAGACTATTACATGCAGGTGTACAATTAACTCTATCAGCCATCAGAGAAAAATATTGGATACCATCTGGACGATATCTATTAAAAATATCTGTTTAAATGCATTAAATGTGCTAGATTTATAACAAAGCCTGTACAACAACTGATGGGCAATTTGCCGACATCATGGATCAATTGGACAAGACCATTCACTAAAACAGGAATTGATTTTGCTGGACCGGTGATTGTGAAAACATCGAATTTGAGAAATGCAAGATGTGATAAGGCTTATATTGCATTATTTATCTGTATGTTCTCTAAAGCCATACACATAGAGCTCGTTACTAACTTAACAAAAAAGGCCTTCCTGGCTGCTCTTCGGAGATTTATTGCCCGTAGAGGTTGACCGGAAGAAATAAACACTGATAATGCAAATAATTTTGTCGTAGCTTACAAAGACTTAAGAAGGTAATTGAATTCAAACACTCATGGCTTTCCTTCTTCAGAAGAGATCAAATGGAATTTTATTCCTCCATACTCACCTCATTTCAGAGGACTATTAGAGGCAGGAATTAAATCTGTAAAATATCATATACGTAGAATCGTGGGTAAAACTAAATTAACATTTGAAGAATTAACAACAGTGCTAACCCAAATAAAGGCATGTCTAAATTCAAGACCATTGTGCCCTCTAACAGATGACCCTGAAGACTTGACTGCGTTGACTGCAGGACATTTCCTCATTGTAATTCCACTGACTGAAGTCCTATCCCTAGTTAGAGAAAGCGGCTCCAGTCTTAAAGGAAGATGGCAATTGTTTAAACAGATCAAGACAGACTTTTGGAAAAGATGGTCATGTGAGCATTTTTTCAGACTACAGAACAGACCAAAATGGTTGGCCCCAGTGGACAACATCAAGATTGGAACATTGATTTTGTTAAAAAAAAAAAAGGACAACCTTCCTCCTCTAAATTGGAGAATGGGATGGATCAATCAGGTGTATCCGGGAGAAGATGGGTCGGTACGTGTGGTTTCAGTCAAGACGACGGATTGAGACCTCAAAAGAGCTGTGGCCAAAGTTTGTCCTCTTTCCCTTGACTGTCCTACTATCTAGACTTGAATCCTTGTTTGCTGATTTTCTTTTCTTTCTACCCCTGTCATTATCAAATGTTGATATTATAATCTCAAGCGGGGTGGAATGTTCGAAGTATATATGTAAATTTTGTAATTATTCTTATTTTTTAAATCATAGAAGCATTTTTCTGGCAGACATATTCAATTTTTATCATCATCATTTTTAATAATTATTGTATTTTTTTCTTTGTTAGATATCAAATTATTTTGTAATTGTAGTTTCTTTTTTGTTCCTTTCTAAGCAATAAAATATATAGAACTAAGGTGTAATATTCAATTCAAGCATATGGAACCAACATAGATTCATTATTAAAACAAAGCAAAATCATAAGCTTATACAACTCTCACTTTTCACACAACAATGCTCCGAGTTATCGGACGCTGCAAGCCATAGCTGCTATTTATGATTCTGGCTTCGAACTTTTACCACATGGACCCTATTCACCAGATCTAGCTCCATCTGACTTCCACCTATTTCCTCCTTTGAAAAAATCACTTTTCTTATTTTCTTCATATGTCGGGCCACCGACTTATGGGACACCCCTCGTATAACACAAGAGGTAACTGTCTTCTCTTGTATTAGGTCACAATCCTTGCTCAAAGTGGCGCGCTTCATTCTCAAACAACGCCTGCAGACGATAGATGACAGATTGGACCGCATTAAATTAAAAATCTGTTGAAATTGATGAAACGTACCGTCTGATAGAACCCTTCAACATGGCCAATGTAGTAGGCCGGCATCGTTAAACACGCGACTTAATGTACCCCCATAGCCAAAAATCGCTGTCTGGTGATTTTGGAGGCCACTGGTGTATAAAGTGGCGACTTATCACACGATCTTCCCCGAACGTATCCTTTAGCAATTGTTCGGCACCGCGGGAGATATGAGGAGGTCTCCATCTTGCATGAATGTTATTTCGCTTAGTGCGTGTCTGTCCTGTAAGGATGCCCGAATGACCAATTTCTTCGGTCTTTGAGGTTTAGCTTGCACACCGCCCACGAGAGCCAACAGCCCGAAACGCGTACGTGGTTAGCTTTTCAATCAAGAATAGGTATTTGGCCAATTCTGTATAATGAGAAATCAACGAATAATTTATATTTATTCCGATAATTGGCACAGGCCATCAGAAAATTTCACTTGCATGATAAGGATATGCTTTTTTTCTTTCTTTAAAACATGAAATATTTTTATAAACAATATAAAATAAAAAAAACCATAGGAGGATATATGGTCTATATATGAAAAATAACATCAAGCAAATGGTTTTCATTTTAAACTTTGTATACAGATAAGCACTAAGGAAGATATTTGTTATAATTTTATTAATTATTATTCAAATTTTAGAAATAACTTTGTTTTCAGCTCTAGGTTGGGTTTTAGGTTGTTTTATAAGCTTTATCTTACAAATAACCTCAACCTAATTAACCATCAATCTTAAAAGTATTTTTCTCCCATCCGTAATATCTTGTTTATTCTCCTTGTATCAGCACAATAGAAGTATTATTCATAAATTACTATGATTTTATATTATTTTTGGTTGTACAAGTTTTTAAACAAGGTATGTACAAGTTTTACCTTCTTTTATCTCACAAATATGTTCCATGTTGTTTCTGAGAAAACAATTTTGATTTATTTATCATTAGTGAGATTGCGATTTTAAAATATATTATCTCCTCTCTCTATTTTCTAGCTCATTCCTACAAATATGATAAAATATATTTTATACATCATTATATATCAGAACTATATACCATTTACTATAGTTGGAAGGATTCTTTTATAAATTATTTTATCTCAAATAATTTGAATAAATACAAATTTAAGACTTATTAAATCATATTTATAAACGTTTATTGTCTTCTGACGTTTCAGCGACTCATTTTCAACCTTTAAAATAGGTCGAATGGTAAATATACGACTAATAGTTTTTTCAGCCTCTTTTTTGAAAAAGGTAACAGTAGGTCTCCAAAATGTCAAAAAGACAAAAAATAATTCATAAAAATGTTGATGAAGTCTTTAAAACTTGAATAAATCAAAATCCAGCGTACAATTATGGTATTTTCTATAAATGATTTCAACTTTGAAGTTTCAGTGACATTTTAGCAACTTTATCGAGAGAAATATATTGGAATATATGGCATAAAAAAATAAAAAAATTATATGAAAATAAATAGGTTGAAAATTTAAGGAATTAGAGATTTCTGACAAGTAAGGCTAACTAAATATCAACTGGCTGTTTTGACTCAGACTAGACGAAATCTATCAAACTCTATATTCATCAATTTTAACAGATTACTTGATTTACTTGTGTATTTAAATATAAAATAAATTTTGGTGAGCGAAAAAAACATTATATAATGAAAAATATCAAAGCTAAATTAATATATTGGGAAAAAACAATTACAATGACTCCTTTCATTTATATAAAATTCTGAAAAATTGTGACTGAAATATCGATAAAAATTAAGTTAAAAAAATCAGCAAAACAATAAATGTGATTAAAGCGTGGTAAAATATTTAAAATCTGCCATATATAAGAACCTTATTTAAAATATCTAAGATTAAAAAAATCTTGACCACACTAAAATAGGCGTCTTTTTAGATAATGCTCTTTCATATAAAAAAAGGTAATGTTTGTGGTTAGGACATGCCTAATTTGTTTTAATATTAGCATCTGACCTTTTAATTTAATTTATTTTTCTCATAAAAATATCTGAACTGGATAAAAAGAAATAAATATTTTTGGTATATGATAAATAGAAAAGATAAAGAAGAATAATTAGAGGCAAACAATGTGAATATATGTTGACTTTGCTCAGAAATGTTTAATGAAACTGATTCCAATAATTATTAATTGAACATTATATTTATTGATTTACAAGAGAGAGAACAAAAATATAAAAAGGAAACTAATATTAAATAAAGGAACTTTTTTTTTCTTTTCGGTTAGCGCCTATTTACCTGTGAGCTTACACACACTCTGTGGAACAATTATTTAATAAATATACAACACACGCTCCCCTGTGTGTAAGCCCTAATCAGCAAGTCCAAGGCTATCTGCACATTTCCGTAGTTTGTCCTTATAGTCCACACCATATCTTTGATTTCAGCAGCAACCAGCAACCAGTCTGGCCTTTCTTTTATAGATGTCGTCATTTGATGTTCTCTTCGTACTATAGACCCATTTACTATTGATGATTTTCATACCATTTTCCCTTGGTACTAGTGTCCATACTTTATTTTTCTTTATCTCACTGAGCTTTTCTTCCATTGCTTTATGCCATTCATTTCTTCGCCACTATCCATTGCTTCTTTAAAGTTCTCCGAAATATGATGATCTATTTCCATAATTAAATTTGCCTCATTCCTATCCTTTATCCTTTGTGGGCGTCAAACTCCTTCTTTGATCAATTTCCTTTCTTATTCTTCAAGTCTTGCTTTGTGCCGTTCTTCTAAGATACTCTTTGTTTCTTCTTTCTTTCTTCCTCATTTTACGCATATTTCCTCTGTCGGTTCAGTTTGTGTTAAGTCATTTTCATATCACCACCTGGTTTTACTGAAATATCCTTCTGACACTTCATTTTACTCTCTGTGACAGGATTGTCTTCTTTCAAGATAAGAAAGTCTTTAGCAACTATTTCTTCGAAATCTTTACTAATATTTTTTGATCTGACTTCATGGATTCTCTTTGTCATTATATCATATATTCTGTAAGCTTTTCTTTTAATGGAATAACCAATAAATATTACCTTTCTACCCTTTGGTGAAAATTTGTTTCTTTTGGTTTTCTCTCAAGCCAATGTGTCAAACATCCAAATATTTGAATAGGTTTGACTGATGGTTTCCTCCCATTCCATCTCTGTATAGGTGTATGGTGCTTGATAGACCTGTGGGGGGTACAAATCTTAATGTATGCAGCTGTAGCAATTGCCTCTGCCCAAAATTCATGGATAATTTTGAGTCAATTAGTAAGGTTCTTGCTGTATCTATAAGAGTCCTATTCACTCTCTCTGCGACTCCATTAATTTGTGGTGAGTATGTGGTGGAAATGTGGTGATGGATCCCACTTCTTTCGAAAAGTCCTTCAAATCTAGAGTGACAAATTTCAGTTCCATTGTCCGTTCTTACATCTTTTATTCTAGGACTTAATTCGTTTTCGGCTATTGCTTTGAATTCTTCAAATCTTTCAAGGGTCTCATCTTTTGATCTCAGGAAATATACAAGGTTCTTCTACTGTAATCATCTAATATAACAAGAAAATACTTAGATCCTCCTAAAGATTGACATGGCATGGTCCACATAAATCCATATGAATCAACTGCAGGGGCTTAACTGTATAATTTTATGTAATATTATATGGCTCTGAACCTGTTTTCCCATTGTGCATGCTTCGCACTCTGGTAACCAAACTAGATCCAATCCTCTTACAATATATCCTTGAATCATTTTTTCATGTACTCTTCATTTATATGGGTTAATATTTTATGCCATAAACTTATATTGCTATTTTTATTTGATAAATGTGTATTTACGACCATGACATTTTCATTTTTTTGCTATTGGTACTTTTCTTAGTTTCGTTTCCAACATAAACATTCTATCTTTAATATATGCTTCAGCAACTAAATCATTCCCTTCATTATAAATTTTTGCTCCATCCTTATTGAAGATAACTGGATTTCCCTTGTTGACTAATTCGTATACAGACAAGAAATTATTCCTTGAACTTGGTACATGTAAGATATCTTTGATGCGAATATATTCTTGGCCTTCACTTGTGCATGTAGTAAGTCTCATATCTCCTTTGGCTATGGCTTGGGTAGTTTTGCCCTTCTCAGCTAGGTTGATTTCACTTTTGTACTCTGTCACATTTTCCATCAAGGTTAGGTTTGGGGTTAAATGTGCGGTGCATCCTGAATCTATACACCATATTTGCTTTCATTTCTCTCATCTGGTGAATCTACAAATTCTTTTACATATGTTTCAAATGCTTGCTCATTAAAGCTACTTTTAATAGTATCCACTAGGTTATTTGAATGTTCCCTACTGTATTTTTGATTTCTATAATAAGGAGTCCATTTATTTTGATATCATTGTTTCTGTTTATCTCGAAACCAGCAATCATTAGCTAGATGTCCCTTTTTATTACAAACAAAACATCTTTTTGGCTGAAAATGTCTAGCTTTTCTCTATTTAATTCTGTATGCTTGTTCATGCACATTCTCAACTGATTGATTCAATCTCATATTTCTTCTTGACTCTTCTTCTCTCAGAGTTTGTTGAATCTCTTCAACTGTTGCCTCCCTCTGAGATCGTAAGACAATAGCAATATTTTCATACTTTGAATGTATGCCTCTGACAATATGAAATGAAAGTTATCTTGAGGTAAATTGATGCCCTAATGATGAACTTCTAGCAGAAATATTTTTTGCCCTAGTTTTATATTCATCTACGGTTTCATTTTATCTTTCTTTCTAATGTTCTTTAATTCTAAGCCTATATCAATAATTTTATCTTCCAAATTGCCAGTGTATGTTTTTCTCAGTGAGTCCCATACTTTCTTAGCATTTGTTTCTCCTATGAACCTTCCAGCTTGTTTATTGGTCAACGTAGTGATGATTATCCCAAATGCTTCATCATTTTTATCACTCCAAATCTCCCAAGAACTTTTGTCTTCCATATTAGGTTCTGGATCGTAAATTACACATTTAAATAATTTTCTACCTCTCAGAACTGCGCCGATATTCAACGCCCATATTTGATAATTAATTCGTGTTAATGGTTCTATTTTTGTTCGGAATAAATTTTTTTCACAAAGCAATAACGCGCCATCTATACATATAAAATGAAAGGATTTGAAAGCACGAATGTTTCTTCTATACATAATACAAACTTCTACTGTCCTTACTGCGATGAAAAAATATATTGGGAGAGCTAGGCTCATCAGTAGTGAACCTTCCCAGCGGTTTCGCCAATTTAATCCACCAGACCGCTTCTCAGAGCTCTAATACTGTATTGAAAGATTCTGCTTATATACGCAGCACTGAAGGGTGGAATCTCAGAAATGGTTTTCAAGAAGACTATGGACATAAGCTTATAGGACAGTAGAATTACATTCAAATTACATTAAAATTCAGATGAGCCAAGCCCTCCCAATATATTTTTCATCGCAGTAAGGACAGTAGAAGTTTGTGTTATGTATAAAAGAAACATTCGTGCTTTCAAATCCTTTCATTTTATATGTATAGATGGCGCGTTATTGCTTTGTGTTAATTTTTGCCTAACTGGCCTTGTCTTTATTGTTTGCGGAAGAACATTGCTCGATGCAAATATTTGAATGTAATTCTACTGTCCTATAAGCTTATGTCCATAGTCTTCTTGAAAAACACATTTCTGGGATTCCACCCTTCAGTGCTGTGTATATAAGCAGAACCTTCCAATACAGTGTTAGAGCTCTGAGAAGCGGTCTGGTGGATAAAATTGGTGAAACACCTGGGAGGATTCACAACTGATGAGCCAAGCCCTCCCAATATATTTTTTCATCGCAGTAAGGACAGTAGAAGTTTGTATTATGTATGAAAGAAACATTCGTGCTTTCAAATCCTTTCATTTTATAAAAAATTATATTCAGCCGTTTTCGCCTTCTGAACTAATATAAACAAACAAATATATTTTAAAAACAAATATAAATTTTAAATTTATTTAAATATTGGGTAGCTTTTAAACATGCAATATATAGATATAATTTAACTTCATCTATATAAATACCTTCAATCTTCTCAGAAGTGCTTCAGTTTACCGATCAGAATAAACTTCTTGCTTAATCTTCAGATTAAATATTTTCGCTTTTGAGCTTTATATCAAACAACCACGCTCTGCTACCAATTGTTGACTTTGCTTATAATTTTTTAATGAAACTGATATCAATAATTATTAAGTAAACATTATATTTATTGATTTACAAGAGAGAGAACAAAAATATAAAAGGGAAAATAATATTAAACAAAGGATTTTTTTTTCTTTTCGGTTAGCGCCTATTTACCTGTGAGCTTACACACACTCTGTGGAACAATTATTTAATAAATATACAACAATTTACAAGAGGTACTCCAAATAAATATGCGAGATATCTTACAATATTCAAAAGACAAGAGAACTGTTTGATAATAATCTTAGATTATATTTAGATAGAGACTTCTTTATTTCTCCTTCAACCAATCAAACCATATTATCATTTAACCTTATCACTCAATATATTTCTTTGGTCAAATAAAATTTAAAATCTAAAAAGAGGAATATTTTAAGATTAACTTTATTGACAAATACCTAAAAATATAATAAAACCAGAAAAAATATATTTAACACCTTTCCATAAAGTTTTTTTTTTCTGATCGAACAAAGGTTTTTGTCGAAACAATAAAAATCCACAGGCCGAAGTGTCTGCTATTTCAAGAACAATGAATGCCGGCCAGACAACCTCTATTTTAAATCTAAACATGTCGATTTCATTTATTTATTTCACTATTTACATTATGGAAAATATGATGCGTGAGGACACAGATTCTATGTAAGTTATTGTTTAATAATAATGTAAATTCTTATACCATTCTGATGGATTTAAGTTTGGAGAATAAGTTTGAGGTGAAGCGTTTCAATTTCAAAAAGGAGTTGATTCAAGATTATAGAAGTTTAAAGTATAAGACGAAAAATATTAATTTACAAATTAGAAGGTATACTAAATGAGTTTCAAGTGAAAAATGTGATTTCTATATTTTTCTATCCAACTATAAAACAGCTTAACGAATATATCAACGTGAAAATAAATAGCACAAATGTGATATTGTACTGGAATAAGATGCATAAATTAAGAAAAAAATATGATGACGCAAGCCTTTAGCAACTTCCAGTTGCACGATAAGGTGATGCCTCTTTCTTTTTTTAAATAAATCAATGTTTTATTTTAATGAGATTAAAATATATTCGGCAAATAATAATGTAAATACAAAGTCAAAGCAACAACAAAAAGCTTCATAGAGACCTTTAGGTCTTAAACAGATTCTTTGAGTAGAACAGTGTATAAACAGGAATATAAGAGTAATAGTAACCAATAATCAGCAGTGATATTTACAATTTATCAAATAGGGGGAAGAAGAGAGAAAAAAGGGCACAACAATGTAAATAATTATTCCTTCTTACAATTTGTAGAGAATATAAAAGATAATTTCTAATAGAATAATCACTCTTATCAGAAAGGAAATGATTGAAAGAAAGGAATGATATCAGAAATAAAAAACACAATATGATCAAGATATTGAAGAAATTTATTAAGGGAATTCCCCTTATATTAGTTTTTCATCCCTCCCTCCCTTCCCCCGTTAAGGGGAGCGATGGACGATTTATGTCGTTCTTATGAAGAAACGTGCTCTTGGGCATTGATTACTGCTTACTTGAATTCCCCTCAGTCTTAGTGAGTAGACACCTAGAGTTAATACTTTTGGTTAATTATTTAGAAAGCTACTATTATTATTGTGTATAGTCGAATTTTTTTACTTATCCTAAGTGCACAATCCATCAAATAGTGGATTGAGAGTTGTGATTGATTACTGTGAGTGTACCGCATGTCTACACAAGTAGAACAAGGTATTGGTTGGTGTTTGTAATCATTTGTACTTTTGGTATACTACTTGTCTACATCTGTTATACCAGGTCATGGTAATCATGGTGGGTAGAGGGTTGTGACAGCTTATACTGTAAGTACACCAGAGGTCTATACATGTAGTACCAGGTTATTATATTCAAGGTGGGTAGAGGCTTGAGAGGCTTGTACTATCAATAGACAACATGTTTACACATACAAAGATGTTAATACTGATCGCTTATATAAGCATTGCAGATTATATTTTGGCATGAACAGAGTATTTATGCAAATTTTGCCTTGAATACCTATTTATTGATTTCTCAGGATGCCTCTAGAGGTTCATATTTGGTCGTTGAGGTACAACTTGCACCGCGCTGACGAGGGCCAACAGTCCGAAACCGTTCGTGATAGGCCTTTCTTGATTTATTAGGAGAAAATAGGTTGTCCAAATATTATGTAACAATATTTTGTAAATAAATATTTAGTTGCTTTTTTACACTAGATGGCGCTTCATCAATAGATTTCAAGTATCTGTTTACAATTTATAAACCTTTAAAAAAATAGATAATAGTTTCTTTACATATGAATATCAACTAGAAAAATTAGAAGATACAGGTATATAGTCTATACCATGTTGACTATTAAGACATCTATTTATTCTAATGGTAGCGAGCGGACAAAGCATCCAATATAACATTCAATTCCCGTCTTTCAGAAAGTAACTGATGCTAAAAGCTTCTTTGAGCTTGTTTACGACGCCGTTGAGTACCTTTGTGCCTTTTTATGAGATCTTCCTGGTCAATAGTCAAGAGGACTAGGGAATAATATCACAGATATTACAGAAAATACCGGAATCATTGAATCATATTGCAATTAGAAAGTCATTTGGTTATTAAATATTAGCTCAAAAAAATGAAACTACTTATTTTTTTAATAGAGATCTCACCATTATAAGTAATGTTGGGAGAGAAGTGTGCTGCTGGAGTATTTTATTGACATTACACATTTTTACTTTTTTTGTCAACATCTTTTATCATAGGTTTACTTATATATATATATATATATATATATATATATATTAAAATAGAGCAATCTATAAATAGATCTTTAATTAAAATGGAATATTTTGGATCAAAATATCAGTTATTTTACCAATATTTCAGTTGGCTTAACGCCAACCTTTTTCAAGGTGTTATAACATATTTAATGTGTGCCAACAACTAAAATATTGGTAAAATAAATGATATTTTGATCCAATATATGCCTTTTTAATTAAATAAGATATATTATATATAAGCTCTAACTTCCTGGGATGACTTTCATAAGGCTCTGGGTGAAGCATTTGGCCAACAAGAAGAGGTATTTAAAGAAGTTGAGTCTCTACTGAAGCCTAGAGCTCAGAAATTGAAGGAATCTTCGGAGGCCTACACCCAGGATGTACTGTACTTTTGTCAAGTAGTTAAACCCTGGATGGATGATGAAACCAAATTAGGACATATGATGAAGGGAGTCACAGAGGACATATATCAGATATTGATTGCAATAGATGTTGAAAATGTGAATCATTTCTTGAAGGAATGCCGGAAAATAGAAATTATGAGAAAGAGAAGAATATCTTCAAGATTTGAAAGACTTCCAAATGTGGCTTCAATGGCCTACGAGGAAGAAGATCTTCCATCATTGATTAGAAGAATTGTGCAAGAAGAGATACAGAAAGTAATAGCCCCACCAGGACTGACCACAGATTCGCTAGAGGACATGATAAGAGAGGAGGTGAAAATTAATTTGTCGCCAATCTCTAAAAAAAATTCAATTCAAGTAAGGAACCAATCAAGACCATTCAGAACGTATGAACCATCTAAAACAACTGACTATTCGTCTCCCACTATTCTGCCGAAATCTCAGCAATGGAGGACTCCAGACGATCGCCCATTATGTTTTCATTGTGGAACACCTGGTCACGTCGTCAGGCATTGTCGGAAGAGAAGGCAAGCTTTCGCGGATGCTCTCGCCAGGAGGGAACCAAGGAGACCAACAACACTGGGTGACTATATGCCAAATATTGAAGAAATAGAGCCTAGGATTTCACCAGCTCGTCAGCCTAGGAGTGCCTCACCCTATCCGGGGAGAGGGATAAGTACAGGACGCAGGCCATCAAGATCACCTGCTAGGGTGAACAGCCGCTCATCCTCAAGAGAAAGAGAGGAAAACTAGAACTGGCGACCCGCATAGGAGGTAAGGCCGCACGAATATTAAATCCTCCGTAGACGATTTCCACCAAATTGAAGAATAATTTTGTAAATATCACTATAAAAAGGAGTGTGGTACTGTCTTTGGTGGACTCTGGAGCAGACTATTCAGTTATATTCGAAGATTTCCGTCGTCATATAAGAACTCCTTTGTTATCTAGTAAAGGACCAAAAATTTATAAGAGTAGCAAACTCCAAATGTGTCAGAGCCCTAGGACGATGTGATCTAAAGATTAACGTAAATAAATTAACCCAACCATTCGAGTTTATTGTAATATCTAAGTGTATTTATAAAGTTATCCTTTGTTGGGGCTTTCTGAAATTAACTCAAGCCAAAATTAATTGTGGGGAAAATGAGCTTTACTTAAAAGAAGCTCCTATGAAGGAAGAACTCTGTCCAGTACCCCGTTTGCTTTTTAGAGGATAGAATTATTCCACCCAACTCAATCAAGCAAATAACTGTTGTCTGTAGCAACGTTGCGGAGTTCAAGAAGTTCTGATTACTTGCTCTAAAGCTCTTAATTTGGATAAATAAATAATTATTTCGGCCTCCGTTGTCAGTCTCAACCATGGAAGGATCAAAGTTTGGATGGCCAATGGGAGTTACCTTGCAAAGATCATTCCTGCAGGAATGAAAGTTGCTGAAATATCTCTCATAGATACCAGTCATTCATACTGCATAGATGGAGGCAATGATGATTTGAGAAGAATGATAATAGATGCACTGAGAACATGGATAAACTTGTCACCCTTATAGATACTGATATATCCAATGAAGATAGAGTGAGACTGTTGGATGTTCTTAGAAGATACACAAATGTATTTGAATTTCAAGAAGCGAGCCTTAAAACATCCATATTGAAAGTTCAACATCGCATCGATACAGGAGATCATGCCCCTATTAAGCAACGCCCATATAGAGTGTCACCAAAAGAAAATGGCATTATTCAGACAGAAGTGGACAAAATGCTTAAACAAGGAATAATTGAACCATCGGATAGTCCCTGGTTCTCTCCTGTCGTCTTAGTTAAAAAGAAAGATGGAACCTGGAGGTTCTGTGTGGACTACCGCCGATTAAACAAAATAACTAGGAAATACGTATAACCGTTACTCAGAATTGATGACACTCTGGACTCGTTGAGAGGAGCTTCCATATTTTTCTACGATGGATTTGAAATCGGGGTATTGACAGATCGAAGTTGATGAAGCTGATCGTGAGAAGACCGATTTCGTAACCCCTGATGGCCTTTTCGAATTTAGAGTGATGCCTTTCGGCTTATGTAACTTCCCCGCGACCTTCGAAAGAATTATAGATAATCTCCTACGAGGACTCAAGTGGACCATCTGTCTCTGCTAGTTGGATGACATAATAGTATTTTCTAAAACTATGGATGAACATCTACAACGTCTGGAAATGGTGTTGAGCTGCTTTTCAAAAACAGGTCTCATACTTAATTCAGAGAAATTTAGTTTTGGTACTAGTCAAATGAAAGTATTGGGACACTTAATTGATGGATGTGGAATTTATCCCGATCCAGACAAAGTAGAAGCTGTGATGAAATTCCCAAGACCAAAGAATGTCTCAGAAATCAGGAGCTTTTTGGGTTTCTGCTCCTACTATGGTCGATTCATTTAAGAGCTTTGCTGCCATAGCAGGACCGTTGAACGCACTACTAAGAAAGGGAGGAAGATTCTGAAGTCGACTCTGACTTCTGAACCCGTTTTAGGTCACTTTTATGAGACTGCACCAATCTACTTCCATACAGATGCGAGTGGTTATGGCGTCGGTGCTGTTTTAGTACAAATGAAGGATGAGGGTGAGAAACCAATTGCCTATGCATCCCGAACTCTACCTAAAGCAGAGAAAAACTATACTATAACGGAAAAGGAGTGTTTGGCGGTAATTTGGTCAATCAACAAATTTCTACCTTACCTGTTTTGCCGCCCTTTCTACCGTGACTTACCATCATTCCTTGTGCTGGCTAGCAAATTTGAAAGACCCTTCTGGACGTCTCGCAAGATGGGCTCTGCGACTTCAGGAGTATGAGGTTACTGTTTCCTATAAAAATGGTCGCAAGCACAAGGACGCCGATTGCCTTTCCAGAAGCCCATTACCTGACACTTCGGAAGAAAAAGAGGAAGATATACCTTCCCTGGCAATATTGACTGATGCTGAAAAGAAACAAAAGCAAGATCCTTTATTAGCAAAGCTACTGAAAAACTGTGAAGATCCGAATTTTTAAAGATTTTCCATTATTGATAACATATTTTATAAGAAAAATTATGATCCCATAGGTTGTCAGTGGTTCCAAAGTCTTTACGTTTAGAGGTTCTTAGATAACTTCATGACGCCCCTACAGCCGGACATCTAGGTTTTGCTAAAACGTATGACAGGATACGCAGAAGAATTTACTGGCCGGGTCTCTTCAGAAGTGTCCGCAATCATGTCGGACATTGCAGAGAATACCAACGACGTAAAGGATTACCCCAACTACCACCTGGAAACCTTAAACCCATAATTCCGTCCTCAGCTCCTTTCCAGAAAATAGGCGTGGACTTGTTGGGTAGATTCCCCTTGACTAGAGATGGCAACCGTTGGGTGATTGTTTGCATAGATTATCTCACTAAATATGCAATAATGAAAGCCATTCCAACCGAAGGAGAAATTGAGGTCGCAAGGTTCATTTTGAATGAGATTATACTCAAGCATGGAGCTCCCATAGAAATGATTACGGATAGAGGGCGCTCATTTCAAGCAAAACTCATTAAAGAGCTCACCAAAATGTGTGGAATGTCGCATCAATTTACAACGGCCTATCACCCACAGAACAACGGACTGACCGAGAGAGTCAATAAGACCCTGGGAGACATGTTATCAATGTACGTTGACGTAGAACAAAATAATTGGGACTCTATTTTGCCCTTTGTTACTTTCGCTTATAATACGGCAAGACAGGAAACTACAGGCTTTTCACCCTTCTATTTAGTACATGGACGAGAGGCGGAAAAAAATGCTAGACACTCTGTTGTCCTACCAGCCAGGTAACGAAGAAGACTAGGACATAAATGAACTAATGACAGATGCTAAAGACGCCCGCCAGCTAGCTCGCTTACGGACTCTCAGAACCCAGGACATCGATAAAGCACGATACGATGCAAGGCATAAGCCTGTACATTACAACGTTGGCGACCTTGTCTGGATCTTCACACCCGTACGGAAAGTTGGCTTATCGGATAAGCTTTTAAAAAAATACTTCGGCCCATATAAAATAACCAAAAGATTTCGGATGTTAACTACGAGGTAATGACGGTGGACGAATCTCGCAGAAAGAAAAGTTCACAAAATGTGTTACGTAAGAAGCCCTACCAAGATCCTGAACAACAGAACAATGTCGACTACTAAATATCTGGACTTTCTGTGTAATTTTGTAAATAATAAACATCGAGACGCAGTTCTTCTGGGGAAGGAGATAATGTCGCGAAATTTGTTTAGATTGAAATTAAAGTAATTGTTTATTTTTTATTAAATATTTTAATAGTTAGATGTTATGTAAATTCTGTAACTGTATATTGTTGGATCATGATTAATGCGCGTATTTTTAAAATTATTTATAATATTATTTTTTATATATTTAAAATTTAATTTATTTTGTAGCGGATGTATGTAAGTTTTTCTTGTATAGCTATTTTTAATGTAAAGGAAATAAATAATCAAGAATGTATGTCTCGTTAGTTTTTATTTTTAACCAACGTCTCATTTTTACAAAGTCGTCATGTAAACAATGCTAAGTGATGATGATTATTGGCATAAAGTTCTATGAAAAATTAAATATGAGAATAATAATTTTGAGATGTATACAGCATATAAAACATTTTTTTTCGTATCATTTACCCCCGCTTTGATGCATTTATTCACGGAGAATAAATGACGTTAATTGAGAGATGTGAGCCTTTATAGGATCTCCTGTGGGATTTCTTGGTGGGTTGTCTTGATCCGTTGTAGAGAGTTCGTAAGTCACTTTAGACAATCTTCTCAAAACTTGGAATGGTCCTTCGTATTTGGGAGCTGTTTTAATTAGCCTCGGATCATTGTAGGGAATTCTTTTAAGAACGAGATCTCCAACTTCAAATTCAATGTCGGGATGCCTTGAATCATGTCTTCTTTTAGAAATATCACGATGATGTTGAGTTCTTTTTATAGCCAGTTTTCTAGCATCTTCTACCGAGGTTGAGGGGTTATCAGCAAATTGTGGCTGCACATTGTAACCAAAAAGTAGAAAAGATGGCGGAAAACCTGTTACGTCATGAGGGGTGTTGTTGTAGTCAGTAATGACCTTGGGCAAAAGTGTGCTCCATTTCACTTTCGGTTTATCAAGCAAGGCCGCTCTTAACTTGGTCATGATTGTTCCGTTAACCTTTTCGCACATTCCATTACTCTGGGGGTGGTATGGTGTGGTGAAAGTTTGTTTGATGTTATGAACTTTCAAACACCTTTTGAATTCCTTGGAATTAAAGTTCTTTCCGATGTCAGTGATAATATGTTTTATGGGTAGCGAGACTTGAAGGATTCTGTTGAAACATTGTAGCGTTGCTTGAGCTGTGTTTTTGATAGTGGGAAATGCCCAAACATATCTTGTAAGATGATCAATGAACACTTGGATGTACTTGTGCTTTGTCTTTTCAGCTGATGTTCCCATAACTATTGTATCTGCACTTATTAGTTGAGCTGGTTGTAATTCTGTGTCTGGAATTATTAGTTGTCCTAGAGTTGGTTGGTTAGATGATTTGGTCAGTTGACATGTCTTGCATGATCTCACATAAGATTTAATTTCCTGTACCATGTCTGACCACCAAAATAAAGGAACTATTAATTTGACTGTCTTGTTCATGGATGGGTGACTCATGTTATCAAGATATTCCTTCAGAATGTGTTCTTTAAAAGAAGCAGGCACCACAGCCCTGAGTAGTCCTCTCTTCTTGACCATCACTGTGTTTTGATGATCTTGAGGGTCTTCAATGAAGCTGAGATCTGCATGTCTTTGATGTTGTTGTAGCTCGAAAATGGAAATACTTAGTACTCTTGATTCTCGCTATGCAGCCATGAATATGATTGGTAGCGCCAAAACCTGTCTGGACCTACACAAGATGAGTTTTACCAGCTGCGAACATTTCAAGAGCCGCCTAATTCAGGATTTTGCCTCAGACGCCAACAAATAAGGAATGAAGATGAGGCTAAACAGAATGCAGCAGTGGAATGAACCTGCAATCAGGTTTGCAGAGGATATCCTGGTTCTGTGCAACAAGGTCGACCCCTAAATGGAAGAAGAGACTAAAATAAATTGGGTTATTGGAGGGTTGAAGAAAGAGTACTCTTTTGCCCTCTACTCAAGCCCTCCTAAGAATACCAACGAACTCTTAAGATTGTGTAAAAAGATGTATTTGTTTGAAAATAATTATCGAGAACGTGTAGAAAAGTCAAAGGCTCTATATAATGGACCACGCTCTCCTCGTTCCCATCATCAAGAGCAATGGAAGAACGCTCCGTTGTTCAGAAGACCAGAACAGAACACCTCCAAGCCCCAGGCCCCGCTCCGAGGTACTACCAGAACAAGCCGCTGCCCCAGGTATCTGCCCCTAGACGATTTTACACTCCCAATCCTGAGCCAAAACCGGTCTACCCAAGGAAAACATACAATAAGAGTCCAGATTCAAACAGGAATAGGACAGAAGACGGGAGACCAATATGTTTCAAGTGTAAAAAGCCAGGACACGTAGCGCGGTATTGCAGAGTCAAGTTTGTGAGGATCGTAGAAGAGGACCCCTCAGTTTCCCAAGACAAGAGTCAAGAAAATCTTCAAATGGACGAAAGAAAAGATTATACACGGCCTCGCCTCTATGCGGATGTTTGTAATGACATACGCACGAATATTCCTACACGGAATAGATATTCCGTGTTGGAAGATTTAAACTAAGTGTCGCGCCCTATTCCTTCAATCAAAGCAAGTCGACCATAAATGGAATTAGAAAGTTGGACCCTAGGTACAAAATTAATATTAATGTGGACAAGATAGGGTTATGGGAAGTTTTGATTGATATAGGCGCCGATCTTTCAGTGGTCGACATAAGAACAGCACTTTTTGCTGGCCGTGAAATAAATAGTCTCACTAAAACGTGTTCGGGACCCGATGGGAAAAAATAGATATGGTAGGTAGCATTATTTTAGATTTAAAAATTGATGACACTGAATTATCCCACGAATTTGTAGTAATGGACGCGCATCTACGAACTCTTATTCTTGGACGAGATTTCCTTTAAAAAAATGAATGCTAAATCTGATTGTAAACGAGAACCAATAAAATATAATTTGATGAGTAAGCAATTATGATCTAAAATAAAATAAAGGGCTCTACAAATACCGTTATACCTGAACTATCTATTAATTTGATTAGGGCCTCAATAGAAGCATAGGATGGCGAATATGTCATCGAAGAGAACAACAGAATGACTCAAACAAATGGTATTCGAAGAAGTTTGCTTACTGTCACGGATAAGAAAACCCATATCTGGGTAACGAACCCTTATCCTCGACCTTTAAAAATCATGAAAGACCAAACATTGGCTTATGGAAGTTTTCCTGCAGAGGTAATTTTATAGAGAATATAGAGAAGCAGAATAAAAATGACGAAACACAATTTCAAATAAACAAAAAATTATCATTTAAAGAACAAGAGAGGTTTAAACAAATTTTGGCAAGTATACTGATTTGTTCTCATCGAGGTTAGGCAGGACCAATTTGGCAAAACATCAGATTCATACAGAAGACGCAAAACCGATAAAGCACAAGCCTTACAGAGTAAGTGCTAAGCAACGAACCATCATAAAGGATCAAATAGACGAGATGCTTGAAGAAGGAATAATTAGACCATCTTCAAGTCCTTGGTCCTTTCCCGTTATATTGGACAAAAAACGAGATGGCAAATACAGATTTTGTGTGGATTACAGGAAATTAAATGAAGTAACAGTGAAGGTTGTTTATCCAATCCCAAGAATTGATGATGTAATGGATACTCTCCAAGGATCCAAGTACTTCTCAGCAATAGATCTCAAATCGGGATATTGGCAAGTCAAAATTGAAGAGAGAGACAAAGAGAAGACGGCTTTCACTACGGCACATAGATTATATGAATTCAACGTAATGCCCTTCGGTCTATGCAACGCCCCTGCTACCTTTGAGAGGAACATGGACAATGTCCTTGGAAATCTTAGATGGCAGATTTGCCTTTGCTACCTGGACGATGTGATTATATACAGTTCGGACTTTCCAACTCACATTAAAAGACTTGAAGCTGTCCTCAGATGCTTCAGCGAATCTAATTTAAAACTGAACGCCAAGAAATGCAGATTTGCCTTCGAGGAACTTGAGATCCTTGAACATATAACCAACCAAGAGGGTATAAAACCTGCCGAATATAATATCAAAGCCGTTAGAGATTTTCCTCAGCCCAAGAAGGCCAAAGAAGTGCAATCATTCCTAGGAATGTGCTCATATTATAGAAAATTCATCAAAGCTTTCTCATTAATCGCTGACCCATTGATCAGTCTAATCAGAAAAAAAAAGTGCAATTTATCTGGACAGGAAAACAGGAAGAAGCGTTCCAAAACCTTAAAAAAGCTCTTATAAATCCGCCAATTTTAGGTCACTTTGATCCAAATGCAGCCACCTGCATTAACACAGATGCCTCTAACATAGGCTTAGGCGCAACAATAATTCAAAATATCGGTGGCGAAGAGAACGTAATATAATATTTGAGCCGAACCCTAAGTAAACCTGAGCAAAATTATTCAACCACCGAAAAGGAATGTTCAGCTGTGGTGTGGTCGATATCAAAATTACGGCCCTATTTATATGGAAGGCACTTTAAAATTGTCAATGATCATCACGCACTATGCTGGCTTAAGAATTTGAAAGATCCGACCGGTCGATTAGCACGATGGGCACTGAAGATTCAGGAATATAATTTCGAAATCATACACAAATCGGGAAAAAAACATCTGGACGCTGATGGTGTATCTAGAGGACCCTTACCAGAAAACGAAAAGGACGAAGATTATGAAAGACTATTTCTGAATCAGATAATAGACGAAAATGATGATTTTTATTGAGAATATTAATGAGAACCTTAGTGGAAACAAGCGTTCAATTACACAGAACTTTAAAGAAGAAAATGGGTCTCTCTACAAGAAAAATCCAAATCCTGAAGGTAGAGAATGGTTGCTGGTAGTTCCAAAGAAGAGAAGGAACGATATCATGAGTGAATTCCACAACCATATCCTGAATGGCCATCTGGGCGTCGCCAGAACCACTTACCGATTGAAGAATAAATACTATTGGCCTTCCATGCTGAAAGATGTTTCAGAATTTGTAAAGACGTGCCATCTTTGCCAAAGTCGGAAAGATTCAAATCACTTGCCTTCTGGACTTTTACATCCTATTCCCCCAGCTAACTACCCTTTTGAAAGAATCGGAATTGACTTTGTTGGCCCCTTGCCATCAACGAAAAGAAGAAGGAAATGGATAATTGTGTTGACGAATTATTATACCAAGTATACTGAAACAAAGGCAGTACCATAAGCGACAGTGGAAGAAGTCTCTACATTTTTAATCGAATATATACTTTCACGTCACGGGGCTCCAAGATTTCTTATCAGTGACAGAGGTTCACAATTCACTAGCAATTTGATGAAGGAAGTTATGAAAATGTGCAAAGTTAAACATTGCTTCACAACGAGCTACCACCCCCAGACTAACGGACTAACGGAACGGCTAAATAGAACCTTAATCAATATGATCAGCATGTATGTGAATACGGATCAGAAGAACTGGGACGAAATCCTACCTTTTATTACTCACGCGTATAATACCACGATTCACAAAACCACAGGCAACTCTCCATTTTTCCTGTTGTTTGGGAGGGAACCCATGTCCCTCTTAGACGACGAGAATATCCCAATGGACAGTAACATGGACGATTACGACGAATATATAGAAAATTACTTAGATAAAATAGCAAGGACGAAAGGGTAATCATTAACAACACAGAGAAGACTCAGGAAAGAATGAAAAGAAACCATGACAGAAGACACAATGAGAGAATCTATGAACCAGGACATTTAGTGGCAGTTTGGACACCAGTCAGGAAAATTGGAAAATGTGAAAAACTATTGAGAAAATATTTAGGGCCATATCGAATATTAAAGAAGCTGTCCAACGTAAATTACTTAATTAAGCCGAAAGATAATCCTGGCCAAGACCCATTGATTGTCCATGTCTCTCAAGCTTCAAATTCTATTTTGAAAGAATTGATGAGGTCACTCACGAGGACGTGACGACCTCTGGAGAGGGGGAAGTGTTGCATCATGATTAATGCGCGTATTTTAAAAATTATTTATAATATTATTTTTAATATATTTAAAATTTAAATTATATATTCATTTAATTTTATAAAACAGATTATTACTATTAAATATTATGCACTATAAAACATTTGTACTTTGATACACTAAATACCCCACCTGCTTTAAACTTTGATGTGATAAATAAAGAGAGATTCTAGGTTCTACCTAAAAATATAGTTGTCTTATTATTGACTGGTTTAACCTTGTAGAATGGTTGAGACACGTTCTGGAAAGTTGCAAGACGCGTCTGAGGAGAGAATCAAGATTGAAAAATCTGCCAAACCGCAGCTTGGTGCAACAATATATTTCTTTCTCTTTCTTTAGATAAAAGGTGAGAAAGATATCACTCAATTTTCGAGCCTTAATTCAATAATAAACCCTGCTGAAATAGCTCTGTGTGTGTGTACCTCTATTCATTCAATTGCGACAATATTATTTATCGTTATTGACCTTTATATAGTTATTTTTACATAAATTTGTTTTGTATGATTTTTTTCATACTTTTTGTATCGTTAATTTTGCATACTTTTGATCTTATCGAGTTATTTAAGACCATAATCTTTAGTTAAGGAGTTCTTTTTCAATCAATTAGTTTTGAATAAACGTAGGTCAAAAGACTTCTCAGATGTTTTCAAGTACTTCAAGTCATAAACGCAGCGATCTTCGCTTTCTTTCTATTTTAAAATATCATTATTTTTTATCGAAGTTGAAAAGTACAAATTCTAGACGTTTTTGTAAACCTAGCGCCATCTATCTTTCGAATATGAAAATATTTTGATCATCGATGCTAATTCTTTCTAAACTTTTAAGATACAAACTATAAAGAAATTTTAGTAACATAAGAATATAACAAATTATAAAAGAAGATTATCTCTATTCAAAAGTCGATTTTAGTCTGTTTTTGAGGCGATTGAGACGAGAATCTCAAAATTATTATACAGTGTGATCTAAAGGTCTTGCACAACTTTAAAAATTGATAACTCCGCGAATATTTGAGAATCAGAGATAAGGCCAAATTGTTTGATAAATTGAAAAATATCGACACTTTATTTTTCCTTTTTTTGAATACCAGGAAAAAACCCTAAAAAATTAAATGATAAATTAATAAAACACCATTTCGCCAAAAGTAGAAGAATTAGATAAAAAATTTTAAATGCAATCCGAGATATGTAAAATAGATAATTGAAAATTAAAACATGTAGCAAAAATATTCATATTTTAGATAGGGTTTGGGGAAATAGATTGAACGTTTTAAAAACACTGCTGATATCAATACACGATTTTTTAAATGTTAATATACAGGGTGATCCAAAAGTCCCGCACAACTTTAAAAATTAATAACTCCGCGAATATTTGCGCTAGAGCAATGCGGTAAACACCATTGTGTTCAGGATGCAATGGGATTTTTTATGGCAAATAATGAAAAATTCGAAATTGATTTTAGTTACAACTTTATTCGCTAGATGGCGCCCTACCAGAATCAGCGATTCAGCGGCCAAATTGTTTGATAAATTGAAAAATATAACTGAACGACACGTATTTTTACTTTTTGAATACCAGGAAAGAACCCTAATAATATCAAATTATAAATTAATAAAACACCATTTCGCCAAAAGTTAGAAGAAATGGTTAACGATTTTTAAATACAATCTGAGATATGTAAAATAGGTATATGCAAATTAAACCATGTAGCAAAAAAAAAACTGATATTTTAGATGCGGTTTGCTGGAATCCTCTCAGCTATTTATATTTCGAAAATAATAATTTTCTATTTTTTTAAATTCAACTCTCTCTCGGTATTGATTATATTCATTTTAATTCATTGAAAAATATTTATTTATCTCTGATGATTTATTTTACTCTGGAATGCCGTTGTTGTTTATGTCGTGTCCAATAAAGAGCCTCAGATTCTTTTCGTTTGGCCAACAAAAAATGTCCAATTTATATACACATATATTCTTACATAATGAGACTTTAAAGAATTCAAATAATCTTCATCTATTTACATACACAACACATCTCCCCCCCCCCAGTTCCGCCGGGGAATTTCTTTATCACAGTTTGGGGGAATGCTCTATGAGCAAATAGGAAACTTTGTAGATTCGTCTCTAAATCATCCTTCCCATTATTCTTTCTCAAAAGGTTTTTAAACTCTCTTACATATCTCTCAGGTAAACCATTTGTACTAGGATTATACGGACTGGTCTTAGTGTGCCGTATACCATTCATTTTGGTAAATTGCTCGAATTCACCGGAGACAAACTGTCTTCCGTTATCTGTAACAAAAAATTAGGGCAATCCAATTCTGGCGAGAATTTCTCTAAGATGACGTCGATGCCACGGTTTTTCGGGCCAAGTCCATTCCGAGATGGTAGCCGGGGGCATGCTTGCCGATTCTTGGCATACTCTACATTCTCTAGTTAACTCCTCGATGTTACTGTCTATGCCTGGCCACCAGAAAATACCGTCTGGCAATCATCTTCATTTTAACAATCCCCATGTGTATTTCATGCAAGTCATTTAAAATTAAAGATCTTAATTTTTGGGGAATTACCACTCTTTCACGCCATTGAAGACAACCAAACTCCAAACTTAATTCCTCATTGATCTTATAATGAGGAGCTAGTGGGTTTTCTCTCGGTACCCTTGTGAATTTCCACACACAGTTGCCTTCTCTAACATTCCTTAATACTATAGACAGTATTTTATCTTGGGGCGTCTCATTAGCCACCTCCATAAAAGAGAACGGTACCTCATTCGACTTCCTAAGAAGAAGTACCTGGTCTTCATCAAGAAACTCCCTGACACTCGATTCTAAAGGAAGACGTGACAATGCGTCAACATTGGAATTATCACTAGTTTTTCGAAATTCCACAGTATAATTAAATGCAGCTAATTTTAAGGTCCATCTTTTAATTCTGGATGATGCACATATGGGAATTGGTTTATGAGGTGAAAATATATGTATTAAGGGTCGGTTGTCTGTGACCAATACAAATTTTCGTCCCAGTAAGTATTGTCTGAATTTCTCAACGCCAAAAGTTATGCTCAACGCTTTCTTTTATAGTTGAGAGAAACGTTTTTCCGCTTCAGTTAATGTTCTAGAAGCAAAAGCTATAGGGCATTCTTCCTTTCTATCATTTCTATGACTCAGAATTACGCCTAGTCCATAGTCCATTAATAATGATTTACATTTTTAAAATAACATTCGATATTTTTTCGTCCAATTCCATCTACAATTTTTATTCAAAAGTTGATAGAATAGCGCTAAAATGTTTGCTATATTCTTTAAATATCTATAATAATAAATTAAAAGTCCTATGAAAGATCTCAATTGCGAAACATTCTTTAGGTTCAGGCGCCTTTATCACTGCTTTAATTTTATTTTCTAAGAGGTGCAGTCCATATTTATCTATTTTAAACCCTAAATATTCCACCGATTTCTTTTTAAATTTACATTTATATCTGTTTAACTTTAAACCTTTTTCTAGCAATCATCTAAACACTAGATCCAACTTTTGTTCATGATCTTCAAAGTCTTTTCCTTCAACCAAAATATCATCTATGTAGCAGGCCACACCTGACAAATCAGAAAATAGACCTTCCTTAATCCTCTGAAATTTATTTGGTGCTACCGTTACGTCATATGGTAGTCTTTTATAAGAAAATAACCTCTTTGTTGTGTTTATATCAACAATAGCTTTGGCTTCTTCCGCTAACATTACTTGTAAGTAAGCCTGTGATAGGTCTAGAGTCGAAAGCACGGTGCTTGTAGATAATTTTGAAAAGATCTCATCGATCAATGGAATGGGATACCTATCTAATTCTATTGCTTTATTAGCTGTACATCTAAAATCACCACATATCCTTACACTACCATCCTTTTTTGATGCCGGTACTATTGGAGCGGTCCAATATGCATGAACTATAGGTTATAAAATGCAAGAATTCACTAAACGATCAATTTCATTCTCTACTTTGTTTTTTTAGAGAGAAAGGTAAACTTCTGGCCTTACAAAACACAGGAGTCACATCCTTTTTTAAATTAAAATTTATTCTAACATCCCCTTTAGACAGCCCAAATCTTTGTTAAACAAATCTGCATACCTATCCATCAAATTTTTATATATTTAAATATATTTCTATTATATTCATTATTGCAAATTTTAATGCTAAGCAATATAGAATAAACAAGTTT
Source organism: Cordylochernes scorpioides (assembly GCA_030710605.1). Taxonomy (NCBI): domain Eukaryota; kingdom Metazoa; phylum Arthropoda; class Arachnida; order Pseudoscorpiones; family Chernetidae; genus Cordylochernes; species Cordylochernes scorpioides. Next base: position 41,756,312 of record CP092874.1, read on the forward strand.
CAAATGTTTAAGCCATTCTCTTCCTAATAAAATTACCTGGAATTTTTCATTTACAACTTTTAATCGTAAATATTGGTTAGCTTATTTTACAAAAACATTTCTTTGATCTATAATCTCTATTGATTTACCACAAAAGGATTTTAATCTTAAATTTGTTGGAAATAATCTTTTACATTGCCAATAATTCTAATAAATATCTTTAGGTATTAACGTAACTGGACTTCCTGTATCTATTGTAAAGCACAAAGAATAATCATCTACCGTTAAATTTATTGTGGAATCAGTTTCGCCCTGCACAGAATATATAGAGTCCTCTTGTACAAATTTACATCCCCACATTCTTTTACTAGCTTTGCAGACCCTACTTAAATGACCCAGTTTATTACATTTTAAAACAAGTCTTTGTTCTATGAGGTAAAACAGATGCCACGTGTGAATGTCTTTCACCACATCTATAACACACTATTTTGCCTTTGCCTGAAAGACCTATACTGCGCCGTACTATTATTGTACTCACACCTTTTATCCTTTTAATTCACAGGGAATATCTTGGCCACTAATTTATCTTGTAATTCTCTTGTATTTATCTCCGCCAATTCGAACGAGATCGCCACTGCAAAAACTTTATCCAGGGTGACATCGTCGTCCTCTTGTAGTAGCTTCTTTTGCAGGATTTCCGACTTGATTCCAGCCACAAAACGGTCTCGCATCATGGTTCCCAACATATCGACGAAATTACAATTTATTGCCAAATGTTTCAATTCTCTAAGATATTCCGAAATTGATTCTCCTTCCTGTTGAATTCTCTTTAAAAATCTGCATCTCTGTGGTATCACTTTCTTCTTTGGATCCAAATGCAGCTTAATTATTTGAATGATAGTATCATAGGGTTGATCTTTCATTAGACCAGGAAGAAAATGTCGTTTCCCTGCTTCAAAGTTTCAGAATCTGGGAGCGAGGTAAAAATCAGCACTTTAATCTCCTCCTTCAGATGCCAAAAAGAAAGCCTCAAATTTTTGTACAAAAAGATCGAAGTGTCCTCCACTGAGCTATAGCATCTAAAATTCACTATTAACTTTGAACTTGTCATGCTGATCTTTTCTACTCCTTTGTTTTCTTGATCCAGTTAGTTTAAAAGATGTAATCTTAACCCATTTTCCTATTTTTCCTCTCCATAATCTGAGAGTCAGATTTGTTTAAAAGATGTAATTGTTATACTTGCATAGACGCCGTTTTCCTCAGCTTTTTACTGGCTCTGTAGATCGCGCATCCTCGTCGCCACTTTTGTTGTGTCGTAATTAGACGTACAAGAGCTCAAACTTGACCATGGCCAACAACAAATGGCCAATTTATATATACATATATTTTTACATAATGAGGATTTAAATAATACAAATAATATTCATCTATTTACATAACCAACAGTTAATATATAGCAAGAAGAGTATAGGACTGATCACAGATCCCTGAGGTACACCAGCCCATGTTCTTCGGTCCTTGGAAAATGTTCCATTGACCCGAACCTTATCCTTCTTCCCCTTAAGAAGTCTGCAATCCAGATTAAGGTTTTTCCTCTTACTCCGATGTTGTGCAGCCTTTCAAATAATTTCTACACTCGATCAAGAGCTGAGGTCATATCCAGGAATACGGCCTTTGTCTTCTTTGGCGGTTTTTCCTAGAAATCTATTATTGATTGACAGAAGTAGAACAGTTTATCAGTTGTACAGTGTCTGGATATTTAGGCAGTTTGGTAGAAGTTTATTTTATTATTGTTAGTGAGCCAGACTATGAGCCTAGAGTGGATAATTCATTCTGTTATTTTACAAAGTATGCTGGTAAGAGCAATTGGCCGATAGTTCTTGCATTCCTTAGCATCTTTGTTTGGTTTCAGTATTGGCACTATAATTGATATCTTCCAATTCTTTGGTAGTTTACCAGTTTGCCATGAAATGTTTAGTATTCGTAGGAGTTGATTTTTAGCTTCGTCTCCAAAGTGTTTAATCAATTGACCAAAGATTAGAGCATCTCCAGGTGACATCATGGATTTAACTTTCCTATTGATGAATTAAGCTCATTCAGTGTGAAGTCTCTCGAGTAAATATCTTGTTGATGGTAATTTCTTGCTTGTTTATATTATTTTTTAGAGTCCTGCCTTCATTCGTATAGCTGAGTCTGGAAGTGCTTTAAATATATTCAGAAATTATGTCAGCCATCTGTTTGTTCGTTCTCGCTGTTCATATCGGTTAGAGTATTGGAGGATTAGTGTTGGTTTTGAGTTTTATAACACTAATTATATTCCAGTGATGGCTTTCTTTTTTTGGATTCATTTTTTTGCAGAATTCTGCCCATTTTCTTGTATGAATATCCAAATTTCTTGTTCTATTTTGTGACTAATTTCAATGAGTTCCTTTATGATTTCTTCTGTTTTATTTGGTTTAAGAAGTTAATTTTTATTGTCTCTCTCTGCAATCATTGCCTCGATATTGTGGTCCTTCCAGTAAAGTATTCACAGGTCTTTACGTCTACCTCTAGGTATCGATACTTTTGCAGCTTTGGATATGTTCAAAGAGAATTTTTCCAATTTTTTGTCAATCGTTCTGTGATTCAATTCTTCGTTGCACAGTTCTTCAAGCTTTTCTGTATATATTTTTCCAGTGTTCTTTTATTCTGTTGGAAATTCTCAATTTTGAATTTTAGGGTTGTTAAAATTGGTCTGTGGTCACTGATTGCACTTTTCAGAATTTTCCATTGTGTTGTGGGTGCGATGTTGTAATTTATCGCTGTGATGTCTATTGCGGATTCTGTGCACGTGGACTTGGATAGATAGGTGTTCTTTTCGTTATTTAACGGCGTAAGGTCGAGGTCGGTTAGCATGTCCTCAACCTGCTGACCTTTGTTATCCTGGACAGGTGATCCCCAAGTTGGTCTTTCGGCGTTAAAATCACCAAGTATGATTGCGATATCCGAAGACGCTTCACTTAATGTCTCTATCAGGCCTGTATTGATGCTAGTATTATCGTGGTGATAAACATTTATGATTGGAATTGTTTTATCTGTAAGATAGATTTATATTGCCTGAGCTTCTGTCGTGCTTTCTCTAGGCTTACTCTGATTATAGGCGATATTCTTAAATTTGATTTCTAGAGTTTTAATCAAAACGGCAAGTCCTCCTCCGAATTTTCCCGGTCTGTCCATTCGTAGTGTTGTATAATCTTTGATAGTGAATCTCAGATTCTGATTCAATTTTGTCTCCTGATGACAATTAATATGTACATTGTTGTCACAGAGAAGACAAGTCAGCTCTTTATTTTCTTCTGGGTACCATTTATATTGAGTTTTAGTAGATTGAATTGTGTCCTCGTAGTAGATTTCTCATCATGAGCTCGAGCTGCAGCTCCTGACGCGGCGGTTACCCCGGACGCGGTAGCATTACTGGAGATAGCGGTAGTCAGCGGTAAAGGACCAATGAGTTGCTACTCTCTAAAGCGATTGATTAAAAGTTTTGAGAAAACTGGATCTCTGGAAGCGAAACCTCGGAGTGGAATACCATCGACATGCAAGTCAGTGGCTGTTACGGTTTTGCAGAATACTGAAGCTATTGAAACGTTATCCACGTATGGATAAGTAAGTGCTAGACAAGTTTCTCGACAAACGGGGATTTCGTATGGAACAGTTTGGAGAGAACACACATTTAGAATTTTTCTATAAAATATCCTAACAAAATTCAAGGTTTTCACGAGTTGAAAGTCAGTGATTTTGAGAAGCGTCAAGAATTCGCTGCATGGGGTTTCCGGCAAATTGATATTGATGAAAACTGGCTATCAAATGTTCTAAGAACAGATGATGCTCACTTTTATCTAAAGGGAGAATTTAACATTCAAAACTGCCTCATATTGGCAACAGAAAACCCTAGGATTTTTATAGAAATACCACTTCATCAGCACAGAGTTACAGTTTTGTGTGGGTTCACTTCTTCTTTTATTATTGGGCCATTTTTCTTTGAAAAAATCAATGGAAGAACTTTTAAAACCGTTTTTGTAACTGGTGAACGTTATGTTCAACTTTTGAGAGAAAAGGTTATTCCCATATTGCAGGACAGACAAGCACTAAGCGAAATAACATTCATGCAAGATGGAGGACCTCCTCATATATTCCGCGGTGCCAAACAATTGCTGAAGGATACGTTCGGTGGAATTCGTTGATAAGTCGCCACTTTATATACCAGTGGCCCACAATATCACCAGACTTGACGCCTTACAATTTGGGTAATGGGGGTACATTAAGTCGCGTTTTTATCGATGCCGGCCTACCACTTTGGCCATGTTGAAGGTTTCTATCAGATGGCACGTTTTATAAATTTCAACTATTTAATTGTGACCATTCTGTCATCTATCGTCTGCAGGCGGTGTTTGAGAATGAAGGGCACCACATTGAGCAAGGATTGTGACCTAATACAAGAGAGAAAGCAGTTACCTCATGTGTTATATTTTGCAGCTCTTTGTTTTGGGTTATGGGAATAATAAATGCTGTCCTCACATCTTGACTCTTTTTTTTTCTGTAAACAGTAATTTTTTTTTTGTCATTTGCCAACATTTTATATTATATCGTGCAGGCCAAAGTGTTATAACTTCTCGAATAACACTGGTATACACAATTTTACCCCTTATGTTTAGTGTATCGCTTTTCGCTCATTAGAAAAAATAGCATAAGGAATAATCTCTGTATCACCCCCCCCCCCCTCACCCTTCCCCCCCAACTTTAGATATTTTGCGCAAAAAATAATACAAAATGATTTTACTACCACGTTTTTCAACGCAAAAGGTCGATTTAAAAATGATTTTTTTTGAGGGGATACATTTTCAAAATTATGTACAGTATAATAAACAATGATAACATTTGACAAACCCATAGGATATTTGGAATGAAGTACGACAAATATATTTTGTCACTCCCCTCTATATTTCATTTTTGGATCATGACAAATATCCAGTTAAATAGTCAAGTGTCGACAATTAGTCAAGAAACTATACATTCCTTATAGCACGAAATCCTATTAGTAGTGCCATTATAATTTTTGGTACTATATTAACATTTCAAAAATCGTGTATTAATATCAGTAGTTATTTTCAAACATTCAATTTATTTCACAAAACTCCATCTAAAATATAAATATTTTTTGCTACATGTTTTAATTTGCATAGACCTATTTTACATATCTGAGATTGTATTTAAAAATCGTTAACCAATTCTTCTAACTTTTGGCGAAATGGTGTTTTATTAATTTATCATTTGATATTATTAGGGTTCTTTCCTGGTATTCAAAAAGAAAAAATACGTGTCGTTCAGTTATATTTTTCAATTTATCAAACAATTTGGCCGCTGAATATCTGATTATGGTAGAACGCCATCTAGCTAATAAAGTTGTAACTAAAATCAATTTCGAATTTTTCATTATTTGCTATAAAAAATCCCATTGCATCCTGAACACAATGGTGTTTATCGCATTGCTCTAGCGCAAATATTCGCGGAGTTATTAATTTTTAAAGTTGTGCGGGACTTTTGGATCACCCTGTAGTACCAAAAATGACACTACTAATCGGATTTCTTGCTATAAGGAATGTGTTGTTTCTTGACTAATTGGCGACACTTGACTATTTAACTAGATATTTGTCATGATTCAACAAATTAAATAAAGAAGGGATTGGCAAAATATATTTGTCGTACTTTATTCCAAATATCGTATGGGTTTGTCAAATGTTATCATTTCTTATTATACTGTACACCATTTTAAAAATGTGTCCCCTTAAAAAAAGGCAATTTTAGATCGACCTTTTGCGTTGAAAAACGTGGTAGTAAAATCACTTTGTGTTATATATTTTTGCACAAAATTTCTAAAGTTATTGGTGTACAGAGAATATTCCTTATGCTATTTCTTCTAATGAGCGAAAAGCGATAAACTAAACAAAAGGGGTAAAACTGTGTGTACCAATGTTATTCGAGAAGTTATAACACTTTGGTCTGCACGACATAATATAAGATGTGAGCAAATGACAAACAAAAAAATACGGTTCACAAAATAAAAAGGTCAAAATGAGAGGACAGCATTTATTATCCCTATAACCCAACACAAAGAGCTGCAAAATATTGGTAGATAATATAATACATGGCAGCTTATATAACACATGAGGTAACTGCCTTCTCTCTTGGATTAGGCCACAATCCTTTCTCAACGTAGCGCCCTTCATTCTCAAACACCGCCTGCAGACGATAGATGACAGAATGGACAGATATAAATAAAATTTCTGTTTAAATTGATGAAACGTGCCATCTAATAGAAGCCTTCAACATGGGCAATGTGGTAGGCCGGAATCAATAAACACGCGACTTAATGTACCCCCCATAACCAAAAATCGCAAGGCGTCAGGTCTGGTATTATTGGAGGCCACTGGTATATAAAGTGGCGACTTACCACACGATTTTTAGGAACGTATCCTTCAGCAATTATTTGGAACCGTGATAGATATAAGGAGGTCCTCCATCTTGCCTGAATGTTATTTCGCTTAGTGCTTGTCTGTCCTGCAATATGGAAATACCCTTTTCTCTCAAAAGTTGAACATGACGTTCATCAAATACAAAACGATTTTAAAAGTTATACCATTGATTTTTCAAAGAAAAATGGCCCAATAATAAAAGAAGTGAACCCATACAAAACTAACTCTGGGCTGATGAAGTGGCATTTCTGTAAAAATCCTTGGGTTTTCAGTTTCCCAAATGCGGCTGTTTTGAATGTTAAATTCTCCGTTTAGAGAAAGGTGAGCATCATCTGTCCACAGAAAATTCGACAGCCTGTTTTCATCAATATAAATTTGCCGGAAAATCAATGCAGTGAATTCTTGACGCTTCTCGAAATCGCCGACTATCAGCTCGTGAATTATTTGAATTTTGTATGGGTATTTTTGAAGAAAAATTCTTAAATTGAGATTTCTCCAAACTGTTCCATACGAAATCCCCGTTTGTCGAGAAACTTGTCGAGCACTTACTTCTCCATACCTGGTAACGTTTCTATAGTTCAAACATTCTGCAAAACCGTAACAGCCATGACTTGCATGTCGATGGTCTTCCACCCTGAGGTTTTGCTTCCAGAGATCCAGTTTCTTCAAAATTTGTAATCATTCGCCTTAGAAAGTAGCAAGTCATGGGTCCTTTACCGCTTCAAATACCTTTAAAGAAACGAAACGCTCGTAAAGCTTCAGTGGCAGATTATTAAGAGCAATTAAAAAATTCCCCCAAGAGTGCTTTATTCTGAAGTGACGACATTCCAGTGGGGGGGGGGGGGGGGGGGGGGGGATTCCGACCACACCTTCCTGCGGTCCCCCCTTGACCCTTGGAATATTTGACCAAATTCTGGTTCGTATCACCAGTAATGCTACAGCGTCCGGGGTAAACGCCGCCACAGGAACTGCAGCCCTGCTCCTGATGGGAAATATACTACGAGGACACATTTTAATCTACTACAGCTCAATATAAATGGCACCCAGAGGAAAACTGAAGAGCTGACTTGTCGTCTCAGTAACAATAATGTGCATATTGCTTGTCTTAAGGAGACAATACTGAATCAGAACCTTAGATTCAATATCAAAGTTTATACAAAACTACGAAAAAGGACAGACCGGGAAAATTTGGAGGAGGACTTGCCGTTTTGATTAAAACTATAGAAATCAAATTTAAGGAAATTGCCTATAATCAGAGTAAGTCTACGTAAAGAACGACAGAAGCTCAGGCAATATAAATCTATCTACCAGATAAAACAATATCAATCATAAACGTTTACCACCCGATAATATTAGCTTAAATCCAAGCCTGATAGAGACATTAAGTGAAGCGTCTTCGGATATCATAATCATACTCGGTGATTGACGCCAAAAGCCCAACTTGGGGATCACTTGTCCAGGATAACAAAGGTCAGCAGGTTGAGGACATGCTAACCGACCTCGACCATACACTGTTAAATTACGGAGAGAACACCTATCTATTCAGGTCCACAGGCACAGAAGCGGCAATAGACATCACAGCGATAAATTACAACATCGCACCCACAACACAATGGAAAATCCTGAAAGTGCAATCAGTGACCACAGACCAATTTTAACAACCCTAAACTTCAAAATTGATATGTCCAACAGAATAAAATAACATGAAACTTTAGAAAAGCCGACTGGAAAAAATTGACAGAAAAGCTTGAAGAACTGTGCATTGAAGAATTAAATTACAGAACACTTGACAAAAACTTGGAAAATGTTCTTCGAAAATATCCAAAGCTGTAAAAGCATCAATACCTAAAGGTAGACGTAAAGACCTGTGGATACCTTACTGGAAGGACCGCAACATCGAGACAATGATTGCGGAGAGAGACACAATATCAATGAACTTCTTAAAACAAATAGAACAGAAGAAAACTGAAAGGAACCCATTGAAATTAGTCACAAAATAGAACAAGAAATTTGGATATGCAAACAAGAAAAATGGCAGTTTTCTGCGAGAAAATGGATCCAAGAAAGGACTCCAACACTGTAATATAATTATAGTATCAGAAAAAATCAAAACCAACACCAATACTCCAATACTATAACCGATATGAATAGAACAGTGAGAACGAACAGACAGATGGCTGACATAATTGCTGAATATCTTTCAAGCACTTCCAAACTCAGCTATACGAATAAAGACAGGAATCTATAAATAATATAAACAAGTTAGTTAAACAAGCAAGAAACTACCATCAACAAGATATTTTCTCGAGAGACTTCACACTGAATGAGCTAAATTCATCAATTGGAAAGTTAGATCCCAAGAGGTCACCAGGAGATTATCTAATCTTTGGTCAAATGATTAAACACGTTGGAGACAAAGCTAAAAATCAACTCCTACGAATACTGAAAATTTCATGGCAAACTGGTAAACTACCAAAGAATTGGAAGATATCAATTATAGTGCCAATACTGAAACCAAGCAAAGATACCAAGGAATGCAAGAACTATCGGTCAATTGCTCTCACCAGCATACTTTGTAAAATAACAGAACGAATATCCATTCTAGGCTCAAAGTCTGGCTCACTAACAGTAATAAAATAAACTTCTACCAAACTGCCTATAGATCCAGACACTGTACAAATGATCAACTGTTCTACTTCTGCCAATCAATAATATTTTTTTTCCAGGAAAAACCGCCAAAGAATACAACGCCCGTATTCTTGGATATGACCTCAGCTTTTGATCGAGTGTGGAGGGAGAAATCACTTGAAAGGCTGCACAGCATCGGAGAAGAGGAAAAACCTCAATCTGGAATGCAGACTTCTTAAGGAGAAGAAGGATAAAGGTTCGGATCAATGGAGCATTTACCAAGGACCGAAGAACATGAACGGTGTACCTCAGGGATCCGTGCTCAGTCCTCTACTCTTCCTTCTATATAATAACGACATCCATCATTACCTCACTGAAGAAACAAAGGTTGCCTGTTGTGTGGATGATATATCCATATGGCACACAAGCAGCAGTATAGAAAATTCAGAAAAATACTGAACACATCAATTAGTGGACTGGAGAAGTGGGCAATGGAACTCAAAATGACCATAAATCCAATAAAAACAAACATATGCGTCTTCTCCACTGACAGGAAAAATAGGAATAAATTTAACTCAAAAATAAGCATAAACAACCAAATAATTGATAAAATTAGAATTCCAAAATACCTAGTTGTGATACTTGATGAGGAATTGCGATTCACAGAACACATAATTAGCACCTCAAATAGAGCTACCAGAAAACTAAATATTCTGAGAAAGCTATGTAGAACAAATTGGGGGAAAAAATCCAAAATTCTCAGAACAACATACACTGCGTGACATTGAAAATGGAACACCAAGAAATAGTGGCCAGAAAGTGATGAAACTCGGCAGACAGAGAGAGAAAGGGACGAACAATAAGTGATCTTTATCTCAAAATGATAGTCATAATACAGAGCGAGAACGGCGTCGGCTTAGTAGCAAGTAGGATCACCGCGGACGGCGATGCACGCAGCAACACTTCTAGGTAGAGAGTCAATCAGAGTACGGATGGCGTCCTGAGGGATGGCTCTCCATTCCCTCTCAACCATTTGCCACAGTTCGTCTTCTGAACGCGGCTGTGGCAAGGCATGCAAACGGCGTCCAATGATGTCCCAGACGTGCTCGATTGGTGAGAGATCAGGAGAGTACGGTGGCCAGGGAAGCATCTGTACATCTTGCAGAGCTTGTTGGCTAATGCGAGCAGTGTGCGGTCAGGCGTTATCCTGCTGATAAAGGGCATTGGGTACCCCCTGAAGGTAGTGGAGTGTCACCGGTCGCAGCACATCATCAACGTATCGTTGGGCCGTCATAGTGCCCTGAATACGAAGTAAAGGTGACCTGGAATCATAGGCGATTGCGCCCCAAACCATGATTCCACGTTGTCGCACGGTGGGGCGTTCCACAATTGCTGCCGGATTGGACCTTTCTCCACGTCGACGCCACACGCGTACACGGCGACTATCACTGGACAAGCAGAAACGCGACTCATCTGAGAACACGACCCTGTGCCATTCCGTCATCCACGTCGATCTAGCCCGGCACCATTCCAAACGTTGGCGCCTATTCGGTGGGGTCAATGGCAGTCTTCTTAGCGGACGGCATGAGTGCAAGCCATTAGCAACCAATCGACGGGAAATGGTTCTGGTCGAGATGGAATGATCTAGGGTGTCTTGCACATGTTGCAGGATGCGTCACTCTGGTTGCACCGACATTCCTATAAATTGCCACATTTCCTTGTTCCAACCATCTTCTCCACAGTCGGTGCACCGTGGACGCACCAAGGTGTGTATCAGCTGCGATTTGACGTATGGACCAACCTGCCCTTTTCAGTGCGATCACCATGCCCCTCGTAAAAGCGTCTGTCTGCTTGAACTGCCTCCGTTTACGATGACCTGGTATTCTCTGTTATTACACGTGTCTTTTGACACAAGAACAAAATTTCTACAATGAATATCCTTGAAGAAATAACGACACGAATACTGTCCTTTCTGCAAGTTCCTTCCCTTATATCTTACTCCATGTGCGCACGAGAGCTGCGCATTTTACATCATTTACATAACTCGGTTAGGCGCGTCTACCCTGAAATTTGCATAATTTTCTGGCCACTATTTCTTGGTGTTCCATTTTCAATGTCACGCAGTGTATATCACCTTAATAAGGCCAATAATGGAATATGCGACACCTGTCTGGGCTCCCTCAAGCTCATCACTGAAAGGAAGACTAGACAGTGTTCAATCAAAACGGCCAAAATAATCACTGGTGCTGTTTCATCCACCAACAATGAGAAATTCAGAGAGAATGTGTTCTATACCTACTCGCTCGAAAGCAGAAGACAAAATAAAAACAATAAAATTCACCAATAGCTTAAAAATAAGGAAACCTAACACATATCCCATAAAACATATTTGAACTGGAAACAAAAAGAAAGACTCAAAAGATCTTCAACACTTCTGTACGACAACACTATTTTAAAGGGCATAAATATGAAACACAATGTCTTTCAAATTCGAGAAGAACAAATATTTCCTACCTCATTGCAATCAAATGTAATCATCAATCTTAACCTGAATGAACCCTTCAATAAAAAAGAGAAGAAAATCATACATAAAAAGAAAGGACTTGACACAATTGGTTTATACGAGAGATCAGAGAAATTATTTAACAGCATACACAGATGGATCATCAGACCTTCCCCTGAATAATGGAAGGACCGGAATTAACATAATACTGCAAGATGGAACACACATCAAAATCAAAGAAGGAACAGGACAGATTTCGTCAAACTTCGCTTGTGAACTGACAGCTATCAGGAAAGCCCTTGATGTATGCCTTAACCAACAATCCCTGCATCAAGGGAGGAATTTTAATATACAGCGACTCCATATCCGCTCTAGACGCAATTAAAAAGGGCAATACTGATATCACACAGAAAATACACTCGTTACTTACCCAACTGGAACTATTGGAGAAGAACTGCATTCTAAAATGGATTCCTGCCCATGTTGGGATCGGGTGTAATGAAATGGCAGTTGAATTGGCAAAGGAAGCCAGAAAGTTTAGCCAAAGGAAAGAACAAATGTCATTATTTGACGCTAATGCTTTTGCAAAATACACGATAATTAAACAAAAAATAAGAAAATATCAAAATGCGAAATAAACTCTGAGAGAAAAAAAGACAAAAACTATAACAAAAGACCTAGAACAAAACACTATAAAGGAATGACAATACATCCAGATGGCACAAGAACCTATCGGACATGCAAAAACTGTCCTGGTGTGGAACTAACATCTACCCACATATTCTTATACCCAGCAATGGCCGCACTCTGCAGAAATTTGACATTGACTCAGAGCAGCAGCCTCACACACCCAAGATAGTGGACATTTCTGCTGTTGCTGTGATAGAAATGCACGGAGACATCTGAGGGTTTTTATTGGACAGACAACATCAACAACGGCATTCCAGAGTAAAATGAATTATCAAAGATAGATAAATATTTTTCAAATGAATTAAAATAAATATAATCGTTACTGAGAGAGAGTTGAATTAAAAATATTAAAAATTTATTATCTTTAAAATTTAAATCTAGAGAAGATTCCAGCAAACCGCTTCTAAAATATATATTTTTTCTGCTAAAAGTTTTTATTTGCACTTAAATATTTTTACATATCTCTGATTGATTTTTAAAAATCGTCAACCAATTCTTCTACTTTTGGCGAAGTGGTGTTTTTTTAATTTGTTATTTGATATTATTAAGGTTCTTTCCTGGTATTCAAAAAGGAAATATACTTGTCGATCAGTTATATTTTTCAATTTATCAAACAATTTGACCGCTGAATCTCTGATTCTGGTAGAGCGCCATCTGGCGAATAAAACTGTAACTAAAATCAATTTCGAATTTTTCATTATTTGCCCTAAAATTCCCATTGTATCCTGAACACAATAGTGTTTACCGCATTGCTCTTACGCAAATATTCGCAGAGTTATTAATTTTTAAAATTGTGCAATACTTTTGGATCACCCTTTATAATGATCTATAAAATAAAGGTTGCCTCTCCCGTCAAAATTAAGGCCAAATCTAGGCACTATCTAATGGCTGTTCCGCAGAATAGCACACTCAGGTTGCTGACAAATTTGGTTATATGGCCATTGATGAACAAAAATACATTGGTAAAGGCATTTTTAAACGGAAATATTGTTTATTTTTGTACATAAATACCATCCTCCCGTAGACCTATGTATATGTTATTGTTAGTGTGTTTATCAAGTGGGGACTATATAGACAAAAATATTCTCCAATTTGATCTTCCAGTGATCATTACTCGCAGCTCATTTAGTGACCTTGCCGTAAGATACATTAGCGCGCTACGTGTTATCAGAAATAGTGAAAAGTTTTGACGCGTATGATAAAAAAAAAAAAACAATTATCTACTGCCCTTACCCTAATAAATAAAAACAATAGGAAGGCATGAATCATCAGTGGTGTACCCTCCCAGCGGTTTGGCTAGTATATTAAACTGGCCAAAGCGCTAGGAGGCTTCACCACTGATGAACCAGGCCTTCCCATTATTTATATATTTGCAGAAAGGGCAGTATAAATTTGGTTTATTTAAAAAACCTTGCGGCAACTTTTTGACCCCTATTAAGTAATCTATTTGGAGGTCTTCCATTTTTCTTTCTACTTTCAGTGTAGGTTTTTCTAGATTAAAGTCTTTCTCTTTGTGATAAACCTGGGAGGGGATATTTATGATTTTGCTGTTTGGTTCATTGAAAGAAGTGCCCATTTTCAGAATAATCTTACGTCTTCAGCTGAAATGTTGGTAAGGTTAATTTTGGTGGCATACCAGTTAGATGGACATGAAAAATCAGAATTGAATCACAAGGCGATCTCAATATCCTAACTAAATACGAAAGATTGTTTTTTTTTTGTAGAGCTTGTTTTTTATTTTGTCCAAAAAATCAGTATATTGAATATCTTCTGGTCTAATTTCGAATTAATAATTTCCCACCAGCACAATTCTTACTATAGAGGCAGTTTGTCGATAACAGACTTTAGGTTTCACAGTTTATCTGAGAAGGCTGAGCGAATAACTTTAAAATATATACATATATACATAGTTAAAAATGAGAATATTATATTTGAAATATAAGTGTCATTCTAATCTAATATAAATATATATCCAGAAAAGGCCATCTCCTTATCGTGCAACTGAAAGTTGCTGATAGCTTGCGCCATCTATCGGAATAAATATCAACTATTATCGTTGATTTTTAATTATTCCAGTTGGGCCAAATACCCATTCTTGATTAATCAAGAAAAGCTAACCACGGACGCGTTTCGGGCTGTTGGCCCTCATCAGCGTGGTGCAAGCTGTACCTCAACGACCAAAAAATTGGTCATTAAGGCATCCTGAAAAATCATGAAACGGGTAGTTAAGGCCAAAATTCCGTGAGAACGCTACACAATAAGAAATAATAGTACAAATATGATAGTGTACTGGGATAAGGTGCATAAATTCAGAAAAGGGCATCTCCTTATCGTGCGCCATCATACATACAATCATAGACAAAAAAAAAAAAAAGAAGCTCCTTTTGAGATTATAATCTTATAATAAAAAAGGAAAGGTCGAATATGCGACATATGCATATGCGCATAAGAGAAGAATTACAAAAACTAAAAAATTCAGAATAAAACATCATAAAGGAATGACAATACAATCCAGATGTCTCAATAACCTACAGGACAAGCAGCAATTGTCCTTGTCTGGAAATAACACCTACCCACATATTCTCATGTCCAGCAATGGCCGAGGCCTTGCATAAAATTGACATGGACCCAGAAAAGCAGCTTTAAACACCCAAGATAGAGAACGTTGCTGAAATAGAAATGCATGGAGATATCTGAGGCTCTCCTTTGGACACGACGACAACAACAACAAAATCATAGTTTTTGTTAATATCAAATTATCTTTGAATAGAGGCATTTTACTAAATTATTTTCAGACTCAAACATGATAAATCTTTTTAATTTGGATTTTAAAAAACTATTAAAAATCAGAATTTAATATTTAAAAAAAATCTATATATAGGAGAACAAAAAAAAGAATCAAAATTTTGGTTAAAAATGAATAAATTTATAATTCAAAAAAAAAGCGTTCAAGAGAATGTGAATTAAAAGTTTTACAATTTCAAAACAAGTTTAGCAACTCTCATTTTTAGAATTTCCCTACGTGTTATGAATTCGTAATGCCAACTTGCCAGTTTTGAAATTTATTATTAGCGCGGTGAAAGTTTTGATGGTTATACAGGAGGTTTTTTTTTTAATCTAAAGAATGGATGTACATTTCTGTAATGAGAAATTTGATATGTTTAACACATTTTTACATAGGTGTAAATCAGATGTTATGTGTGGATTTATAAAAAAAGAACAATATTTATTATTGCAAGCGTTAATTTAATAAATGGAAATTTGGGAATTTAGTATTAGCTATAATAATAAAAGTTTCTAAATGCATATATTTACATATGAAAAAACAATTATTAAAAAAACGCGTCCGTGGTTGACTCTTCTTGATTTATAAAGAAATTAGATTGGCCGAATATCACGGAGCAAGTTAAATAAACGTTTAGTTTATTTTTGCTCCGCTAGATGGCGCTCTGTCATCTAGAAAAGCTCATGTGAGCCTGGTCAGGATATACATTTTTTGTTTTTAATATTTACATATATGTTAAATAAGAAGGCGTATTTTGCATTTGGCTAAATGTATATTTAGATAAAAGCGAATATCTATATAGATAATACCGTAACAGAGTTTTCCATTGTAAAGTCCTGAGCTATCTCCTCCGAAGATTCTGAACTACACATAACGATCTATATACCAAAATTTTCGTTATTTTTTTCTTCATATGATAGGCCTGTTTTTATTTTCCTAATGTTAACAGTTATTTTTATTTTTTAATTTAATCTATTTTACAATCGTAGATTTTTTGCATTTATCATCATCAATATTTTTGTTTTGAAATGCGTTCTTTTGTCTTATTACTACAACCAATCGTGATGAAACTTTGGGAAGATGTTTAGTATACTACCGGGATGGTTTCTGGCTAATTACTCTTTAGAAATAACCTTTCGTTGCATTTTTATTTACGATAAAACGTAGATTCACTCGCAATCAGCGCCCCCTCGCGGCAGACGTATGGCCTTAAATAGCCTCGCATGATCTTATTTGTAACGTCAAGCTTAGCCTATACGTTAGGTACACAGCTTCGTACCCCCGCAACCTAGGTTCGAGGCTCGGCGTGGGTGTTTTTTTTTTTTCATTTCTTTTATATTATTGTAGCAAATTATTAAAAATATTATTTTATTTAAAATGTAGGCTTTTTAAAATAAAAATTAACATACACAATTTTTTAATATTTGTAACAAACCTAGGTTCGAGGCTCAGCGTGGGTGTCTTTTTTTATTTTCGTTTCTTTTATATTATTGTAGAAAGGTCTGTTTTTACCGCATTATTATATTTTGATTGGTTTATTTTAAATATGTTTGTTATGAAGGCTCTATGTAATACTATTTAGAGCACATTTTACATTTTAAACACCTAAGCCCCCCTCTTTTTAATATTGTAGCAAAGTATTAAAAGTATTATTTTATTTTAGATGTTTGCCATGAAACTTTGGGAAGTTGTTTAGTATACTATCAGGACGATTTCTGGCGAATTATTTTAGAATAATATTTATAACAATAATTATAGCGAAATTAAGACATAGTTATTATATTCTGTGTTTGTGCATATATTAATATTTAACAGAAAATGTTAGAACGTTCTATTAGAATATCTCGAAAACAAAAAACAATACATATAAACGAGTTCACTGACATTTATTAATACAGTGATTATAATCAATGATTACAATGAAGGGCTATATTATCGATATATATAAAAAATCTCTTTCAAATTTTAACGTAACGTTCCATTCTCAATCCCGTAGGGCTTTATATCGGCTAAAACATTTTTATCTTTATAAGTGAATATTAACTTTACTGTACTGAATAGTTTAATATAATGTTAATTTAACATATTACAATTTAGCCACAGCAACGCGTGGCCGGGTTCGCTATTTATAATATATATTTCTGATTCATTTGATTATGATTATAATTTGTAAGTACTTTGTTATAGTTTTTCATTTAAATAGAGCTCAATTTTTGTGTATGTTTTCTATTTGCAGTATCTTTCCTAATGTCTTTGGCAACGTTTTTTTTTCTCATAAATAGGCTGAGGTTATATTATTTTTCGAATTGTAGATTGAATTATTACTTTTATTCTATAATAATTATCTTTTATAAGTGTTTGTTATAGTTTTTCATTTGAATTTAGCACAATTTTTGTATCTGGTTATCTTTTTTGGCATCTTTTCATCTCTCTTTGGCATCTTTTTTTCTCATTAATAAGACCTAATCCAAATAATTTAATAGTGTGTGACGTTTCAGCAACAGCATCAGACAAAAGAATAAATGAACTAAAGAATAAAATATCATTTTTTCTTTTGTCTGATGATGGTGACATTTGGATTAGGTCTTATTTTTTTTATTAATTTGTTATAGTTTTTTATTTGAATTTAGCTCCATTTTTGTGTCTTATTTAATAAATGAACTAAAGAATAAAATCTCATTTATTCTTTTGTCTGATTTTTGTGTCTGATTTTCTTTTTACAGTATCTTTCATAATGCCTGATTTGATTACTTGATCTGTTATAGTTTTTCATTTAAATTTAGCTCCATTTTTGTGTCTGTCGTTTTTTTTTTTCTTCTCATAAATAGGCTGATGCTGTATTTGTGTACTCAATTGTTGCTTTTTGTGTCTGGTTTCTTTTTTTTGCAGTATTTTTTTGGAATCCTTTTTTTTTTTCATCAATTGTTTCCTCACATGCTTGGAATTTTCTTTTTATGCCTGTCCTGGCTTTCAGTTTTATAGTTTTCCTCTGCTTGGTTCTTATTTTACCTTTTTTTTCAGCGTCTTCTGTCATGCCTCGAAAAGGCCGTGGAAGACTCACTCCCCTAACAGCTAGGCGTGCTAATATGACTCGCCGCAGACACAAAACCTCAATTGCTATTTCTCTTGTTTACTTTTTTACCAATGCCTATAATTTTTCACCTGAAAGATTTTTTATTCTATTTGTTATTCAATAAATTATTATCACTTATTTTTGGTCTTCTTTTTACTTACTTATTTTACTGGGGGTTGGTGGAAGGATGGTCTAAGCCGTTGGTTTTCGACCGCTACGACCCGGGTTCGATTCCCGCATTGGGCACTTTTTTTCTGAAAAATAAAAAAAAAAATGCTCCAATGGCTTCCGATTCTTGCAAAAGTCCAACCCCACCAGCAAGCGCAAGTAATCAAACGGGGTTCTGGCACATTTGTAAATGCAAAGTCGAACTGCTTTTCACATGTTTAGACATGTGGTGTACTTACAGTTAAAGCAGTCGCCTACTCTACCCACCATGATTATCAAGGCCTGTACCACGTGTACTAGGGATAAGCAAAAAAAAAAATTATTTTACTCATTGATCTATACATACAATTATTTGCATACAATTATTTACATACAAATATATGCATACAATTATATACATACACTTTTCTACATTTTTGCACTCTGCAGTCTAATATGTTGTTAATAATAGGGGTTTTAGACAAATATCAACTGTTGAAATTTGATTTTCCAAAATAGTTGAATTATCCAAAGTCACGAATTAGTTTGTCATATGATAGGCCGTAGGTCGAGACATCCAAAAATGGTCGAATTATCGTGTGTTGAATTAATTAGATTATATTGTATATATAAAAATATAGAATTGTTGTTTTTAATGAGGTCTTTTAAATGAATTTATTCCTTTAATATGTTGTCATATCTGCAATTTTTTTTCATTTCCAAAATATTTATTTACACTTTCACCAATGCCTATAGGATCTTTGCGATGGAACAGGTATGGTGTTCTAGCGCATGTGCTCTCATGTCCTTGAAGCACATATACTGACAGTACCCAAAGTTGAACACACTGTATAATGTCTGAAATATATTACTATAAAGAGGGCTCAAGGCCAAACCTTTGCTACAAGAGCCTGTGTTTACGCACAGACGACTTTATGTGACTTTTTCAAGTGTGCGAACTTTGGATAGCATACATGTAAAGTTGAACCCAAGTATATATAAAATGTAGTTTTTAATGAGGTCATTTAAATGAATTCCTATTATAAATCGTCTCCTCTGAAATATAGTTTGTAAATTTATATTCTGATTTATTTTATCCTTTTTTTTTTCATTTCCAGAATATATATTTACACTTTTCACCAATGCCTAAAGTTTCTCACCTGAAAGAAAAAAAACTCCGCCTTTGCCGGTCCCAAGCCAGGATGAAAAAGGAGGAGGGGGAGCAGTAACAAGCTCACTAAAAAAACCTGGGCTCAGCTGGCCCAGCTGATAGTACCTTGTAAGGGCTCCTAATCCAGGGATACATTCTTTTGGAGCTAAGTCAGTGGCCTGCCACTGAGTAGTGCTCCCAGTCTTGATGACAAAGGCAGACGCATTCTACTTCACCCAATCGTGATGGTTGTTAATTTCAAGCTTTACAAGCTTGACACTCTAATATGATTGAGTGAAGATAAGAAAGGAGAAAAAAATATTTTTTGTATTTTTTTTTGGCAATAATCTATTTATTATCAATTAATTTGATTTTGGTCTTTATTTATTATTCCCCTGCTCTATACATACATTTTGTACATTTACAATGTCAGCCATTTTCTCTGTAATACCTTTTTAGCAGTGAAGTTATATTTGAGCAACAAACAATTGTTGAAATTTAAAATGGTCGAATTATCGATAGTGTTGAATTACACTTTGTTATATGATAGGCTGTAGGTCAAGACAACAAAACATGGTCGAATTATCGAGGTTATATTGTATATATAAAACTAGAAATGTAGTTTTAATGAGGTCCTTTAAATATTTTCATTCCTTTTATATGTTGTCTTATCTGCGATATAGTAGCATTTTTTGCAATTTTATTTGCTGATTTGTGTCATTTTTTCACTCAAAATATATTTATTTAAACTCTTCAACTAATGCCTATAGTTTCTTTCCTGAAATTGCTTAGCAAACATGAGTTGGTTGTATTGTTATGCTTCGGAGATATTTTAATCCTAAGCAGGGTCTTTACGAATGGTACACGTATGGTTACATAGTGCATGTGCTCTCATGTTCTTGAAGTAGTGTAGATGTGTTGTTTGCACTTTTATTTTCTGATTTGTTAGTATTTTTCTTCTTTTTTCATTTTAAATAATTTTTTAGGCATAGGAACCAATGCCTATAGTTTCTCACCTGCGGGCCCTTCGAGTAAACCCGGGGCGTTGCCCGGGTCACTCGGCTAGTATATAGGATAATTCTATATACAAGTATCAGAGTCATCAATTCTGTCATTGTTTGCTTTTGTGAATGTATGTAAATAATTGGATTTCATATTTTTTTTTTTGTTCTGGCCTTTATTTGTTTAAATCTCTTTTTTAAAATCGTTTAAAATGCAGTCGAAATCATTAGCGAACACATATGTTTGCCTAATATTTCCATATGCTCTTTTATTTTTTTTTACAGAAAAATATTCACATGCCAGTATTTTGGATTAATTTTTTTTATAAACCTTTTTTTAAATTCTTACTGAGAAGATGGGCATCGCTGTCAGGATTATTTACAGTCAGTCACTCAACTCAGGCAATTTCAAAGGTTAATGGGGGTTTGGTGGAAAAGCTGCCGTCTATTTAAACTATATTAATTTTGAAACAACTAAATGGATTGCAAAAAATAATTAAATCAAATACCTAAACACTGATATAATACAATTTTTGCCATTACACACTTTTTTCACTGTAGTTTATGTGTTTCTTCTGTATTTCTATTCTATGGCACTTCTACTATTTATTATTGATGTACTTTCAGTATGAAGGATACTTCACTCGGGGAATTTCTCGGCGAAGCCGGGTCATTCTTCTAGTAAAGAATGAATGGCGCTCTGTCATCTACAAGTTCATAGCCAGGATATGCCTTTTTTAATTTAAAACAAACACCCGACTTTTACAAATTATTTTATATTTTTGTTATTTTTCCACTCTTATAGAGTATTGACAAAAGTTTGGCTCAAATACCGATTTCTTGATTTCTCAAAAAGCCTCTGGGACCAAAATATTTTGGTCGCAGTGGTACAGTCTGCACAACTCTGACGAGGGCCACAGCCCGAAACGCGTTCGTTGTTTTTTTTTCTTCTTGATTTATCAAGAAAATGGGTTGGAAAAATACCAGGGAACAGGAGCTCTGCCATCTACAAAGTTCATGTGAACGTGATCAGGATATGCCTTTTTTGATTTTGATATAGATATTTTATTTTTCGAAAAAAATGGTAGTTTCTCTTTTTAAAAAAATGTGACGTGGCAGGTAAGCGCATGCGTGTTGCTACAGAAGTGAACTGTTGACCTGCTACTTTCCCTTTATTTATATATATATAAAAAAAAAGGTCGCCTCTTCCGTCAAAATAGACGTCAATAGTAGACACCATCTATTGACCACTAGTAAGCCAAACCAAATATAACCAAATACCAAACTAGAAGCCTCAGGTCGGTGACAAAGCTACAACCCCAACTTTGGCAAACTGAGAAAGGTCAACTTAGAGACAATGGTTTCCCAGCTAATGGCCTTCGTCAGCCTAGGGCGGACTTTATTCCAAGAGATCCATAGGTAATCTAGAGGAATCTTTACAATCCGCCAAATAAGTATTTAGCTGACAAAATGGCTTGGACAAATATATGGTCAAAACATAGAAACGCCATAGATTAATCCAATATATGCCTTTTCATTATCTATAGATATATATGCTCAGCAGTACATGTTGCAGAAATATTCGCCAACCCAATGTATTATTACAAGACCTTTATGAATATTATTTTAATAATATTTGCATAATCAAAATATAATATCATACATAATATCAACTTTTTTATAAATATATAATGAAGTATATATATTCAAAGACAACACTATCGGTGACACAAGAAAGGCCATTGAAGCAGAAATACAAATAACACATTTAAAATAAAAAATCAAAGAAAATAATCAAGCATAAAATGGCAAACATTTAACTCTATTTCACAGATTATTCAAATAGATTACGTTCAATTTATTTAGCATTATAATTGAAATGTTATACTATTTGCCTAGTTAATTGATTTCTTTATTCTAAAAAAGGATCAATTTTTGTATGTCTTTTATAAATTACAGTATATATTAAGATTCAGAATATATATTTATGATCGATAAAAGTAAGAATAGTTTTGAAGACAGAATTATAATAAATTATTAAGAGCGCAAAAAACGATTTTATTTATATATACATTTTTTTATTTATTATAATAAATTATTATCAAGGAATAGGCTAATTCGACATTTAGTTGGTTTCTGTTCCACTAGATGGCGCTCTGCCATCTAAAAAAAAAAATCATGTGCTCTTTGTCAAGATATGCCTTCTTTAATTTTAATACCAACATCTGACTTTTTCATTTTATTTTATTATTTTTAAAATTTTTAAAAAAATTTAATATATTTTATTTTTTAAATTATCTGTTCACATATAATAAACTGAAAAAAATAGTACAAATGTGATATTGTACTGGGATAAGGTGCATAAATTATGAAAAAGGCATCTCCTTATCGTGCACTGAAAGTTGCTGATTGGCTGCGCCATCTATCGGAATAATTATCAACAATTTTCGTTGATTTTTAATTATTCCAGAATTGGCCAAATACCCATTCTTGATTAATCTAGAAAAGCTAACCACGGACGCGTTTCGGGCTGTTGGCCCTCATCCGCGTGGTTCAAGCTGTACCTCAACGAAAATATCTTTATTTACGGGGCTGCTAAACAAAATAAATAATTTTTGAGCCCCAATGGCCGCGTAAAGAGGAATATATAAATCCACTATGACCAGGCTGGAGAGGCTAGTGACAGAATCTCCGTTAGGGAAGAGGCAGGAAGAAGGCGTGAGGACTAGAACTTTGCAGCTCTAGCTCTGGCAGTTGGGCAAGACATTGATCTTGCCTCGTGGTCGGCAGAGAGGCCCTTTGCTGAGCAGTTGGCGCACTTGGCCTTACGCGGGTTGGCGAGAGTTGGACAACTTCGGCCTTGGTGGTCACCAGAAGCGCAGTGGAAGCAGGTGACCGTAACCTCGGCGTTGTGGCCGTAGCCACAGCAGCGTTAGCAGACGCGGACGCGGACATACTCCTCGTAGTTCAGGATCACTTGGCCAACAATGATCCTGCCGCGTCTTCCAATGGCCTTGTAGGAAGCCAAGTCCAGTTCGATGAAGGCTGTGCAGGTGCCATTTCTGGTCGAAATTCTGTGTGCCACTCGGACAGACTTGCCTCAAGGAAGCTGACTGAGGACATCGGTGGAAAGGAAGGCCTTGACAATGTCCTCATCCGCGGGTTCCGCCTCCACGTTGAATAGGCAGATTCTTGGGAGAAATTGTCTGTTCCCGGACTTTCAGGCCTTGTAGCTTGTTGTCCAGGGCAGAGCTGACGGCAGGAATGGCCTCTGGAGTATCTGCAATAACCACGATGTGGGCTGCAGATTTCTCTCCATTGAGTGTGCCTTTGGCAACAGAAGGCTTGGGGGCGCGGGAAGATGCAGGCTTGGTGGAACCAGTGATTCCGTATTCTTATCGGGCGAGTTTGGCGCAACTGGCTGCTTCCTCTTGGCTAGAGCAGGATCTGGCTTCTTGGGAGAAGGTGCTACCACAGGAACAGCAGCTGGAGCGGGGGTGGCAGGCTTGATGGGCTCGGTCTGAGCGCTAAAGTCCTTGCAGGTGGTAGCAGAGCCAGTTTGAGTGGTTTGGCAGGTTTTCTTGGGCATTTGGGCATCCACGATTTAATTCAGCTCCAGGAAGTCATTTACGGTGCTAGCGAGGTTACGTCCGCTCCTCAATGAAGTGGACTAGGTCCAGGTGAAGAGCTACGAGGGAGGGCTGGCCGAGGGATTGCAGGATTTGGTAGTGGCGGGAGATGACCATGTTGTCTTATCCAACAAGAGCCGCGATGTCCATCGAGGGTTGAGAGGGCTTGCTGGCTTTTTCTTCTTCTTGCAGGAATTCATGGCGCGAGAGCGAGCGAGAGCGTTAGTGATAATCACGGAAGCGTTTCAGGCTGTTGGCCCTCATCAGCGTGGTGCAAGTTGTACCTCAACGACCAAAACACTGGTCATTCAGGCATCTTGAAAAATCATGAAACGGGTTGTTAAGGCAAGCATTGCGTGAGACCGCAACATAATGTGAAAAAATAGTACAAATGTGATATTATACTGGGATAAAGTGAATAAATTGATTTCTTGATTAATCAAAACGGGTATTTGGCCAATTCTGGAATAAATAAAAAATCACCGAGAATAGTTGATATTTATTCTGATAGATGGCGCAAGCCATCATCAACTTTCAGTTGAACGAAAAGGAGATGCCTTTTTCATAATTTACGAAGCTAATCCCAGTAAAATATCACATTTGTACTATTTTTTCACATAGTGTCGCGGTCTCACGCAATTCTGGCCTTAACTACTCGTTTCATGATTTTTCACGATGCCTTAATGACCAGTTTTTTGGTCGTTGAGGTACAGCTTTCACCACGCTGATGAGGGCCAACATCTCGAAACGCGTCCGTGGTTAGCTTTTCTTGATTAATCAAAAATAGGTTTTTCGCCAATTCCGGAAAAAAATTAAAAATCAACGAGAATAGTTGATTTTTATTCCGATAGATGGCGCAAGCCATCAGCAACTTTCAGTTGCACGATAAGGAGATGCCTTTTTCATCATATAATAAACTGAAAATAAGTTCGATTATACAAAAGAAAATTATTCACACATAATTAATTAAAATTATTTCCAAAAAAATTGTATTAGCCTTAATATTTTATTTTTAGATAAGCCATCCTTTAAAACCTCAAAAAGTATTGCATCAAATTATTTTGTATATTTATATATAAGTTAAATTGTTTGAATATTTATTTTATTTTGAAAATAATATAAGATATTAAAATATCGTGATTTTTAAAAATAAAAGAAATGAAATATATTTTTCAAGAAAATCGCAGCATAGAAAGACAAACTTTCCAATCACGAGAGAACATTTTAAAATAATTGCAGAAGATTCTCGTTAGTCTTCTGCTCTAATAAGGCGTGTCCCCATTTGCTGGTAGCTTGTTCCAGGTATACCTGCTATAATTATCTAGGAAAATAATTATGCTACACTGGAAAATAGCCATCATCTTATAGATATAAACAACATTACCTAAACCAAAATTATTACGGTTTTTAATGTATTCGCACGCAATATTTTTCCTGATATTAATCTAAAAACGCTAATGATCAAAGTTTCTTCTGAATTATTTCGTTTATCATTGTTTTTGCCCTTGCGTTAATATCCCAGATTTGCATAGATTAGAAATTATATTCGAATAGTATTTTTATAATTTATTTTCACTCTTATTTTTTTTTTTATGATAAAGGAAAAGGGATGCATAATGTATTTTCACTAAATTTACATTTTGTAATGCAGACGCTTTGAAAATAATACATAAAAACATATTGTAATAGCAGTTGATCGACTATATTTCATTATTAAAATCCCAATCTCTAATTATTCACAAATATAAATATCTTTATATTACATTGAAATATAATTGTTAATGGTTTCGAAAAAAAAAAAAAACTGCAAAAATTCCACTCATGGACAAAACATGAGGAAGCTGTGCCTTCTAGCATGTATATCGGGATTCAGACAATAACTCTGAAAGGTATTTGATACACAGTGACCTTTATCGAAGACACACGAGATACCCAATATACACTCATGGACAATACTTAAGGAAGTTGTACCTTTTAGCATGTATATCGGGGGATTCAGACAATAACTCTGAACCTTATTGAAAAAACACGAGATAATCAAGTGTAAACAAAATTCCTTCTATTTCCATAAAGAAAACAGACAAGCGGGAATATTAAGACTTTCACTTCCACAAGTTATGTCAATGAGTGTAATAATACGTTTATTTGATTTAAAATATCGTCGTATCTTTGACAGTCTCGACCCGGGTTCGAATCCAGCATTAGGTATTGTTTCGATGGTTCCCGATGCTTGGAATAATCCACCCGTAAGTGCAGGTAACCGAATAATACTTCAGCATATACAATATTTAAGATATAGGGTAAAACTACTTTCTGCACTTATAGACAATTAAAATTTCATAAAAGAAATATTCGAAGCGGGTCTGATGGGATTGAGTCCAGTCGCGGGCTTTGTGCAAATTTATATTTTAAATGTGTATGTATATATTTGGATGAAATGTCTGTAGAAGAGTTCTTAAATACGAAAGCTGGCTAATTATAAGGTTTCCCAAAAGTTCGTGTTTTTTCTTATTACTTAGCGAATAATATTATTACGGCGAATGCATAATACAATTACTTTAAACATAATACAAAGACATACATAACGGCGAATAATATTGTTATTTCATTTTTTTCAATTGTTTACGAACTTTTGGGACAATCTTGTATACTAAATTTGGAAAACTTTTGTAGGGTAGTTAAATATTTAAAATATTTTCTTCAATTTCCAACACGATGAAACTTAAGAAACATGAGATGAGACATGTGGTATACTTACAGTGTAAAATAATTAGCTAACTATCCATAGCGATACAAGATAATTTTAGCCTTCACCATGTTTATATACTTGAGATAAAAATAATGTTTCAAAAAATAATTGTTCATAAACAGACCTAGATATCAATAAATAAATTTGCATATTACCTTGGCATGATATGCTAAAATATATTTGAAACATACCTTAAAATAGATAGTGTATTACCAGTGTAATTTTCAAAAAATCGATAGAAATTTGTTATTTAAAATAAATATTTTTTGTTTGCTTTAAATTTGAAAGTCTTCAAACAAAACGTAATTCATTTCATTAGAATTATTAATAACACACGATAAAAACAAATCAATTCGTGGTCAATTTTTAATATTTATTTTCCTAGAAAAATCGCTTATCAAAAATCGTTTGTAAATAAATATTCTTGTAAAAAGGATTTGGAAAAGAACAAAATCTGATTTAAGCGCAGTAGGATTCGAGGAATAAAAAACTTACTTTGGAAAATTTAAAACATTAGGTTTTTGTAAATTTTAATACCTATATGTGAAACTAAAAACTAAATTGTATTTTCTTCTTTATAAATTTCGTAGAATAAGGTAATATGAGATATATATTTAATATATTATAATTGAATAAACATTGTGTGTGAGGAATTTTGAAAATATTCAAATATCCTTTCTTATAATTACATTAATAGAAGAAAAAAATCTCAAAATGGCGCGCTGTATTGTAATATTCGAATAAATTGAAATTATAGTTTTCAACGAACCCATTGTATTTATCTGTTGATAAAAATAATAAGACGAAGCATTGTTATCATTTAAGGTATGTGAAAAAAAAAAGGAATGTGAAATGTGAAAAGTTGAGTAGTTCAGTTTTAAAATACTTACTCCTCGTAAATTGATGATTAATTAGGATGCTGGAAATTTGTATAAACTTTTCTAATCTTTATATATATATATATATTACAAAAAGTATTTTCTGCTGATTATTTTAAGGATATACATGAGTATGTTTGTGATATTGCAGTCGTGGTAATAATAATAAAAATATTTTACTTCAGAATTAGTTTTAATTGAGCTTATGGAATATAAATTATATAATTTGAGAAAGTACTACCTAAAATAAGGCGTAAAGAAAACAAAAGGCTTATTTACATATATCTAAAGAAATATTTAAGCTGAGCCAGCCAACGGGAAACGGAAATATCTTTATTTACGGGGCTGCTAACCACAATGAATGATTTTTGAGCCCCGATGGACGCATAAAGTGGAACATATACAAATCAATGTTGGAGGGGCCTGGGAATGGGTGGCCAGGGGATCATCGCCAGGTGAGGCAAGGAGAGCCGGGATGTAGAGGAGGTTCAGGGGGCAGGGTGGTGATCCGCGGAGATCAGGGGGAGTCAGAGACGGTTCCAATAGTATTGAGCCCAGGGGTGACCGTGAAGAGCAGATAGACCGCAATGCTCTGTTGCAGCCAGAGCGTTATGTGGCGCTGAGTTTGTTGTTGACACACTTTAAAATTTTATAATACCTTGATAAAGGTTGGCGTTCAGCCAACTGAAATATTGGTAAAATAAATGATACTTTGATCCAATTAATTTCCCTTTTTTAAATATTTATTTATGGATTGATCTATTTTCAGAATATAAATGTGTGTGAAAATTATATTTAAAAAAACTAGAAAAAGGTCAGTGGTTGATATTAAAAACAAAAATGGCAAATGAGCGAGGCCAGGATAGGCTTCTTTTGTTTCTATATGCGTATATTATACAGGGTGATCCAAAAGTCTTGCACACTTTAAAAATTAATAACTCTGCGGATATTTGCGCTAGAGCAATGCGGTAAACACCATTGTGTTCAGGATGCAATGGGATGTTTAGAGCAAATAATGAAAAATTCGAAATTGATTTTAGTTACAATTTTATTTGTTAGATTGTGCTCTATCAGTATCATAGATTCAGCGGCCAAATTGTTTGATAAATTGAAAAATACGACTGATAGACAAGTTATTTTATTTTTTGAATACCAGAAAAGAACCTTAATAATATCAAATGGTAAGTTAATTAAACAACATTTCGCCAAAAGTAGAAGAATTGGATGGCGATTTTTAAATGAAATCTGAGAGATGTAAAATAGGTAAATGCAAATTAAAACATGTAGCTGAAAGAAGGATATTTTAGATGCGGTTTTGTGAAATAGATTGAATGTTTGAAAACACTGATGAAATTGATATACGATTTTTTTAGATGTTAATATAGTATCATAATGGCGCTACTAATACGATTTCTTGCTATGAGAAATGTATAGTTTCTTGACAAATTTTCGACACTTGACTATTTAGCTGGAAATTTGTCAAGATCCAAAAAATTAAATGAAGAGGGGGGTGACAAAATTTACTTGTCGTAATTTATTCCAAATATCTTGTCAATTGTTATCATTGCTTTTATTATACTGTACAAAATTTTAAAATGTGGCCCCTCAAATAAAAATCATATTTATATCGACCTTTTGCGTTGAATAGCGTGGTAGTAAAATCATTTTGTATTTTTTTTTTTCGCAAATTTTCTAAAGTTAGGGGTGTACAGAGAAAATTCCTTATGCTATTTCTTGTAATGAGTGAAAAGCGATAAACTAATCATAAGGGGTAAAATTGTGTGTATCAGTGTTATTCAGGAAGTTATAACACTTGGCCTGCACTACATAATATAAGATACTAGCCGAATGACCCGGACAACGCCCGGGTTTTACCCTATTAAATGTACCCTATTCAAATACTATTCGTTACAATTATAAATTGGCGCCGTGGATGTCACTCTTGTGAAACGTACCGCTCCAAACTTTGTGTCTGAGAAGCGATATTTTTATAGAAAGATGATCTGGCTTTTTTTTTCTGCTCGAATGAATGTTTTTTCTGTTAGAATTTTGTTCCTGCATACAAAATAATGAACTGGTTTCACCCGTGGTCTCTGCTTTTTGGAATTTTTCCCGTTATAATTTTGTATCTGATAATCAAACATGATACAGCAATATCATTGGGTGTTGTTCGTAATTTTTGCACGAATCATAATTAAAACCTTCTAAAAGTAAATTGGAAAGTCTATCAAGCGAGTTTCGTGAGGCCAAAGTTCTTTCCCTGACATTCAGAATCCTGGCCGTATGTTCTTGTGGGGTTTCTGCCGCTCTCGAAGTACTGACCCTGTTTCTATTTTGCCGAAGCCTGTTCTCACGCTGTCCCACGGATTCCGCCGCTCTTGAGGTACTGGCCCTGTCTCTATCTTGTTGAAGCCTGTTCTCACGCTGTCCCACGGATTCCGCCGCTCTCGAAGTACTGGCCCTTTCTCGATTAATCCTAAGACGATGCTCACGTTGCACAGCAGTCTCAGCACTTCGCACATTTCTTTTTTTACTCACTTATGGTAGGACTTTTTCAATAGGTTTGCGTTTCTTGGGAGGCATCTCAGATCTCTAAAAGCTAAACAAAAGAAAAGAGTATAAAACAGTAATAAAAATAGGCAAAGTAGAGAAAAAATATGTTATTTAAAAGTTAAACAAAAGTAAAGAGTATAAAGCAGCCAATGGGCGCGCGCCGCCGTCAGATCCCCACGCGTTCTAGAGGGCGCTGTTTGTGAGCTAAGTTGAATAATTTGAATATATAGTTTCAATAATTGATTTATATATTATTTAAAATAGCCTATCGTCTTCCCCGTATTATTTTACCTATGTATGGAAATTTTGGTTTGAATTAGTGAACTACTGCGAATTTGTATACCGGACATACAGACAAACAGACATACAAACATTCATTTTTATATATATAGATGAGCAAATGACAAACAAAAATAATTACTGTTCACAAAAAAAAAGAGTCAAGATGTGAGGACAGCATTTATTATCCCCATTGCCCAACACAAATAAGAGCTGTAAAATATTGGTAGTTAAATATAATACATGGCAGCACATATAACACATGAGGTAACTGCCTTCTCTCTTGTATTAGGTCACAATCCTTGCTTAATGTGGCGCCCTTCATTCTCAAACACCGCCTGCAGACGATAGATGACAGAATGGACAGCATTAAATAACATTTATATTGAAATCGATAAACCGTACCATCTAATAGAAGCCTTCAACATGGCCAAAATGGGAGGCCGGAATCAAAAAACACGCGAGTCAATGTGCCCCCATAGCCAAAAATCACAAGGCGTCATGTCCGGTGATCTTGGAGGCCACTAGTATCTAAGGTCACTATTTTCACCGAACGTATCCTTCAGAAATTGTTTGGCACCGCGAGAGATATAAGGAGGTCCTTCATCTGGCATGAATGTTATTTCGCTTAGTGCTTGTCTGTCCTGCAATAAGAGAATAACCTTTTCTCTCAAAAGTTGAACATAACGTTCACCAGTCACAGAAATGATTTTAAAAGTTCTTCCATTGATTTCTTCGAAGGAAAATTCCTCAATAATAAAATAAAAATTAAGCCCACACCAAACTGTTACTCTGGGCCGATGAAGTGGCATTTATGTGAAAACCCTAGGGTTTTATGTTTTCCAAATGCGGCTGTTTTGAGTGTTACCTTCTCCATTTAAAGAAAGGTGTGTTTCATTTGTCCACAAAACATTCGACAGCCAGTTTTCATCAATATCAATTTGCCGGAAAACACATCCAAAGAATTCTTGACGCTTCTCTAAATCGCCGACTTTTAGCTCGTGATATATTTGAATTTTGTACGGGTATTTTTAAGAAATATTATTAGTGCTCTCTAAACTGTTCCATACGAAATCCCCGTTTGTCGAGAAACTTTTTTACCACTCACTTCTCCATACGTGGATAACGTTTCAATAGCTTCAATTTTCTGAGAACCCGTAACAGCCACTGACCTGCATGTAGATGCTCTTCCACTCCGAAGTTTTGATTCAAGAGATCCAGACTTCTCTAAATGTTTTATAATTCGCCTTAGAGAGTAGCAACTCATGGGTCCTTTACCGCTTCGAATACTTTTAAAGGTACGAAACGCTCGTAAAGCTTCAGTGGCAGATTCTGAATTTCAACAAAAAAAAATTCACCGAGTGTGCTTTATTCGGTAGTGATGGCATTCCAGAGTAAAATAAATTATCAGTGATAGATAAATATTTTTCAAATGAATTAAAATAAATATAATTGGTACTGAGAGAGAGTTGAATTAAAAATTTAGAAATTCATTATCTTCGAAATTTAAATCGCTGAGAGAATTCCAGAAAACCGCATCTAAAATATCAATTTTATTTTTGCTATTTGTTTTAATTTGCATTTACCTATTTTACCTATCTCGTATTGCAATTAAATTCGTCATCCAATTCTTCGACTTTTGGCGAAATGGTGTTTAATTAATTTATCATTTGATATTATTAGGGTTCTTTCCTTGTATTCAAAAAGGAAAAATACATGTCTATCAGTTATATTTTTCAATTTATCAAAAAATATGGCCGCTGATTCTCTAAATCTGGTAGAGCGCCTCTAGCGAATAAAATTCTAACTGATATCAATTCCGAATTTTTCATTATTTTCCCTAAAAAATTCCATTGCATCCTGAAAACTGGCGTTCACCGCATTGCTCTAGCGCAAATATTCGTGGAGTTATTAATTTTTAAAGTTGTGCAAGACTTTTGGATCACCCTGTATATGAAATAAAACCAGTAAGTAGAGATTTTTCCACACACACACATCTTCAAATAAATAAATCTTTCTACTTTTCTTACTGAGATGACAAGTTATGGAGATGGCTTGAATCAACAATGGTGAATATTCCAGTGGCTTGGTGGATTAAACTGACAAAACACCAGGTTGGGATCACCAATGATGATTAAAGCCCTTCAAATATTTTAATCCATCGATAATAAGAAATATTAATATTATTTTACTTAAAAAGATCTATGCTAAAATGGATTTATTTTATACATATTAAATTAACTTAACTAGATAATAGTAAAATTATATTTAAACGTCGACCTAACCCTATTTCCATCACAATATAAATTCACAAAGCTACTGAGCTTTTGCATCTAAACAGGTGTAGTGAAGAAAATTTAAAACATAATTTACTACTATCCTTATTACGAAACGAGGGAAGTATTTCTAAACGAAATAAGAAATAGATTTGCACATTCTATATTACCAAATTAATCTCTGTGGGTTGGAATTGGTTTTTGTCTCAACTAATAAATGGAACTTTATCCCATTCTCTAATCCAACATAAATTGTCTAAGCAATAAAACATTTGGTAATATATACCCTACTCTAATTACACATTTAATTAAATCCTATGCCTCCTTAATTGGGAATTTTAAGGATACGATGGCATTCAGATATTTTTTTATGTGTTCGATACAAATTTCTATCATAGAGATAGTCTAATTTGAATCAAAGTAGAATAATTCATTGAATAGTTGTAATCAATGTGCGTGTGATTGTCATTGTTTTTCAACTTAATCTCTATATGTATAAAAGTCAATATCTGTCTGTCTGTTTCGCGATAAACTCAAAAACTACTGAACCAATTGGTACCAAATTTTGCATGTCGCTTTTTATAAACGTGAGGAAAATTTTCGGCTAAATTTTGATTAATATTTTTGGCTATTTCTTTTTTTCATTTGAAGAACTTTTTTTTTTACGCGGAGTAATCCGGAATGGAATGAATACCCAAATATGGCCATTTTTTATACGCATCGGTGGTTCAGTGGTAGAATGCTCGCCTGCCACGCGGGCGGCCCGGGTTCGATTCCCGGCCGATGCATTTTTTTACAATTTTTAAAACTCATTTATATTATATATAATATAAATATATATTATTATATCAACTATATTAATTAAATCAAATACCTAAACACTAATATAATACAATTTTGCCATCACACACACTTTTTTCCTGTAGTTTATGTATTACTTCTGTATTGCTATTCTATGGCACTTCTAATATTTATTATTGATGTACTTTCAATATGAAGGAAATTGCAATCGGGGGAATTCTCGGGCGAAGCCGGGTCATATGTCTAGTGAACTATAAATTAAAGTTGTCCCAAAAGTTCGTAAAGACTTGGAAAAAGTCGAAATACCAATATTATTCGTCATAATATTATTCGCTGTGTGTGTGATATGTATAATGTCTTTGTATTATGTATAAAGTAATTGTAATTTGTATTATTATGTATATATTCGCCGTAATAATATTATTCGTCAAGTAATAAGAAAAAAACAACGTTTTAAGAAAAACACAAACTTTTGGGACAACCTTATATTAACATATTTCATATAATTTTAAATTATTAATACCTTATATTTCCCACTCCCCAGTTTTTCTAATTCAAAAACAATATAGCAACGCTTTAGTAACAGCGTATATACCATCATCAGATAAAAGTACTAAAATGAGATCAGAACCTTTAATTATTTCTGTAGTTTTGTCTGATGATGTTAACACCGCTGTTACTGAAAGCCACACACTATTTATTTATTTGGATATGGTCTTATTACTTTGTGTTCAAAGTCATAGTAGTAATAAAAAAAATTATAACAAGAAAGGTTGCATATACTGAAGGCATTTATATAGATATATGCATTTGAATACCTACAGTTTTGGAACATTTCTTATCAATTATTATTTTAAAATTTTATTGTTACTATTTATTTCAAAAAAGATATTCTATTTTATATTATTTTTAGAAATAGTTATTCAAAATAAAACGATATTATTTTCAAACTATAAAAAAATCTGGAAATAATAGAGAATAAATAATACTAAATTATATATGTTATATCACTCAAAACCTTAACTTCTTGAATCGAGAAAATCACTATTTTCAACAACAAAATATAACCATCACTGTTGGTGTGAGAAAATTGATATAAATTCTATAACAACAAATTAATTAAAACAGTTAAAGCACTAATTTTTATTTAGAAAAAATTCTACTGTCCTTAATGCGATTAAAAAATTGTAGTAAATATAGTAGGATTTTTTTTCATTATTGGGACGAAATTTCGCGCTTTAAGTTTCATTCATCTTATATAGATTTTGTGTCGAATTAAATGTATATGATATTAATAGAATTTCATTAATACGAACATGCAACACATAAACAACACACATAAAAACACAATACATCCGCGACACTCACTATCAGAGCAGATAAACAACACACTACACACATAAACAGACACACAGAACTTAAATAAACAAATTCACACAACATTTACAACACATAAACAACACAGGCGACACTCAAAAGTGTATTCATCCATTATTTATACATCGCCTTCGGGTACGAAGGTAAGGAGTGTCAGTGAGAATTTCTATTTCTCTCATCAACATTTATACTAAATAAAATAACAAAGTAATACTTGCAGAATGTACTATTTGTTTCCTGAGTCGGCTGTATATTCATATCTGAGTGCATATTAAAATATTAGTGTTTTATCATATAAAGATAGTCAAATAATATTTCACATTAAGTTAAACACACATAGACAATCAAAATTCGTGATAAATAGATAATATATCAATATCACCTAAATTTAAGTGTTTGAGGGCTCCTAATTCTGCAGGAAAATCAAATTTCTAAATTTTTATTTCCAAATTTCCACACCTACCACATTCACACAAAACCGCCGTGCCATCACCAGACCATAATCTATTCAGAAGCCTAATACATGTGTATGTATATAATCACACACAGAGAGGTTATATTCGAAATATAAAAATGTAACTAATGTTTACCAAAAAGGTGCCGTGACCAGGATTCTAACCTGGGTTATTGCGGCCACAACGCAATGTCCTAACCACTAGACGATCACGGCAGGTGACAACTGGACCCTTACAGGACTACTTAAAGGATAAGCAAGGAGGTCACGTAATGTGGCAGTCTAAATTGTATCCCGTAAGTTTAAATTTCAACCTTTTTTATTCCTTATTGATTTTCAAAGAGATTATTATATTACCACATACTGTTTTATTGAATAATTTTATAGTGGACGCATTAAAGCTTCTTTAAATTTTAAGGTCATTATATTTTTCATATATCAAAATTCAAATCTATCATATATATTGCTGAATGTGTGTGTGTGTGTTGTAATATATAACGAATTTTATTATTACATTAGACAATTATGTATGCTATTAGAATACAGGATGTATTTATACTTAACACACATACACAACAAAAGTAAAAGAGAAATTTCAGTGCTGTGAAAGAATTTAAATTCTTTGTTATATTATTTTCTAAATGTCAACCTGGAACACCTATTCGTATGAATTGCGCTTCTCTCATTATAATATTGGTTTCTATTTTTAAAAATATTCATTGCAGTTTTGAAATTAATTTTCATATTAATTAATGATAAATATATTGAATGAATAAAGTGAGATGATGTTTAAAACGCAATAATGCAAATAACAAATTGATGCATAAAGATTCCTGTTTTGCTATTTTAGGCTCACAATTCAAATGTGGTATGCTAAAAAAGCCTTACTAATTGAGACAAACGTAAATTTTCAATTAAATAATTTGAGATATCAGCTAACAAAAGAAAAAAACGTGTATAGCGTGAATATATTTGAAAAGTAGAAATGTTGAATAGTTTTGTTTTATTTTCAAAAAGTGGACGGAAATTTATAAAAAAATAAAAGCAGCAGAAAATATTCGATCAGTCGTAAAACCTTTATTACAAGAAGTTATAAAAATATCAAAAATATATTTTTTTTCCATGAATATTCTATTATATATTCTATATAATTTATACTTATATTACAAACTTAAAAAAGAACCACTTAATATTCGTTTTTTAATAAATTTAAATACCGTTTTTATTTTAATAAATAAATTATATAAATTATAAAAATAAATGGATTTTCAAACTGGATGTATTAATTAGAAATTTATATAATATGAAAAATAGAATTATATACAAAATTTATTTTCATTAAAAACGAAATTGTTTAATTTTTGGAACTCAATTCTGACTGGGACTTTAACAAATAAAATACTATTTATTTTTTATTATCTATCAAATAAGAGCTTACTTGTTATATATATATGAATAAAAATATTTTACATTTTTGGAAATTTTTTTTTGTAAAAAGCATATGTGCTCGTGGTCAGGAGATGCCTTCTTTATTTTCAATATTTATAAATGAAAAAACAATAGAAAAAATCATGTGTTAAACGTATATACGCAAATTCGTCCTTAAATACCCATTTTTGATTTTTCAAGAAGCCTCTGGGGCCCATAATATTTTTGGTCGCAGTGGTACAGCCTGCTCCACGCTAATGAGCGCCAACAGCGGGAAGCGCGTTCGTGGATGGCTTTTCTTGATTTATCAAGAAATTAGGTTGGCCAAATATCAAGGAAGAGGTTAAATCATTTTTTAGTTGATTTCTGTTTCACTAGATGGCGTTCTGCTATCGAAAAAGCACATGTGCTCCTGGTCAGGATATATACTTCCATTATTTTAAATATATATGAAAATATTATATATGAAAAACAACAGAATAAATTACAAAAATAAATGATAAAAAGGTCAGGTGTTGATATTAAAAATAAAAAAGGCATAACCTGACCAGGAGCACATGAGCTTTTCAGAAGGCAGAGCACCATATTTGACCAACCCAATTTCTTGATAAATCAAGAAAAGTCATCCACTAAAGCGTTTCGCGCTGTTGGCGCTCGTCAGCGTGGAGTAGGCTGTACCACTGCGACCAAAAATATTTTTGGTCCCAGAGACTTCTTGAGAAACCAATAAATGGGTATTTAAGGCCAAACTTGCGTAAATACGCTTAACATGTGAAAAACAATAGAAAAAAATATTATTTATTATTTTTTATTATTATATATGTATATATGAATAAAAATATTTTACATCTTTGGATTAATTTTTTTTTGGAAAGGCAAGGCTTTATGGAGGGCTCTGTTGATCAACTGTCAATCATCGATAACTGTTTCTGCCATTTCAGGCCGCTCCAGGCCAACTAGGAACTGCCTGGAATTTATCCAAGTTGCACCACGCAATCTTTTCCTTATTTAATTTCCAAAGTCATGATTTAATTCACAGGAGCAAACTTCGGGGAATATTCCAGGTATATAATCTGGTCAAAGTTTTCAGCTGCAAATATACTTCAGCACTCTCGCTCTGTTATGATATTTGCTTCGAGAATTGTATCTGCTCGATTTTTTTTCTGGCGATAGCTGGATCGGCGCAGGGTGACAGTGGTTAGGCGTGTTTTTTTCAGTAAGAGGCCGGTGCTCCTTTGTCAAAGAAGAATTCTGTTTTTTACCCTGTTCCAAGTTTTGAGCAATTAGTCTTCAACGATATCAGCTCAATCCCGGCATTTCTAAAACGAATTTGAATAGCAGCTGTTTTTTAGACTATATTTTTATTGATTTCGATTGTATTAGAATTTATGCATTTCGTTTGCAATTTGTCTTCTGGATATTTATTCTCCGCTAACTCGTGACCATTAGCTAGTGGGCTACCAAGACCGAAATCTGTACGCCTGTCTGCTAACTCGACAGTCATTGATGGTACTTCTATGGCAATGTCACCTTTATGTTGTAAACCCCTTTGGCCAAACGCCAATACTGGTTGGAAACATTCAGTCCAACAGATGATGGCCGAGATAGAAAGAGAGACTATATAAATATTTCAATAAAAATATAGAAAATAGAATCACAATCGTAAATACGTTTGAGTAACATATTATGTAAACCATTATAATATAAAATATATATAAATTGTAGATCGTATTTGATTGGAATTTCTTTTAAAAAGCGAAAAAGAATATTGTTTTATATAAATAGATCCTAGCTTGACGCACATATGGGGAGATCGTATCAAGAGTCAATAAACCTAAAAATATATCGATGTTCTAAAATCGAACCATTATCGTGCAAATTCTCTATTACAGAATATAAGACGATCAAGCATTATATCCCTAAAATACAAAGAATAAAAAATCTTAATATCAAAATAAATCATGAAAACAATTGAGAAATTAATTAGTTACCAAAATGCACGCAAATAATATAGAAATATTTTTATATTTAAAAGAGAGGGGATGTGAATGATAACATTTGAGATTCAGAATTTCATTATTAATAGAACCTCTGTATTAAATAATCACAGCGAATTAATTGGATAACGAACTAAACTCTGATTGGTTGGTTAAGGTACTGGGAATGGAAACAGCTATTCAGAGCGTAAATATGTATATTGGATAGTGAAAAGGCATATATTATATTGAATAAAAGATTTATTTACCAATATTTCTGTAGGCTGGACGCCAACCTTTATCGAGGCATTACATTTTTGTGTACACAAACTCAGCGCCACATAGTGTTATAATATCCCAGTTGATATAATTTAAAATACAAATTAGGTGGGGGAAATTTGTGCATGAAAAAAAAATATATTATAAAAATTACAATCAAAATAAGTTGAATATCTTTTTTTTTTTTTTTTACTTATCCTTTTAGTCTAAATTAGACAAGATCTTGGAGGTCGTGCTCGTAAAGAAGCTCAAGAACTCTTCTTGGTTCTCTGTACAGGGATCTTTTGTCCTTTCCAATGCAATTTAGTAAATGTTGGGGAGTGGCCTCTTCGGTTTTGCACCTAGTGCACATGGGGAAGCTTTTGGCTCCCTCTTTATAGAGTAGAGGGCGCAGGTGACCAGATTTCCATCTGGCCAACTGTGTCGATTCCCTTCTGTTTAGTTGGAGGGTCTGTTTTTTGGGGTTTTCTGCCTGGTACCAAGAATGATGGAAACTATCTCTATGGTTCCTTATTAGTTGTAGTTTCAGTTTATTGATATGGTCCCTTGCTGAAAGATAGGTCTCGGAGTTCACCGCATCAGGATGTCCAGCTGCTCCTTCCTTAGCCAATCTGTCTGCCTCCTCATTTCCAGGGACTCCCACATGTGATGGAATCCATTGTAGACTTATTTTGGTATTTTTATTCAGTTTGTTGATTTCTGCAGCAATGTTTTTGAGGAGTCTGTCTTGTGAATAGTAGCAGTTTTTAATTGAATAGTTGAATATCTTAAAATATTAAAGTAAAAATTAATGAGGTCTATCCTATATTTTAAAATATTTGAATTAAGTACATGAATTATAATTCATCAATAATTCATTAAGATATAAATGTAAAAATATATGTATTTATTGAAACATATATGAAAATAAATTAAAATTGATTTAAACAAAAAACTGAAAG
The DNA here is from genome assembly GCA_030710605.1 of Cordylochernes scorpioides. Classification (NCBI taxonomy): domain Eukaryota; kingdom Metazoa; phylum Arthropoda; class Arachnida; order Pseudoscorpiones; family Chernetidae; genus Cordylochernes; species Cordylochernes scorpioides. The sequence goes on from CP092874.1 coordinate 41,796,400, forward strand.
AATTTTTTTTAAGTTCAACAATAAAAATATGTATTCAAAAAATGTTATTTCAAATTATTATGAAGATCGATTGGGAGCGAGAGAGGACCTAGACGAAGACGGCGGATCACGACCTACGAGGAAGACCACGAATAAATAAACACAATAACGTTGAAAGGTAATTTATTTTTATTTACTTTATTTATTTACTTTTACTTTTATTTATTTGCTTTGAATATGGAAACCCGCTCGGGAAACGTGTATAACACCAAGAAGGAAGAAACCAAGGTCGACGACCCTGCAAAGCTGCAACTTGGTGCAACAATATAATATGATAAATTTGTTCGATATAGAAATTGCTTATTTTGTTTAAAAATTCATGAGTATTATGCTATTGGTATTGTTTTAAGGTATAGGTATTCTATATGATATTGCAGTCTCTTTCGTGGTAATAAAAATATAAATAGTTTAGATCAAAATTAGCTTTAACTGAGCTTGAGGAATATAAAATACATAATTTGAGAAAGTAACAACTTACTTGAGTCTTGAAGAAGAAAATAAAATATTACATATTTACAGAAAGATTTGAGCCAGCCAACGTGAAAGAACAACAATGTATTTATTTAGGGAAAGCCGCGACATCTGGCGGTCGATTAACAGAGTAGTTTGTTCTATATATTATAATTTTGAAATAAAATAACATTTTTATAAAATATATAAATTAGTGTTATATCTAAAATATATAAAAGAAAATGTTATAAGAGAAGGAATAAATAAAGTTAAAAGGAAAGTAGCAAAATATTATATTTTAAGGTATCAAAAAGGTTTTTTGTATTTTTAGTAAGCAAAGTTGGGTTATAACAAGTTCACGCTTTAGTTTCGGCAGTTACAGGTCATATCAACTTGTGCTATATATAGCCTATGTATAGCCCTACTTTGTTATAAAATACAAAAACCTTTTTGATACCTTAAAATATAATTTTTATATATTTCATTTTCACCTTTTAATTACTTCTCTTATACCATTCTTCTTTCATATATTATAGATATAACACTACTTTATTATTATTGTTTGGTAATAGCTTGCTTTATTGGCATAATATCTTCAATTCGATATTAATTTATTTCGGTTAAATATTTATATATCGTAATTTGAACAAAGCTATAAAAGTTAATAGTCCTTATTTAAACTTGTACCATATTAATAACCATTAATTCTGTCCTTCTGAAACGGACAAACCACTTAAACGTTTTTGATTGTGATAAGGCTGCCTCCCTGAAAGCCAATATCAACATTTTAAACGTTTCTGACGCCATTTTTCCTAATTTTTGACAAAGGTTTATGCATACCCATTGTTCACTTTTAAGAACCATTGTAAAAAAAAGTGCCGTGCCTTTGTTTCTTTTATTTAAAAAATGCTTATACAATTCTTATTATTTGAGATATCGAATATATAAAATATTTTATAGTAGGGAGGGAGAGAGAAAGAGATCTCGTGATTATGATGATAATTTTATTTTTCGAAAAACTCTTTCAGAAGTTTATTTTTACTAATTCCCCGAACCTTTTTATCATACCTTGTATATATATAGATATATATATATATATATATATATATATTTTCAAAATTGTAATTACTATTTCTTAACTCAATATTTCAACCAATTATTCGAATTTAATCAGATTCCTAAATCACTTTAAAATAAATCAAAAGAGAGAATAATATAAAAAATTGGTAATTTAATTAGCAATATTTAATAATGTTTATTTTAAATTGTGAAAAATACTATTTAATCCTTCTATTAATTTTTGTTTGCATTTCTAGATTCCATTTAATTTGAATTTATCTTTTTCTGTTGAAACAATATTAGTTCAATTGAAATATTAGTCTTTTTTTAAGGTGTACCAAAGAAATAGTAAAAACATTGAAATTTGAAAACTGTTATAAAAATAACTCCTTAAATTTCGAATTTTTGCGATTTAATATTTAGCATTTTTATCAGTTATTAAATATATTGGAATTCGAAGTAGTATATATTACATAATATAGCATTATGTACCGAAACGCGAATGTTTCTTTTCACAGATAAATCAAACTTCTATTGTCCTTACTGCGATGAAAATATATATTGTACATACAGTATTAGAGCTCTAAAGAAGCGGTCTAGTAGATTAAATTAGCGAAACCGCTGAGAGGGTTCATCACTGATGAGACAAATAAGGACAGTAGAAGTTTGATTTATTTGTGAATAGAAACATTCGCGTTTTGGTGTTTTCATTTGTATCATATGGATGGCGCGTTATTGGTATGTATTAATAGTATAAACTTCCCGGGTAAGTGGCGTTCTGCGCTCCAGAAACCTGGGTTATAAGTTACTTTTATCTTTATTGAACGTAATCTCGAGCTTTCGGGCATCTCTGCTCTTCTACAGGAGTAAAATTTATATTTTTATGTACTATATTGTGCCTTATCAATAATAAAGATAAAATAAACTCATCTCCAGAGAATTGTACCATTGTTTGGTTGATATCTTAAGGATATTAAATCTATTAACATTATAATTATAAATAAATAGAGAATGTTAATAGATTTAAACCTCCTGGATATTAACCAAACAATTCTCTGGAGATAAGTTTATTTTATCTTTATTATATTTAATCTCGAGCTTCCGGGCATCACTGCCCTTTTAAAAGAGTACATAAAATATATAATTTTACTCCTGTAGAAAAGCAGAGATGCCCGAAAGCTCGAGATTACGTTTAATAAAGATAAATGTAACTTATCAAAAAACACTATTTGAGAATTTACCACTATATTATCATATAGAAAATTAGGGAAGACATAAAAATGACAAGACAATTGATTCTTATCAAAACAATTGCAAACCTATTCATATTAAATAACACAGTTAATGAGATAATAATAGGAGAACCTTTTTCACATAAAGTATCTCTTGATATTGATTCAAAAAATACTCTTCCGCATAACTTCTTCCCTATGGAAGCTGTGACCCATAGTTTGAAATTTGTGTTGCTACTAACGTGGAACTTGCGTATTTCTGTCAAAAATGTCTCTCGGCGTTTTGAAAGTGGTCTCTAGTGGATTCATGTCGTTTTTCTTTCGAAGAGCGGCTTTATCGTCAGTCTATGGGGACATCTTTATCTTGAAGAAAAGTCTTGGCTTTGACACGGAATCCTGAAGACAGTCGTTTAAACTTTATCTCACACCACCCATTGATCTCGAGGTCTATTTGGTATTCTTCAGTTTGTCGACTCGATCCTAACTAACATCATCATCATCAAAATGTCTCGTGGAAAAATAAGAAAGGACTAATGTAAATATGGAAATTTTTATTATGTCGACACAATCACCGACTTGAATAAAAGAAAGGAGACAAAAGAGAAATAATCTGAGTGACAAATATGTAAAATGGATTTTTTAAAATTAATTTTAAACCATTCTGCCACGATATTGTTATGTCCTTGCAGTGAGGTACAAATTAACGAGCGGAATCATTCTGTTTTATCTATTAACCTTAACCTAAATTATATACTAAAATAGTTAAGAGAAGCAGAAACACGCGTAAAGAAATACTTATTTCTCTATCGTCGCGCGACGAGAATTCTCTCTGATTGGTTTATCTTAGATTACTCTTCAAATCATTTACAGATATTTCCAGACTTTATTTCGAACGTCCACAATTTTCAATTTTTAAGGTCCAATAAACCTATATATTCAACTCAACACACTATGTGAATGTTATATAGATATGTCCAAAAGATAAATTGATCAATACTCTATTAAAAATAAACTCTTTAGCAAAAAATGATCGACGCCTCACCAAGAAGGAGTTGAAAATACGTATACAAAGACTTTTGGACCAAACATACAAATGATTAAAATTTGCTGGCTCATTTATGTGAAGCAAGAGCTCCAGGGCATCTAAACTGCCCATCCAGAACAGGTACTCTAGATTTAATATTCGGTGTTGACGAGCTTATTTTAAAAATTTCTATTTTATAATTTTTCTTCAGTAAGCTTATTTTCACTGTATCAATGCTTCGTCGAAAGATTGGTAATAATTAAGAATATATTTAAGTTTTTGAAAGAGGTCGTGCCATTGGATTGAAAGAGGCTGTTTGGACAAATCTACTAATCACGCGATATCTGTGTTGAAGTGATGCGGCTATTAGACAAGGCTGGCAAGTGTGGGTCAAACGGAAGATCGACCAAAGGATACAGCATGACACTATGCGGCGCTGAGTTTGTGTATAAAATAATGTAATGCCTCGATAAAGGTTGGCGTTTCAGCCAGCCGAAATATTGGCAAAATAAATATTTTATTAAATCCAATATATGCCTTTATTATCTAATATATATATATATAATAAAAAAGACATATACTGACCGTGCGCACACAAGCATATATATATTTCTGAAAATAAAGAAATCCATACTTAAATCATTAGATAATAAAAAGGTATATATTGGATTGAATAAAATATTTATTTGCCTATAATTCGGTTGGCTGAACGCGAGCCTTTATATCGAGGCATTACAATTTTGTATAATATGTATATATAAAATATATAAAAATGTAATGCCTCGATATAAAGGTTGACGTACAGTCAACCGAAATATTAGCAAATTATTATTTTATTCAATCCAATATATGCCTTTTTATTATCAAATATATTGTACAAATGTGATATTGAAAAAATGATTTTTAAAGATGCCTGAATGACCAATTTTTTGATCGTTGAGGTACAGCTTGCACCACGCTGATGAGGGCCAACAGCCCGAAACGCGTCCGTGGGTATCTTTTCTTGATTAATCAAGAATGGATATTTGGCCAATTCTGGAATAATTAAAAATCAACAAGAATAGTTGATATTTATTCCGATAGATGGCGCAAGCCATCAGAAACTTTCAGTTGAACGATAAGGAGATGCCTTTTTCTTAATATATATAAATGGAAAATTTGCCGGGAGGATATTGATCCATAGAAGCATAAGCTGCCTATCCCGTCAAAATAAACGTAAAAACCTGACGCCATCTATTGACCGTCGCCGCAACTAGCGGCCTCGGGTCGGTGACAAAGCCACAACACCAGCTTTAGCAAACTGAGAAGAGTCCACCTAGAGACCATGGTTTCGGGCTAATGGCCCTCGTCAGTCTAGGGCGGACTTTATTCCATGAGATCCACACGGGATCTAATGGAATATTCACAATCTACCAAAGAGGTGTTTTGCTGGCAAGGTGGCTGGGCCAAATCTATGGCTAGAATATAGATGGAAAATTTGCCGGGAGGAAATTGATCCATAGAAGCATAGAGCGCCTCTCCCGTTAAAATAAACGTCAAAATCTGACGCCATCTATTGACCGTCGCCGCACACTAGTGGCCTCGGGTCGGTGACAAAGCCATAACACCAGGGAGAGGCGACCCTTGTCTCTTTAGATCAATATCCTCCCGGCAAAATTTCCATCTATATTTTGGCCATAGATTTGGCCCAGCCACTCTGCCAGCTAAACACCTCTTTGGCAGATTGTCAAGAAATCATTAGATCCCGTGTGGATCTCATGGAATAAAGTCCGCCCTAGACTAACGAGGGCCATCAGTCCGAAACCATAGTCTCTAGGTGGACGCTTTTCAGTTTTCCAAAGCTGGCTATATATATAGTGAGATTTTTAGTTTTCTCAAATCTATATACACTTGTATATATATGAAAATATATAGGGTATAATAAATATTTTGATATAAAATATTATTAGTTGCTAGTTTTCGAAATACATTAGTATTGCAGTCCTGGAAAAGATAATGAAACAACTTTAATTCACAATTTTCTCTAATCGATTTGACGAAAATATGACACTATATATATTATATATAATCTAAAACCTCAAAAATTTCTATATTTAAAAAAATATATATTTTATTTTATTCATTGATAATTTTATTTTTGTTATCATCGTTTTTAGAAAGACTTTCAGTTTAGTTGTTTAGTTTTAGTTGTATAATTTTGTTGTAAATATGCGTAGTTAACCAATCAATTCATTTAAATCACTAATATAGGATTAAATTATAAATTCTATATAATGTGAAAACTAACAAATGTGTAATCTTTCCTCAAGTAATTGAAAATAAAAGCTACTTGACGGTAAATAATTATCTTTTTTTTATCACGACTGCACCTCAACCCTTTATCTTATCGATCCTTTGTCTTATCAAGCCTAATCTAACAACAACACAAAAAATATATATATATTGTTGTGATATGTAAATAACCTTTGTTAAGTGTTATAATTGTTACCTATTGTTGGCTATGCAAAATTATTCCATTTGTCAATTGTTTTAAACTTATGTAAATTATTTCCTTTTTATCTCTATCTTGTATATAAGAAGATTGCTAGATTGAATAAAGATTCAGTTCAGCTTGTAAGTCGTAGCGAGTTTGTTCAGACAACTCATACACATTACAACATGGCGCAGCCGACAAAAGTATCGAATTAAAACAGATTAATTCAACATTGAGTAGAATGGAAGGAATCAAGCCGCCGGCGGAATTTGTCCCGTACAGCAACGAGAAAAAATGGGAAACCTGGAGAGAGTCGTTTGAAATTTTTGCAATAGCGGTAAATTTAGAAAGCATGCCGCTGGTGCGTCAGCGAGCAATCTTGAAGCATATTGCTGGTGAGAAAACAGTGATGATATACAAAACATTTCACATAAGTGAAAATGATACCTACCCAAATGTAAAGGAAATGCTTGATATGCTTACGAACCATTTTAAGCCCTTCAAAAATACGATTCAAAGGAGAAATGCATTTTTTACCTGTGTACAAAAGGAAAAGCAGGGAATCATGGAATTCGTCACAGAATTAAAGCATCTGGCACAAGAATGTGAATTCGAGAATTTAACAGAATCTCTCATAAGGGATCGCCTTATAATTGGAATACTTGACCGAGAAGTGAAAAGAAAATTGTTAGAAGATCCACAGTTGACACTACCAAGGGCAATTTCGATAGCTGTGATCTCCGAGTCAACATGTTCACAAGTAGCATCGTTGAATGAGCAAAAAATGATTGAAAAAATTGAAAAACGTAATTGGGTGAAAGATACAATTCGAATGGAAAATGCAGAAGCAGGACCAAGCGGTATAAACCCGAGAAGAGAAAGAATAATAGAACCATGTAAGTGGTGTGGACAACGACATAAGTATGGAAAGTGTCCAGCATATGGGAAGAAATGTAATGCATGCGGAAAAACCAATCATTTCTCAGTAGTTTGCCGAACAAAACGTATAAGAAATCTCTTAGCGGAAAGTGAAGCTGAAGAATCCTGTGACGAGATAAATCTTAATGAGGTTGCTGTAAAGACTGTTCGGTCGGACAAGTGGTCCGCGGTAATAATAATTAATGGCAAGAAGACCACGGTACATTTGGACACTGGCGCACAGATAAATGTGCTTCCTCATAAAGTAATAAACCAATGGCCATCAAGACCAGAAATCAGACCCACGTCATTAAAGGCGTTCGCATATGGAAATACAGAATTGCCTATCGTCGGCAAATGCAATGTGCTATGCCAATATGGTGAAAAGAAAGGAATGTTTGAATTTATCGTAGCCGATGTAGAAGCGCAGACACTTATCACGGGCGATACTTGCGAGAAGCTTGAAATCTTGAGGCGAATCAATCATATAAACACGGATGAAATGAAATTGTGTTCTGAAACTCAAAAAATCCTCGAACAATACCACGAAGTATTTCAAGGAGTAGGATTAATCAACTCGGAATGTAAGATTTACACAAAGCCTGAATATTCTCCTGTGCAAGTCCCTCCCAGGCGCATCCCAACAAGCCTCGGAGCCGAAGTTCAGTCTGAATTGGAAAAGATGGTGAAGCAAGGAATCGTAACAAAAATATATCATGAAACAGAGTGGTCTCATCCTATGGTCGTTGTAAAAAAAAATCTGGTCAAATCAGAATATGCCTGGATCCTCGGAAATTAAATGAGGCTCTTGTGGGAAGACATTTCCAGACTCCGGCTCCAGCTGAACTATTGCACGAGATACCCAAAGCAAAGTATTATACCGTGTTAGACGTGAAATCAGCCTATTGGCATATTCCGGTTGCAAAGGAATGCAGAGATCTGTTGGTGATGACCACGCCATTTGGCAAATTCAGATATAACCGATTGCCATTTGGTTTGAAAATATCGGCACAAATTTTTGTTGAGAAAATGACGAATATCTTTAGGGATAGCTTTCAAAATATTACATATGTAGACGATTTGCTGATATATGCGGATACCATTCAAGAGCACAATAAAAAATTAAAGGGAATTCTAGAAAAAGCAAAAGAAAAAAATATCAAATTTGATTTAACAAAGGCTCAAATATGTCTAACGAAAGTTCGTTTCTTGGGCCATGTGATATCACAAAATGGAATTGATCCAGAGCCAAATAAGATTGATAAATTAATTACCTTTAAAAGGCCAGAGGATAAAAAGTCGCTGCAAAGAATCATGGGTCTTTATAATTACTTAGGAAAATTCATTCCAAACTTAGCTGCGTCCACATCCAATATAAGAGGAATCTTAAGAAAGAATGTTGTCTAGCATTGGGGGCCTAAACAGGATGGGGAATTCGATCATATTAAGGAATGCGTGAGGAATGCTCCTTCGTTGGCACATTTTGACAAAAGCAAGATGCTGATTTTGCAGTGTGATGCCAGCAAAGATGCAATGGGAGCTGCTCTGCTACAGGAAGATCGACCTCTAGCATTCGCATCCGCGTCATTTAGCGACTCGCAGAAACAGTACTCTCAGATTGAGAAGGAGTTACTGAGTGTTTATTATGGATGCAAAAAGTTCGAATATCTATTGTCAGGACACACTTTCGTTGTCCAGACGGATCACCAGCCCTTATTGCCTCTAGTCAAAAAACCGCTGAGTGATATATCACCGCGTCTACAAAGATTAGTAATGAAGCTTATAGCATTTGACTTCAAATTGCAGTACAAACCAGGAAAATACTTGATTGTGGCTGATACCCTATCCAGGGATACTCACCCCATGGACGAACTACCAACGCCTTTTCTTGAAGACAAAAGAATGGTCAAGATGGTACGTGTTAATATCTCGGACGAAAAACTGGTAGCGATGCAGAAAGATACCCGAGAGGATCCTGCTTTGGTTAAAGTAATCGATTATGTGATTGAGGGATGGCCTATATGCAAAAAAGACGTCGATGAAGATGCCAAAATATTTTTCGATTTCAGACACCGTTTGTACTTATGGAATGATCTATTATGTATAGGATCGGCCATAGTGATTCCGAAGACACAAAGGAATGCTATGCTTAATTTGTTGCACCAATCGCACCAAGGGATATCTGCAATTCAGGGTTTGGCGCGAGAATCTTTATTTTGGCCGAGAATGTCCATCGACATTGCTGAAAAAGTAAAAAATTGTGAAATTTGTCAAAAACATCAGAAATCAAAAATACGGCAGCCGTTAAAACCTTTCCCAGTTCCAGATTATCCATGGCAGACAGTATCATTGGACATATTTTATATTCAGAAAAAGCCCCATTTGTTAGTGGTCGACAGATATAGTGGCTACCCGGAGGTATTTACATTGGACCCACCTACGGCGATTAATGTAAAAAATAAATTGAGAGAAACATTTGCACGATTCGGGATTCCGGAAACCATGATGTCCGACAATGGACCACCGTTTCGCTCAGAGATTATGACTGACTTCTGTATAAGATGGGGTATAAAACAGCTATTTTCAAGTCCACACCTTCATAGATCTAATGGTCTGGCCGAGAGAAACATTCAAACAATAAAAAATCAACTAATCAAATGTAGAGATGAAGGGTCCGACCCATATCTGGCTATTCTGGCATATAGAAATACACCAAAAAATGACCTACCGTCACCCGCACAGTTATGTTTATCGAGGAGCCTTCGATGTCAGATCCCCAGAATTACACCGCTATATAGACCCTATCAAACTAATTGGAGAAGTATAGAGAATGCCAAAAGAAAAAGACAGATCTCAATGAAAGAGCAGTATGACAGAAATAGTAAAAGCTATCCCAAGGTCAATGTAGGAGAGGATGCATGGTGTCAAATACATCCAAGGGAGACATGGACACCGGTGAAGATTTCAGCGCAGGCTGATTCTCCTCAGAGCTTTGAAGTTGTGACACCATCGGGAAATAGGTTGATAAGAAATCAACAATTTATTAGGCCAAGGGATGGAGGCTACGAGAAAAGCCAGTTGTCTTCAGAACCAATTACCGCCTCCCCAGAAGCTCAACATCCGCAGTGCTACAGTCCAACGATGGGCGAGTCATCCACAGCCCCGATACAGCGGTCAAGTGAAGAGACCAATATTGACCAGAGGGAAGGCGCGACTACATCCGCTGGGATTGCACCAGAACCATCCGGAAGGCCCCGGTTTTCAAGGTTTGGAAGAGAGTTAAGAAAACCACAAAGATTTGGTTTTCAAACAGAGGGGAGGCATGTCAACCGCCTTGTGATTTGCCTGATCTGATTGTTGATGGTTGTCTAGATTCGTGACATTCTTTAATTGTTGTACCAGAGGGGAAACATGTTGTGATATGTAAATAACCTTTGTTAAGTGTTATAATTGTTACCTATTGTTGGCTATGCAAAATTATTCCATTTGTCAATTGTTTTAAACTTATGTAAATTATTTCCTTTTTATCTCTATCTTGTATATAAGAAGATTGCTAGATTGAATAAAGATTCAGTTCAGCTTGTAAGTCGTAGCGAGTTTGTTCAGACAACTCATACACATTACAACATATATAATGTGAGATTTATTGTTTCCTAAAATCTATATACACTTGTATATATATGAAAATATATAGGGTATAATAAATATTTTGATATAAAATATTATTAGTTGCTAGTTTTCGAAATACATGAGTATTGCAGTCGTGGAAAAGATAATGAAACAACTTTAATTCACAATTTTCTCTAATTTATCTGATGAAAATATTTAAAAAAGAAATACCTCACACACAAGGTGCGAAAAACCTTTAAAATCACGTATTTACATATGTACAAAGAGTTTTAAGCCGGCAAAAAAAAATAAACAATAGGTTTATATAGAGAGAGCCGCGACATCTAGCGGTCGACTATACAGAGTAGTTGTTCTAGAAAATATTTTTCAAAATAAAATAAATATTGTATTATTGTGAAAAAGAGGATTTATTTGCCAATAATTCGGTTGCAAAACACCAACCTTTTTGTCAAGGCATTACAATTTATGTCTACTTTTTTTTTTATGAATATCCAAAAATATCCAAAACAACGAAATTTCAAGACAAAATTAGAACGAAAATTTTCTAGGAATTTTTTCCATTGTTATATAAAGAGGAATATTAATTTATTGTTCAATTATGATTATTATATTAATAATTAAGGCCTCAATCTATATGTTAAATATATGACCAATAACGAGGCGTATTGTGAATTTAATTGAAATTCATTTTGGAAAATAAAAGCAATATTTCGAAAGGCTTAATGTATTTTTTTCAAACACATTTAGGACTCACAAACTCATAACGTAAAACGTATATCTACCTCTTGAGTTTTGGTCGTGAATACACTCCTGGACAGAACCTAAGGAAGTTGTTCCTTTTAGCATATACGGTATATCGATATTCAGACAATCACTCTGAAATATATTAGATACAGTGACCTTTGTTGAAGACGCACGAGATAACCAAGTGTGAACAAAATTGTCTCCGTCTCCTTCAAAAAAAAAAAAAAAAACGAACGGCGACGTAAAAAAACATTTCCACTTCTTTAGGTTTTGTTAATGAGTATATGTTTGTAAAAGAAAGACGCACAGCCTTTTAAATTATCACGTTCACTTTTTATAGAATGCGTTTTTATCAAATATGAAATACGCCTTGTTATTAATATTGGAAATTAAATTGATAAAAAATACATGAATATTATTTCGTTATTTTTATTGATAGACAGAGGGTTTGGCAGCACATTCTATTTTGTTAAATTTGTCTATTTCTTTTTAATTCGACTAACTTAATTTGCATTTATTCATTTGATAATTGTACAATGGAATTACCTTTTTTACATATATTTCAACTTTAATTAAAAAGGCATATATTGGATCAAAATATAATTTATTTTACAGATATTTCAGTTGGCTGAACGCCAATCTTTATCAAGGTGATATAACAATTCAAAGTGTGTTGGAAAAGAAGGAGTTCGAAGCAGCCAATGGGAGGCCGACGGAGGGGGCTACGGGGATGCAGCGGCTGAAATGAGAAGAACAATAACAGAAGAACTTGTAAAAACTTTCGAACGAGAGAATTTGCCCTGATCCCCGATTCTTTTAGTGTAAATATTTAAATATATAATTAATTAAATAATACTTTACTTATTTTCTTATTTTATAATAAACTAGCCGAATGACCCGGGCAACGCCCAGGTTTTACCCGATTAAATGTTTTTATTCAAATACTATTCGTTACAATTATAAATTGGCGCCGTGGATGTCCCTCTTGTGAAACGTCCCGCTCCAAACTTTGTGTCAGAGAAGCGATATTTTTATAAAGATAAGATCTGGCTTTGTGTCTTCTGCTCGAATGAATGTTTTTCTGTTAGAATTTTGTTCCTGCACACTAAAAATGAACTGGCTTCACCCGTGGTCTCAGCTTTTTGGAATTTTTCCCGATATAATTTTGTATCTGATAATCAAACATGATACAGCAATATTGCCATCATCATTTTCTGACTAAAAAAAACAACTATTTTTGCCCAGAACCTGTCAATATTATTTTTTATTGGCTAAAAATCCGATAAATATCTTTTCCAGATTTTTCTCTATGCCCTGTCAAAACACGTTTTACGTGTACATTAGGTCAGCTGATATTACTTCCAACCTTCACCGCTAGAGGCGCTGCTTGTGAGCGAAAAGGCAAATTTGTAACTCAAATTGTAAATAACTCGAAGAATATTCGGGATAGAGACCTGAAATATTCACTATAAGTTTTTCCAGATTTTACTCTATATACTGTTAAAATTTCAGTCAGATTAGTTACGTATTATGGACGTGTATAGCCGACATAGGAACAAACACACATACATACATACATACACTGACTTTTATATACGAGGTGTGTTCAAAAAGTATCGCGACTTTTGTGTTTTTTCGAAAATTATTTATTTACTCATGAATACCTATTCTGTCCCCTTCAAAGTAATCCCCATGAGATATTATACACTTGTGCCAACGGTTTTTCCAATCTTCGAAGCACTTCAAAAAATCATTTTTTAAAATCTTTTTCAGCTTCTCCTTCGATGCCGTCTTTATCTCGCCAAGCGTAGCGTAACGTCGTCCTTTCATGGGCCTCTTCAGTTTAGGGAACAAGAAAAAGTCACAGGGGGCCAGATCTGGCGAATACGGTGGCTGCGGCATCATTAGTGTGTTGATTTTGGCCAAAAGGTTGCGCACAAGCAACGATGTGTGAGCAGGGGCGTTATCGTGGTGCAAAAGCCAATTTTTGTTCTTCCACAAATCCGGGCGTTTCTGGCGGTTTGCTTCGCTCAAATTGCGCATAAGGTGCAGGTAATATTCCTTATTGACCGTTCTACCCTGTGGCAAGAACTCATGATGCACCACGCCCCTGCAATCGAAGAAAACTGTCAGCAAAACTTTCACATTCGACCGAACTTGGCGCGCTTTTTTCGGTCTTGGTTCGTGCGGCAGCTTCCATTGAGATAATTGAGCTTTAGTTTCCACGTCATAACCATAAACCCACGCTTCGTCACCAGTTATGACCCTCTGGAGCAAATTTGGGTCGTCGCGGACAGAGTCCAACATCTCATTAGCAATGTTCATGCGATGCTGTTTTTGGTCGCAATTGAGCAATTTTGGTACGAATTTCGCGGCGACCTGTCTCATGCCCAAATCATTGTTAAAAATCGAATGGCACGAGCCAATCGATATGTTTAGGTCCTCAGCAACTTCTCTAACGGTGATTCGACGATATCATTTTCTCCACTTCATTAATATTTTCGTCTGTTGTTAAAGTGCTCGGGCGTCCGGCACGCTTTTCGTCGTTCACAACTTCTCGGCCTTCTGAGAACATTTTGTACCACCGATAAACGTTGCTTCGGTCCAAGGTAGCTTCTCCCTATGCCACAGTCAACATTCGGAATGCATCTGCGCACTTAATTTCGTTTTTCACACAAAATTTGATACAGGTTCTTTGATCCATTTTTTTTAATAGGTAAAAATCTAGACGATCCAAAACACCTGCAAGCAAAGCAGCTGTCAACAATTAAGTGAACATTCAAAATGGCCGAGCTTGTCGGCATAAGTGAGAGACATGAGTACCAACATAAAGCCACAAAAAGATCGAAATTCGAATATACGTAACCCGCGAAAATTCAAAGTTCGCGATACTTTTTGAACCCACCTCGTATATAGGGATATAATTTCCCTCCTGTTTTCGTCTTATATTTTAATAATGCTATAAGAAGCGACACCACACTTTTGAATCTTCAACCCCGCCGACCAAGAATAGAGATGAGCAACTCCCTCTATAGAACTTAGATCTTCGTCACAACACAGAGTGGCGGTGAAATCGCATTAAAGTGTGTCAACAACATAGTTATGTGGCGCTGAGTTTGTTGTTGACACACTTTAAAATGTTATAACACCTTGATAAAGGTTGGCGTTCAGCCAACTGAAATATTGGTAAAATAAATGATATTTTGATCCAATATATGCCTTTTTATTTAAATATTTATTCATGGATTGCTCTATTTTCAAAACTTTTTCAACTTATATTTTCATTATAAATACCATTTTCATAATCCTAGTAATTTAGTCTTATACTTGTCCTGTGAAGAGGTGTTCCCAGACAATCTTTATCGTCTCCCTGCTTCCTCGTAGCCCTCAAAAGAACGTAAGTACAAATATTTCACTACTTTTTATGTTGTTTGCCTTTCTTTTACCTATTGGTCATATACCCAATTATTTGCAGCCAGTTTTGATTGACTAAATATTTCTTGAAATTTATATCTAATATCGCATCCCACGCAAATTTCTAAACTACTACATCCTCAATTACATTATACTCATTTGTAATATAAGATATTTATGGATTAAATTTGATATACATCTGATTAATTCGGAAGCTCTCAATATAAAACCTTCAAATAAATATATATGAGAAATTTTATATTCAAATTTTGTTATTAAAAATAAATTTACATTGTTTTTATAATAATCTATAATAATTGTTTTTTTTTTACAGTTTTAAAATCTTCCTTTATAGAAATGAAAACCTTCATTTGCAAGCGAAACTTAAAAATAAGTTTCTATTGGAATATCAAAAAAAGTAATTTATCGACACCAAAAATACTTCTATAAATTCTCTCTCTCTCAAAGGTTCTTTCAGTGAACAAAATCCTTAATGAAATATAAATTTCATTTTTGAATTGATACTCTTCTTAATGTAATTAAATTCCTTCTTAAAATCAATATTATCTTTATTGGAATCAAAAAGGTACTGAGACATCCCAAAAATAACCTACCTAAGGTATATATATATATATATATATATATATATATAAACCCTGCCAATGTCAATGGTGGACCCATGTTCACAACAAGTTATAATTCTATAAACATCACTGATCGGCAGTAGAATATCTGTTATCTGAAGGTATCTACTCGAGCTCACTTTTATATGGAGCTGGGAAGTCGAGAGAGCCATCTTACATCTTTGACATCTGTACATTATCAATCAGAAGGACATCTTCATTATCAAGGATATAATAACCTAATCATGCAAGTCGAAGATGATGTCTTACACTATGTTTTTAACAGATGAAACGGGGGCTGAAGTGACTGCTGCACATCAAGCCTACACTCATGGCCAAAACACATGGAAGTAAAAAGTCTTTGATGTCGCCAGTCTTCTGTTTTTTAAAGGAGACAGGGGGGCAATTTTGTTTAGCCTTGGTTATCTCATGTGTCTTAAAAAAAAGGCAACTGTAATATATTTCAGATATATTATCTGAATCCCGATATAAATACTTAAAGGTACAAATTCCTTGGGTTTTGTCCATGAGTGTAAGTGTAGATATATTAACAAAATAAAACAAGGAGGACATACATTAAGAAGTACATCTGTACTTTTCGGATGATGTTAGGTGCTCATTTGCATTATGGCCTTCACTGGAGGAATATTGGGGTCTCGGGGATTTCTTTGTACTCTTCCACTGTATTGACTATTGTTCGAGTTATGGATACGAAATGGTGAACCCATGTTCACAACAAATTATGATACTCGAAACAAATCCGTAGAGGGTTCGGCAGTAAAAAATATATATAAAATTCCCACTCCTGCTTGTTATTATACGAAGCTGAGTAGTCGAGAGACCCACCTTACATCTTCAATCAGTAAATAATCATATATATTCCTCACTGCGGTTCCCCCTGGGCCCTTGGAATATTCGATCAATTTACGGTCCATTTCCAAGGTGACTAACGGCACCCATTTTCCAATGAAGAGCAATGCTGAGATAGAAATGCATGGAGACATCAGAGGCTTTTAACTGGACACAAAAACAGAAAATGAACATGGACCCAGAGCAGCAGCTTTACACACCCAATATAGATGTCATTGCAACTGCTGTGGTAGAGATGTACGAAGACATCTGAGGCTCCTCATTGGACAAGAGAACAACATAAATTAACTTGGACCCAGAGCAGCTTTACACATACAAGATACTGAACATTGCTACTGTTTTGATAGAGATGTATGGCCAATCTGAGGCTCTTCATTGGACACAACAACAATAGAAAATTGACATGGACCCAGAACAGCACCTTTACACACCCAAGATGGGGACATTGCTACTGCTGTGATAGATATGCATAAAGACATCTGAGGCTCTTTATTGGACACAACATCAACAACAACAGAAATTTGACATGTACCTAGAGCAGCAGCTTTATGCACCCAAGATAGAGGACATTGCGACTGCTGTGATAGAGATGTATGGAGACATCTGAGGTTCTTCATTAGGCACGACAGCAACATCATGAATTTCATTTAAAAGGTTGCCACCCCATATTTTATTAAATATATTTATAGACCTTATAAATAACTTTGAGAATTTAATTATATACAGGTATATGGGATCATATGAAATTACAAATATAATTATCTTCGACATCACTGAAGAATTATAGACATTATAAATAATCTTGAGATAAGATATGATAAAATAAGACCTAATTCAAATAAATTAATAGTGTGTGGTATATTGGTAACAGTGTTGATACTATCATCAGACAATAGAATAAATGAGAAAAAATAACACAGCATGTTCTTGAATAGTACTGTTATCAATTGTGTAAACAAATGTTACATGTTTATCAATACATCTTCTTAAACACTACTGGTATCAAGTGTGTGAACAAATTATACATTTTTACACACTTGATACCAGTGCTATTTAAGAACATGCTGTGATATTTTTTCTCATAAAAAAGTCGGTGGACGAGTGGGTAACATCCTCGACTCCCTACAGACATGAACCGGGATCGAATCCCGCGTTAACATTTTGTAAAATATGTGAATAAGCTTCAAATATTATTCATTTGTTGCAAATATCAAATACACCGGCCTTCTGTCACTGTCATCATCTGACCAGAGAAGAAATTCTGGGACAGCTAACGGTGGGAACGATACAACCTGATGTGTCTTCATAAACCTGTAGGTAAATCAATCAATCTTCCTACATTTCTATAGCCAAGAGAACTCGCGAGCCGAGCCCGAATATAACACCTGAAAATAGAGAAAAATAAATAATAAAAAAAAAACATTTTTTCTCATTTATTCTTTTGTCTGATGATAGCTACAATACTGTTACCGAAACGGCAAACACTATTAATTAATTTGAATTAGGCCTTATTACCTTGTATCTATAATATATAATCCATATTACGCTTTATCATTATTAAGACTAACTAGTTTATTTTCTAAATTTAAATATTAAATTTATTTTTACAAATATCTAGGATTGTTGCTACAAACGGTCTTCCATTGAGTCATTGAATCGATTCCTGACCCCATTTAAACAGTTTTGACCAGAGTTTTATTCGGAAATTCACCCCAAGTATTTGTTCAAGGCTCTAACCTTTTTTGTAAAGTTTTAAACAAGGAACGATGATATATTTTAGAGCTCAATTGACTCATTTCTTGATTGATTCAAAAGATATTTATAAGAGGGACGGCAACAATGAAATTGCGGTTAACAAAGTTTTTTTTTTTAATTTAGAACTTCCATTGTTTAAACACCGAATTATTATAGTTTGAAAGATTATTGTTTTAAAGTAGTTTGGGTATGGCGTTCTGACTTTATATCCTAGGTAGCATTATTTCTATATGAATATATAATTATAGCCACGCTCAATAAATTGAAACAGCAAGTAGGTAAACAGCGTGGTAAGTTTCTTTATTGAGAACTACGAGCTTTCGGACATCAGCTGCCCTTCATCAGGTACAATGGGTGGTTGGAAAAAGTGAACCAATATATACATGCAGTAAATTAGCATAAGAGAAAGCTAACTAACATCTATTTAAAATAATTAAGAAATTTACATAAGAACTAAAAATAAAAGTACGAAATCTCTAAAAAATACGAAATTTCTAAAAAATAGACTAAAAATCTGTGTATGACGGATAAAAGGTAAAACACGAGAAAAAGGATGGGAAGAAGAGCGTAGGCACAATGAAGGAAGGGAGCGAAATAAGATGTCAGTGGCCTAGTTTAGAAAAAGCAGTATATTGAGGGGGGAGATCTATTTTCCTATTAAAACTGGGGATGGAGTTAGACACGAGAGCCCCCAGGACCAAACGTTGATATTTATTCTTAACTTCACTGTATACCGGAATCGTGTTGCGTAGATTAAAAGAGTGGTTAAATTCGTGGCTGTGTTGATATAGTAGTGACTTACGATCGTGGGAACGGATGTTTCGTTCGTGTTCTAGGACACGAGTGGCAATGGTGCGGCCAGTTTCTCCGACGTATGATTGTGGACAGTCGTTGCACGGTATTCTGTAGATGGCATTGGAGAAAGATTGGGGGCTGGGCCTGACGGAGCTTTTTGTGAGGGGATGGCGTAACGATGTGCCTAGGGAAGGTGATTTTTTAAAAAACGTGCGGATGCCAAATTTACGCAGATAAAATTGTGCCTACGCTCTTCTTCCCATCCTTTTTCTCGTGTTTTACCTTTTATCCGTCATACACAGATTTTTAGTCTATTTTTTAGAAATTTCGTATTTTTTAGAGATTTCGTACTTTTATTTTTAGTTCTTATGTAAATTTCTTAATTATTTTAAATAGATGTTAGTTAGCTTTCTCTTATGCTAATTTACTGCAT
Organism: Cordylochernes scorpioides; assembly: GCA_030710605.1. NCBI lineage: Eukaryota > Metazoa > Arthropoda > Arachnida > Pseudoscorpiones > Chernetidae > Cordylochernes > Cordylochernes scorpioides. The sequence goes on from CP092874.1 coordinate 41,815,859, forward strand.
GTATATATTGGTTCACTTTTTCCAACCACCCATTGTACCTGATGAAGGGCAGCTGATGTCCGAAAGCTCGTAGTTCTCAATAAAGAAACTTACCACGCTGTTTACCTACTTGCTGTTTCAATATGAATATATGCAAATATTCCAGTATGTAAATATATCAGTATTAGGAATATGTAAATCATACTCTTAATATTTCAGATGTTGAACATTTTATAATTTTTTATGAAAAAGGGCGTATCTGGATCTATGAAGAAAGAAAATTCTCAAAATATTTCGAGTAATTGCTCCCTCTTTATCAATTTATTGCCAATGACTTAAAGTATTATATATATTGTTATAGAGAAACTTTTTAAAATATTTTTATATTATAATGATATAAATATTTAATAAAGTCTTTTTATAAACCACAATTTATATATCACAAATAAAAAACGTTTTTTGAATGTAAAAAAAATTCTTATTAAGTTTTCAAAATAAAAACATATATATGTTTATTAAAATTTAAAAGTAATCAAAGATTGGCAAACTATATTGACATTGAAAAAAAGGCATCTCCTGATCTTATAACTAAAGGTTTTTATGAATGTAACTGAATATTTACATACTTATGAGAAAATGAACAAAAATAAAAAATAATAAAAAAAATCAAGGTGTTGGTATTAAATCAAAAAAGGCATCTCCTGACCTGCTCACACGAGCATTTAAGATGGCAGAGCGCCATCTAATGAAACCGAAATCAACGTTTAGTTGATTTCTGTTCCATCTAAAAAGGTCATGTGAGTAGTCAGGATATAATACATACTTATACGAGTATAAATTTTATTTTTAATTATTTGTAAGGTTTCGGTAACCCACCCTTGTCAAAGAGACCAACACTTTATATTGTTTATTCCGTGTCACTTTATGAAGATACTCTGAAACGTGTAGAGCATGATGCACGTTGATATTTAGAAACAATTATATATACAGTTACGAGCGTCATTCTTCGTCGCCTCTGTCACGGTTTGCTTTTTTTTTGGAATGGCGCCCTCCTATTGGTCGGCTACGATCACGGCCACCTTTGCCCCCCCCCCCCCCCCCCATTTTTGTAACTATTGTGTTGGAGCGGGTCGCTCCTTGAATAAATGCATATATTAGTTAATAACCAAATGGAATCCTCTCTTTTTTCCCCAGTAAGAGACGCCTACGGAAGCCAACAGTACATAAACAGATAAAGCACATAGGCTATAGTTATTAACTAACATATGCATTTATTTAAGGCGCCAAAATATAATTGTAGCAAATAGTATTTGAATCAAAACATTCAATCGGGTAAAACACGGGCGTTGCCCGGGTCATTCGGCTAGTGAAATATAAAAACGAGCTAAAAACCCAACAAATGATATGCGAGAGATATTTACAGAATAGATCAAAAGGCAAAGGACAAGTCACCTCAGTTGGCCGGTATTATGATCAGGGTGTATGGACCGATTTGATCTGCTCCATGGATTAGTATTAAAAATATACTCTATGAAGATTCAATGGAAGCTCTCATGTAAGATATATAGGTATAGAAGGGTTATAAAAACAAAAGAGATTATATAAATACGCCAATGAGAGAAACTAGTGCTCTTTAAGCATGAAAATCAATTAGTAAATCTATCAAAGGTCTCACTCACAAAATAATAGATAAAAATTCTCAAAAAAAGATGCATATATATTAATAGAATTCAACACATATGAAACTCGTATAGTTGATTAGCAAGTGTAGAAACAAGTCTATAAACATAATTCCATTTAGGAATAGAAGCAAACGCAATACAAATGAAAGCTAGTACCTTGATCAGCGTATATATAGATATTCTTATGATATAATTTCACTTCTCACAAGCATACCAATGAAAACAGCATAAATAGAAATGAAGGAGTTTATTGAGTAGAATGTTGACTAGAGAAACTTTAGGAAGATCTCTCTAATCGCTGATTTTGAATTATTCCAGAATTAGCAAGATACCCATTATTGAGTAATAAAGAAAAGCTAACCACATATGCGTTTGATGCTGTTTGTCCTCATCAGCGTGGTGCAAGCTGTACCTTAACGACCAAAAATGCTAATCTTTGAGGCTTACTAAAAATCAAGGAATGGATATTTAAGACATTTCTATTAATTTATCAACCTTATACAACACAATATTACCTTTTTACTATTTATACTATGTTTCTCACGCACTTACAGCCATAAATACCCATTTTTTATATCTAGAAGCCTCAAGACCAGCTTATTTGGTTGTTCGAGTACAGCTTTCACCACGCTGATGAGGGCCAACTACCTGAAACGCGTAGGTTGTTGAATTTTATCGATTAATTATTTCTGGCATAATCAAAAATCAACGATTAGTGTTTTGATTTCGACAGATGGCACAAGCATCAGAAACCTTTAGTTGCACGATCTCAAGAGATAATTTTTATTTGAAAAAAAATGATCAACCAGATCCCAATAACAATCTCACTATTATATGCTATTTTTTTACATAATGCTAATATCACATTCATTTTTATAGAAAAATTTATATATTGGGTTGTAAGGAAAATTCATTCGGTTTATTATCCCTTTGTTTCATAACATTTACCTGTATTATTTGTATTTTGAAAAACGTAATTTTTTTTCTTTTTCCAGGCTTGAAAATGGAATATCCAGGAGGCAAAATCAACATTTTCGACATCTGCTTTTCTTCGCTTTTCATCGAGGTCAAAAAGCAGCCGAAGCAGCTCGAACAAATGCAATGTGTATGGAAAAGGTGTCATAGGGGAGCGAGCAGCACAATAATGGTTTGCAAAGTTCAAAAACGCGACTTGGACCTTGAAGACACGCCTCGAAGCGGACGACCATCAGAATTCGATGAGGAACATCTAGAGGCCCTGTTGAAGGAAGTTGGTAGACAAACAACCCGTGAGTTGGCCGAAAAAATGAAAATGTATTGCTGTGACTATCGCCAAACATCTTCACTCAACAAATTTTTCTCAAAAACTTGGAACTTGGGTGCCTCACTAGCTTAATGAAACCAACAAACAAAATCGCCTTCAAATCGCTGCTCTACATCTCGCACGCCAACAATCAACACGGAGCTATAAACAACTATGTTTTATACCTAATCGTTATCGGAGATGAAAAATGGTGTCTATACGTGAATATAAAGCAAAACAAAAAGTGGTTGGATCCAGGAGATACGCCGAAGTCAAGAATAAAGCTAGATCTTCACCCACAAAAGGCTATGATCTGGGGTTTTTTTGGGACTGCGAAGATGTGCTGTATTGGTAAATGCTCGAAAGGAATGCCACGGTCAACAAGGACCTCTACATTGCCCAATTGCATCGCGTGAATGAGGCTATTCAACAGAAAAGACCCGATCGACAAGGTCAAATCATTCTCCTTCACGACAACGCTAGGCCGCATGTTGCACAAGTCGTCAAAGTCGCCCTTAAAAAGCTTGAATGGGAAGTTCTAAAACACCAGCCGTATTCTCCGGACCTCGCACCAACCGATTACCACCTTCTCCGCTCCATGTCAAACCATATGAGAGGCACTACCTTCGATGATGGAGGACCTCAAAACCTGGCTCAACAACTTAATTTCTTCGACACCAGACCGGGCGATTTTTGACATCAATGCCATCAACAAACTAGTCGAACGTTCAGAGGAAGTGTAAATAATAACGGAGAATACAACAACAACAACAAAAACCCTTATTTAGGGTCACTGACCCTATACAGGATTCACCAGAGGTATGCATAAGAACAAAGCAGTGAGACAAAGGAAATACGATATAAACAGAAGAAAAAGAAAAAAAAAAAGAAAAAAAACAAGAAAGAGAAAGAGGGAAGCTAGAAAAACAACACAAAAAGAGTAGCAGTAAGAAAGTGAGGAGTGAGTGTCACTTGGCCTTCTTCTGAGATATGGACTTGTGGAAACCATAAAACGCCGTAGCAATATACTTATTCTGGGTCATATTGTCAATTAATGATGGAAGTGAAGCACAGAGTTGCCCAGTTTTGAGCATAAGGGTTCTTCTTTCAGAGCAGAGCAATAAAAAATATAGTGAGTGATTTCATTTTTTAGTTTTGAATTACAGAAGGTACAAATCGGATCCTCACCGCAGAGCATCTTGGTGTGGTTTTCTCTAAAAAACTTGAAAGTATTCTAACTTGTGCGAGTAGTCTTACAACCGGGAAAGGAAAAATCCCCTAAAAGGTATCCCTCCGTCATCAAAGATATGTGAATGTCTTTGTAGTGAGAGTATAGCTTAGATTTATCCATTCTTGTAAGGTCATTTTGTATAGATTGGTCTGCCGCTGTTTTTAAGAGCCCTGCAATCGCGCTCCTCGGCGTTTCAGGATCATCACAGAATACAAGTGCAGGGGATCCATTATTGTTAAGCAGATTGGTGAGCTTTTTAATGAAACCGATGGGTGTGCCCGAAGCATTAGACAGTTCCCGTGTTCTATCAAAACATATACGCGGCAATCTGTCACTGCTCATATTCAACACCCGCAGCCAATACTTCAGGGTTAATTTTAAAGCTGTTACACTCAATGAGATACGACCGGTTTCTAATCTGATATTGTATCCTGGAGTATATTGGGCAGATTCAGGAACCTACGGATAAATATGTCTTGTATTACTGTCCAGTAAGTCTTTATGCTCTGTTGCCCACAATGGAGCGGCATACATCAGGACAGCTCTCACTAATGTATCAAAGAGTTTGATTGATAAATTTATTGACTTTGCTTTTGATTTTATTAATATTGGGTGTGTGGCGTTAATTGCTGTAAGTGCTTTTCCTTTCAAGTAATTTTCCGGGTGAGTAGTTGTTATTGTTGGTGTCAGAGGGAATCCCAAGTATGTATATCTTGAAGTTATTGTTGTGGGTTTATCGTTCCAGAACCATCTATCCTTATTTGAGGGTTTACCTCCATTACGGAACACCATAATCTTTGATTTGGACTCATTTAGTGTCATTAAGTTCTCATCGAGATATTCCTTCAGTATTTTGATCTTCTTTTGGAGGTTCATCCTGGACTCACCTATAATTGCTATGTCGTCGGCGTACAGCAATAAATGGATATCTCCAAATTCTGGCAAATTTACACTCAGCAGGTCTGAATTATTATAAATTTCGATTAAGTCCGTGATAAATAATATAAAAAGCAGTGGGGAAAGTGGTTCTCCCTGGAGGACTCCCGAGTTTATCTTAATACTTACCGTAAATGATCCCTTCCAGCTGATAGCTATAGTTGATTGTTCGTAGTAACTTCTGATCGTACTTATGAATTGGTAACTTATGCCTAGGTTGTAAAGTTTTTTCCAAAGTATTGAGTGAGGTACAGTATCAAATGCCTTCCTTAGATCGACAAAAAAGACATATAGTTTTCCCCTCTTTTTTCTTAATGATAGTTGGATTAAAGTAGTTAGTGTAAATATGTGGTCAATACATGATCTTCCTTTTCTAAATCCCGCTTGGTTTTCCGGTATAACCCTTCTTCCCTCGACCCATTCCTCCAGTCTTGATCTTCGGATTGAAGTGAAAAGCTTTGATACATTTCTAATCAGTGCCATACCTCGGTAGTTGGAGAGGCTGTTCTTATAACGATTTTTAAAGATTGGGTGTATAGTGGAATTAGTCCAAATTGCTGGGTATTTTCCAATTGTCATAACACTATTGTAGAGTTGTTTCAACAGCAGTATGTACGAATCAGGGAGTATTTTTAATACTTCATTGGGGATGCCATCGGGCCCGCATGCCTTGTTACTCTTCAAACCAGCTATCTCCATGTATATGTCTGCATTGGTTATCTCTGAGTTCAATATATGATCGTTCTGAGAAATCACATTATATAAATTACAAATTCTCAAATTTTTCTCTGTAGTCATTAGTTCGCGGTAAAAGTTCAGCCAGTCCTGTATAGCTATTTCTCCTTGGATTATAGATGTGCTTTTGTAGAGCGCAATAGAAGGTCTTTGAGTATTTAGAATTTCTGAGTATTTCCTGTTTTTCATTATCAAAGCCTTTCCTTTTTAGATCCAATAAAGCTAGATATTTCTTTCTGGAAGAAGCATAACAATCCCTGTCTTCCAATCTATTTGTTTTGCGATATTTCTTCAGACTTTCTTTTGCCAGTTTTTTCATATCATAGCAGTCCTTATCGAACCACGGCTTAGATTTCCTGGGGCCGCCCTTAATTGAGCACGTTATTTTTGCAGATGACATTGCTTCCAAAATTCGCTGATTGAAAGTGTATACAAGGTCATCGGAGGCTGGTATGTTTTTTCCGCAATTCTTCCAGTTTCATTTTAAACATTGCGAGTCCCTCGGCTGACCATCTATATCTCGTAAAATTATAATCTTCCCGTTTGGTTTTTTTCTCATTGAAGTTTTGGCCTTTTATCGTTAAAACCAAAGGGTGGTGGTCAGAGTACAGTTGGTCATCGACTTTGAAGTCCAGTAAAATTTGTAGTGACCCCTGTGAGAGTATGCAATAGTCAATAGTCGAAGAGCCTCTTTCAGATATGTATGTAAAATTCTATCTTTATCCCCTCTAGATCTTCCATTAACTATTGTCAAAGAATTATCTTCCAGGAAACCAAGAGGTTTATCAGACAGAGATGATATTATATGATCTTTGGCCCTTCTTTCCGATGTTAGAGGGAGCTGAAAATTAAGTGGATTGTGCAGTCCTCCCAACTTCCCAGTTCTGATGTTTAAATCTCCAAGTAAAATTATTTCCTTTCCATCTGATATTTGCATTTGAATGTATGTAGAAAGTTTATCTAAGTTATGTAGCTGTATTTGGTTTGGAGGAAGGTATACAAATATCAAACAGATAACATGTTGGAGGGCTCTTGTGTTTGTTGATAAGAAAATAGATAACCAAGTGCCATCCTTTTCTGAACTGTCTACTCTATATTTCCCGCCTTCCCTAAAACCGACAATCATAACCCCTGACCCTCTTCCCCTTCCAGATTCTTTGGTGGCAGCTAATTCGATAATTTGATAATCTTTTAGTGTTATGTTAGTCTTGTTCAGGCACCATGTTTCAAGTAGAGCAAATATTTCGTAGTTCTTTATGTGCTCGAGGAGTGGAAATATCGAAATAATCCTATAGAAACCATTTATATTCCAACACATTATTTTTTCCGCGATGTCTCGCGAAATTTCAGAAAAAATTGCATTGTCATCGTCTTGAGAATCATATTTACATGTATTTATTTCGAAGTAACTTTCCGTTATTTGATTATAGGGTGGAGAATTATTTTGTGATTTTGATGTCGTATTTCTACGAGGTTGTTGCTATATAGCATCTCCTGTGCTATCAACAACTTGGCCATTCATCACTTTACAGACTTTATCATTTACAAAAAGCTTGTTATCTCTCAACTTCGATTTTATTCCCCTTTCACCCAATTCTTTCCTTTTTGAAATTAGAATGCGCCGTTGCTCGCTAACATTTTTACTATAATCTTTACTCATAGAAATTTTAGTAACTCTGAGTTTGTAGGCATTTTAAAATATTTTTGCTCTATCAGCATAATCAGGCACCACAACAAGAACTGGTGCATTGGGTCCGCGTGAAAGTCGGTGACATTTTGTTATTTTTAAATGATCTCCGATTTCCATTTTATCTCACTAGCGGACGTACCCGGCTTCGCCCGAGGTTTTACCCGAGTAAAGGTTTGTCTAACGAACATTTGTTAAAACAATTCTCTATAAACTTATAAAAAAAAAGATATATTTTGATAATTTGAAACTCGTAAATTTGAATCTCTCGATAAAGTGAACATTTTTCCCCGGTCCCTGTGTGCCGTGTCATCCTGAATTTTGTCTTTCATAATTTTCTACATTACAAAATCATCGTTTTATCTACATATTTTCCCGGTCCCTTGAAAAATACTCGATAAGTTGAATAAAATCATGGTCGTTTATGGAAGATGGACGTAGTTCCCGGAGGTCACCCGCCCCCCGCTTGCGAGTTAAAGCTACAAATCTGCAAATAACTCTAAGGATATTTAAGATATTCAAGAAATTATTTTTCGTAAACCTTTCCGAAGATATGCCTAATAATATCCCAAATTTTCACGGCGATTGGATGTATGGTTTTTGAATCCATAGAGGACACACACACAGACACACAGACATTCAATTTTATATATATAGATTATGTTTTGAATCTTTAAGTTACAATCTGCCTGATTTTCGTCACCCTCCCTCTCAATAGCATAGAACACTAGATTGGGCTCACGCAGTCTAGTCTCAAAAATTCGACTCTAGCCTCCAGTTCATTTACTTTTAACGAATTACATGAAGCCATTTTTCCGTTGATTGTTGAGACTCTATACATTTAGTTAGCTTCTCCTCTATATTGCAGAATCGCATATCCCAATCGTTCATTCGAGTCTCTATTTTGATAACTCTGATGTTAATTCTCTCTCCTAGACTCTTTATTTCCGCCGCCATGTTTAAGATTAGCATTTTTAGCTCGCTATCTATTGATTCTCTCTCTCCTGAGTGTACTGGCGCAGTCAATGTAGTTTGCTTTTTGGTTGGGGGGCCTGGGTTTTATTCAATGCCTTAGATAAATAATAGAGCCAAAATGGATACATAGCAGTCTTTTTTGGTTACCAGATATATTCCCAGATGGTAAGTTTATATTTAGACCACATTGTCCATCATTATCCCTTCGTACTGAGATTTTTGCATAGTGCGTTACCTTGAGTAAATTTACATATTTAGTGTTGCATACCACGAGTATTAAGAGTAACAGTATTATCCCTTTCATAGTATAAGGCAAATATACACTGAAATATTAGTAATATAAACTTTACTAGCGGATGTGCCCGGCTTCGCCCGGGTTTTACCCGAGTGAATGTTTGTCTGACGAACATTTGTTAAAACAATTCTCTATAAACTTATAAAACGTACTCGGCTTCGCTCGGGGTTTTACCCGAGTAAAGGTTTGTCTAGCGAACATTTGTTAAAACAATTCTCTAAAAACTTATTAAAAAAAAAAGATATATTTTGATAATTTGAAACTCGTAAATTTGAATCTCTCGATAAAGTGAACATTTTTTCCCGGTCCCTGTGTGCCGTGTCATTCTGAATTTTGTCTTTCCTAATTTTCTACATTAGAAAATCATAGTTTTATCTAGTGAACATTTTTTCCCGTGTCACATTGCCGTTTCATCCTGAGATAATCTTACTTTTGATAAATAATATTTAAGATAACAAACTTAGTGATAAGAAAACTTGTTATCATCGTCACAATGGGGGCGCTGCTTGCGAGGTAAATCTACAAATCTGCAAATAACTCTAAGGATATTCAAGATATTCATTAAATTATTTTTCAAAAACCTTCCCGGTGATATACCTAATAATATCCCAAAATTTCACGGCGATTGGATGTATAGTTTTTGAATCTATAGAGTACAGACAAACAGACAGACATTCAATTTTATATATATAGATTTACCGGAGCGGTGCTGCACGTGCTGTTTATTGTCCGGCCACCTAGCGACGAAATCATAACGGAGAATACATAATTGAATAATTAATTCTAATAATTAATGCTTTTTTTGTCTAAATAAAATTGTCAAATAAAACCCAACGAACTCTTTTTTCAGCCCAATATTTGTAATATTTCAAAAGCTATCTTAAAAATGCATATATTTCTATTTGATATAAAGAAATAAAACTTTTCTAAAAGCTTTGTAAACTTTCGAATAAAATATTTACAAAGCTTTTAAATTGCTGTTTTTTAAATAATAGTTGAAAATTTTCTTTCTCACCTTAAAAATACTTTCAAGTTTTATAGTTTTGTAATTGATAAAATCGTCTACTTTGAATTCCTTATTATCAATAGTACAGGGGGTACAGGCCATAATAATCATGGTGGGTAGAAGTACTGTAAGTAGTACTTTTACTGAAAGTTTCTTATCTTTTTTTTTTTCTTTTATCATACAGTTTTTTCTTGCTTTGAATAAAATTGCTATTTCCTACCGAATTTTGTCTTTCCTAATTTTCCACGTGGCATAATTGTTGCATCATGATTAATTCGCATATTTTAAAAATTATAATATTATTTTTCACACATATATTCCAAATATAAATTTATCATTTATTTATTTTTATAAAACATAATATTATTATGAAATAGTATGTACTATAAAATCATTTGAATTTTGATACACTGAATACCCAACCTGCTTTAAACTTTGATGAGATAAATAATGAGATATTCTAGGTGTTACATAAAGATATAGTTGTCTTATTATTGACTGGTGTAACCTTGTAGGATGGTTGAGACACGTTCTGGAAAGATGCAAGACGCGTCTGAGGAGATGATCAAGACCGAATAATCTGCCAAACTGAAGCCTGGTGCAACAATATATTGGGAGGGCTTGGCTCCCATCAGTAGTGAACTCTCCTAACGGTTTCGCCAATTTATATTAGGTACTATAGTATCATTCCTTTTTTAACATTGTTATAGTTTATATCTTGATTATTTATTTTGAGAGAGGAGCTACGGACGCGAATACTTAAAGATCAGCAACTTCGAGAAAGACAACAAATATACATAGTGACTAGTGACTTTAAAAATTATTTATTTATTACATACTTTTAAAATTTACTTTAAATATGAAACCCCGCTCTGTGTACTACACAAAGAAGGAACGAAGCAACTTGGATGACCCTACAAAGTTGCAACACTATGTAACAAAATTGAGATATAGGAACTAAGATAAACATTTAGAGACTAATAACATGTACAAATATTTGTATATTCAATTTTATATCATATTATATTAACTATAACAATAGGTCATCATACATGCGATGGAGAAATTATACGATATCTAAACCGAAATTCTAACTTGCACGATGTTTCTATCCTTATATCTATAAAAAATGAAATCCAAAATCGATGTTTGTTATCGCGTTGCGCAAAATCTACAGAATAAATCATTATCAAATTTCGCATGTAGGTAGCTGAAGATTTCGTTTAACATATAGGCTATTCAAAAACCTAAAAAGGTTAATGTGCTTTTTTTAAATAATATAAAACAAAAAAGCGTTAGTTCCAGCCTTTTACCGCTTGGGCGCAGTACTGGTCGCGACGATAAATGAATTTGATTGAAACTTGGTGAAACTTTAGGAAGTTATTTACTATACTACTGGGAAGGTTTCTGGTTTGAATTTTGTTTGGAATAAATATTCTTTGCAATTTTATTTGAAAATCTTCTACTTTCACTCGCAAGCAGCGCCTCTAGCGTCATCTGGCGAAATTATATTTATAAATTGTAACAATGCTTAAAATGTGTTCCAAGTATAATAAATTTAATTTGAGAATTATAATATATAATATTCCAATGACGTAAAAAACCTGGAATTTCAATATTAATATATATTTAAAGAAAATATTGTAACGTTTTTGTGTTAAATGTTAAAATGTAATGTTAAAATATATTTTTACATTGTTAATTTAATTTGTTGTTGTTTTATAATAGTGAAGATGCAAATTACATTGTTGCTGTTGTTTATTATCGTTTGTTTATATAAAAAATTTACATTGTATGTGATGATGACAACAAAAATGAATTTTTAAATTAATATATATAATTCATCAAGAAAAAAGAAATAATTAATTATCAAATTCACAAAAGTGACAATATCTTATTTGAAATATAATAAATGTTTTCAAAAATATATTTAAAAGCGCGTATAACAATTATTATATTTATATACGTTTATAAATCAATATATAGGTGGATTGGATGTTTTCTAGAATCGTTTTAACAAATGTTCGTTAGGCAAACTTTTACTCGGATAAAAACGGGCGAAGCCGGGTACATTCGCTAAATACAGTTATTTACAAATCTTCGTTTATGGCAAGATACTATTCCTTCAACTTCAAATTACCGAGTGGACCAATTAATACTGTTTTTTTTCAACTTCTCGAGTATTTTTTCAAGGGACCGGGGAAATTTTCAAATTCTCGAGAGTATGACAAGTATAGATTCAGTAGGGATTGGATGTTTGCTAAAATCGTTTTAACAAATGTTTGTTAGGCAAACTTTTACTCGGGTAAAAATCAGGCGAAGCCGGGAACATATATATATGTTTGTCGGCTATGCACGCCCTCAATATGTAACTAATCTCGCTGAAATTTTAAAAGGACAGAGTTAAATCTGGAAGAGTTTTTTTGTCTCGCACTTTAACCAAGACAAATTATAGTACTGAGCAACAATATTTTTTTAGTCAGAAATGATAATGACAATATTGCTGTATTATGCTTGATTGATATAAACAAAATTCTTTAGGGGAATACTCACTAAAGTAGTCCACGGGCGGAGCCAGATAATAATATTTAGTAGGCAGGAACAAAATTCTACCAGCGAAACATTCACTCGAGCAGAAGGCACACGAAGCCAGGTCATCTCTACATATAAAATATCGTTTCTCGGCCTTTTAGCTAAGATTATGTAGTATATCTCTAGTTATTTTCATTTATAAATATCTTATTAAAATTCTATTCAGTAGAGAGAGTGAATATGTTTGCTCGAAAAATATATTTTCTATATTATTTAAATATATAATGTAACGAATATTATTATCATTATTATCATAATATTCTCTGTGTTCCGGAATATTATTATCAATAATATTCGTTAGGCAAACTTTCACTCGGATAAAACCCGGGCGAAGCCGGGTACACATTCGCTAGTTCAACAATAAAAGCTATTTAAAACAATAATTAGAAATCATTCGAAGTTTAACCTGGGGAACATGTTGTTGAAGGTCTACAAGAAATGGTTCAACACTTATTAACCTGTAATAAAATTCACCTAGGAAAAATCCTAAATTTACTTCTAGTTTCTTGATAAAAACAGGCATTAAAATGTCTAAAATATACCAATTTCTATCATTTGGAATATGAATATATTTATTATAATGTTAAAAACATCTCTTTAGTGTTTAGTTGTTACTCTCAAATAAAGTAGAAACAGGAAATGTTGTTAAAGTGCAAAACGCGTTGATATATAAATGAAAAATATCATTAAAGTGTAAAATGTTCTATATAACTGTAAAATCTTCAATGTAAAAACCCATGTATCAAAACATTAAAATGAGCTGATATTTTAATAATGTAATTACATATATAGACGCTTATGATTCTTTTAAAACAGTGATTCTCAACCTTTTTTTTGTTGCGGCATTATTTTAAAGATTTGAAAATTTGGCGGCACAATTTGAAAATTATTTTATTAAATGTCCAAAATAAAGTAATATGTATTACAAAAATAACATACGTTTATTAATAAAATACATTAAACACAAATTAAAAATTAAATATAAAATTATGGCAATACATTCAATGCGAAATTTGAGGTTGGCGTTTTTTCATTATTTCATTTATATTTGGACGTAAATGTGACAATGCCACTCTCATATTATCTTCTACATTTATTAATCTTTCTCTCTTTTTCGTTTTAATATTGACTAATGCTGAAAATCCAAATTCACATAAATAAGATGTGGAAAATTGTAATAATATATTTAAAGCTCTTTTGGCTATCAGCGGATAATCGCAATTAATATTAATCCAAAATGAATTAATTGATTCCTCTGAATGTTTTGAAATTAAATCTCGATTATTTGAAAGCAAAATGAGTTCTTCCTCTTCATTTAAATTTAAATCATATACAGAAGTATCAGTTATATGAAATGGATTACGAACCCAATCATATTTCTGTATATCTAAATTTGGGGAATAATGAATAATTCTCTCCTCTAATGCTGTTAAATGATCAATAACGATTATTTTAATATCTTTATAACAGTCTTTTGGAACTGACTCAAACCTTTCCAAATTGCCTTCCTAAGCTTTTTTCTTCCACAAGGTTATTTGTTTTTGGAATCCCACCATCTTATCGGTTGAGGTTAAAATATTTTCATTAGGCCCTTGTATACTTGAATTTATTTTATTAAAAATAACAAAAATATCCGATAAGTAAGCCAGTTTAGTACACCATATTTTATCTTCCAACAAAAGAACAAATTCATAATTTTTATCTTGTTCAAAAAACATTTTCATTTCGTCTTTTAATTCCAATACACGAGATAAAACCTTTCCTCTGGATAACCACCTTACTTCCGTATGCAGTAACAAGGATTCGTACTTGGCTTCCATAGCTTGACATAATTTAGTAAATAAGCGACTTTTTAATGGTCTTGATTTTATATAATTAATCATTTTAACACATTGTTCCAGAACTATTTTCAATTCTGATGGCAAATATCTTGTAACAAGTGCTTCTCGATGCAAAAAACAATGAGTAACTAATATATCCCCACTAAGTTCTCTAACAAGTGCTACAAATCCTTTTAGATGTCCAGTCATAGCTGGGGCACCATCTGTACAAATGCCAATACATAACTTCCACGAAACTTTTATTTCTTCTAAATATGAAGTAATTTTTTTTTTTTTTTTACATTAAAAATATTTTTCCCAGTTGTAAATGCATGTAACTCCCGACAGCATAAAAATTGATTAATTATATCATTTTCGTGAATAAATCTAACGAATGCAATTAAATGAGCTTTCCCTGTAATATCTGTTGTTTCATCAATTTGTAGAGCAAAATTTGAATTTCCAAGAGTTTTTGCAATATTTTCCTCAATATTTTGCGACATATCTTTAATTCTTCGATGGATTGTGTCATTCGAAAGTGGTATTTTAGAAAGATTAATATCTGCCGATTCACCAATCATTGTTTTTACAATTTTACGACAAGCTGGTAATATAATTTCTTCGGCCAAATTATGTGGTTTTAATTTTACGGCAAGTAGTTCAGCTATTTCGTAAGAAACTAGTTGAGCTTTTCCTGATACACTGATTTGTTTTTCAAAAACTTTTACTTGTTTCAATTTTAACGATAATGACTTTTCAAAGTAGCTTTTATCTTTTGTTGCAAGCGAAGGATGATTAGTCACCAAGTGACGTTGGAGTTTGCTCGGAACCATAGAACTATTTGATAATTTAGATCCACATATTACACATTCAGGAACAACTTGGTAATTTTCCATTGTTGAGGTAAATCCAAATTTTAAAAAATCCTCATTGTATTTTTCCGAGAAACAACATATTTTTGCGAGCAAGAGCTATTTTTGCTTGTACTAGGTATGGGCTCATTCATTCGGTCGCCAACGATATCAATATTGTTATTATCGTCAAGCTTTCTCTTTTTCAACCATTTATCCATTTTAAAAAGGATCTGCTTAAATAAAAATTATATTGTCCAAACAATATTAAAAAAACAGCGAATCAAATATTACCTTCAAATACGATTTACCTGTTCTAATTTGAAATAACGCAATGCTTAATGCAATTTTGTATAATATTTTATATAGATATAATTTTATATACTATATATTTTATTCGAATATGTTTTAATGTCCATCGATACAGAGGTCACGCTCCGCTGCGTCACGTGGGAAAACATAGGTACATGTTTTCTTGCATGTTCTCAGCACAGAATATAATTTAATAAAGTACGACAACAAACTAATGAATAGTAAAACATACTAAACAAACTATGAATGCTTTTGCTAACTCTTGAATGCAAGAAAATTCAAATTATGTATCAATATTTCTATGCAAAATATAAGTAATATACATCTCTAACATTCAATTTGCTAATTCAAGGCCACCAAATAACTTGGCTTATTTAACGTTTAATGTACAAAACCAAATATTCATTTTATCAGTTCAAGGCCAAGAAAATATTCTTTATTTTAAAAAGTGAAAAAATGAAAAAGAAAAAAAGAAAAACCAATACAAACGTGAACATAATCATATGACTAAAATTCGGCGGCACATTTTTAGAATTTCGCGGCACACAAAATTACCGCGGCACATTGGTTGAGAATCACTGTTTTAAAATTTAAACCTTTTTCATGCTGCCCTTACTGCAATGAAAAATTAATGGGAGGGCCTGGCTCATCAGTGGTTTACCCTCTCAGCTGTTTCGCCAGTTTAATCTACCATACTGCTGTTATATTGCATTTTTCGGTTTTCCTTTCATAGTGATAGATATGCTAGACTTTTGGAATGGGTATTCAAAATCAAAGCTTATGTCCATAGTTCATTTAAAACACCTAATCAAAGAGTCTAGCCTCAGTATCACTATAAAAGGAAACCCGAAAAAAGGTATTATAACAGCGGTATGGTAGAATAAAATGGAGAAACAACTAGGAGTGTTCACCACTGATGAGTCAGTCCTCCCATTAATTATTCATTACAGTAAGGGCAGCAGAAAATTGTTTAATTTTTAAAAGAATCATACATGTCTATAATACTGTAGTTTCGAATTCTCAAAACATATGGCGAGCTAATGTATCATATTATAATTACATATATGTTTAAATTCTTTACATACATAAAGAAATATTATTAATAATATATGAATATATAGTGTTTGTACAAACACGCAAATAATTTTAAATTAATAAAGTCTAAGAAAAACAGAGAATGAAATATTAATTTTACAAATAAAATAAGTTTTAAAATAAATTATATTTCTTATGTTAACATTTTTAAAAATAGTGGAACATTTACATTTGGTAATAAATTTTTAAATGTGTTACAAAATAAATAAAATATCGCACAGATTAATTTAATCTTAGAATATTTCTTTTCTTCCACATAATAATAGGTAGTAATTTGTCATTATCCTTAATTTATATTCTACTAAATGGAAATGGGATATCTATTGTTACCATTGATATAATACAAATTAGATTTACATTGTCATCTATTCTATTTTCTATCCAATGGAAAATTTCGTTTGGGTTCAAATTAAATGATATATCTGACATCCAACTTATTGTGCCCTTTGCTCCTCAAGCTATTGCCGTCAGACATAAGGCTTGAATTACACAGGGAATTCACAGGAGCTTTTTCTCTCGGAGGTTTGATTGAATTTTTGAAGAGACAATTGATTGCATTGGAGAGCACGTTCGATACGCGAGACGAAATAATAACCAGCAGTCCATCAAATGAGCGCCCTCAGTCACAGATCTCTATCGTGAAGTATCGAAGAAATGGGAGGAATCTCTGCTCACGGCTGCTGGTTTTTTAATGCCTCTGAAGCAGGAAATAGGAAGAAGAATTGCGTTTTTTGTGAAAGAGATCATGAGGGTACAAAGTGCGGATTCGCGGAAAACTTGACATTGGAAGATAAATTGGGAAAATTAAGGAAGAAAGGATTTTTTTCAGATGCCTGAAATATGGTCATTTGAGAAAATTCTGCAAAGTTAGGGCAAGTTGCACCAGCTGTGGGGAATTGAGACATTTAAGGATTATGTGCCCCAGGAAGAACCAGAATGAGGTGATCTCTACTCCAGCCCGAGGGATAATGAATTATGAGACTTTGACCAATCTGACGACGCCTGGGGGTTGTTACCCACAATGCGAGTAACTATCAGAGGAAAGTGTAAAGAAAGAATTGAGCTAATATTGATCGATACGGGATCTCAGAGGTCTTATGTACTCCAGAGCACTTCAGAAGAAATGGGATATGAATGTTCCAAACAAGTCTCTTCTCCACTCTTTGTTTGATGGATCGAATACAGAGTTGTAGGAACATAAAGTGTATTATATCAGGTTGACTAATTTAGACCGATCTTATGGCTGTAATTTTGAAGCACTGAGCCAAGATGTTATCTGCGACAGCGTGTCTAAGTTCCATCAGGGTAAATGGATGCAATAACTTAGTGCTCATGACATAGAATTGACAGATCTACAAAAGGGACCTCTTGAGATTCTTATAAGGGAAGACATTGCTGGAAAATTACTAACCGAAGAGCATAGAAAGCTTCCTTCTGGGCTTGTGGCGGTGCAAACGAGGTTGGGCTGGACTTTAATGGGCAATATTCCGGCCACAGAAGAAGAAACTAGTTTTAATGGACTTTGCACAACTTCACTGTTGACTAGTGATTTGGAGAATATATGGAGATTAGAGGCTATTGGTATTTCAGATACTCGTCAAACGACTCGATACAAAAGGAAACAGAAGAATATTTCGCACTGCTGTTTCCCAAGATTGTGAGGGGCGTTACCAGGTTGCCCTTCCTTGGATTCGCGAAAGAGAAGTGCTCACGGACAATAGAGATGTTTCTGAAAAACGATTAGCAAACGTGAGGAAACATCTTGAGAATACCGGAAATTTGACAGAATATGAAGATATTCTCTAAAAGTGGCTAATAAATAAAATTATAGAAATGGTTACAGGCAATAAACGTGAGGGCGTGCACTATTTGCCACATCGACCAGTTTTTAATGAGAATAGTCTGACTACCAAAATAAGACCAGTTTTTGATGCTTCAGCCAGGAAGAAGGAAAAACTTTCAATGAATGATGGTTTGGAAAGAGGTCCGAATATGATAGAAACCATCCCAATAATTTTGAATAGATTTAGGAAGAGCAGATAGGAGTCTCCTCGGACATAGAGAAGGCCTTTCTTCAAAGTACTTATCTCCTGCTTGCCACGCTGTCTCACCACTTGAACAAGGCTCCTGAACCCTGGCAAGAGACAGCTGAATTGTTGAAGTACATCGATAACTGTGTGGCTAGTTTCTCAGAAGTCACTGATATCGAAAAATTGTTGACGAAGCACAGAGATTGTTAGCTTCTGCTCATTTCAACTTGCGTGATTGGACAAGCAATGTTAACAGTACCATGTGTGATGGTCCAAGGTCTGATAGAGGAAAGTTGTTGGGCATGGTATGGAATCAAGAAGAGGACACTCTGGTTTGTTCTCGGAGAATTTGGAAATACAGGGCCCAATAAACAAAAGAAAGGTACTCTTCTTGGCAAGCCGTATATTCGATCCGGTAGGCTTCACTTGCCCAGTGACCCTCGTTCCGAGACTTAACCTGCATGAAACGTGGCTGTTGAAATTGTCGTGGGATAAGCCTCTGCCTGAGAACTTGTCTCGCGAGTTTTTGAGGTGGCTGGCCAAATTGGAGTCTCTGACATCTATTGCTGTACCGAAATAGCTTTGCTATAGAGAAGAACACCGGCTAGGAACTACTCTTCATGTGTTTTGAGATGCCTCTAAGGCCTCTTACGCCACTTGTATTTTTTTGCGCATCGAAAGTTAACAGGAAGTAACGTGTCAACTAGTACAGGCTAGGTCTAGAGTAGTTCCTTTGAAGGGAACTACCATTTATCGTTTAGAGCTGTTGGCCTGCTTAATTGGTGCCCGCTTGGCGAACAACGTTGTGAGGGACCTAGAATTTGAAGACATAGAGCGATTTTATTGGACAGTTATTCCATTAATGCACTCCATTGGATCAAAAGAAAAGATTACATGGCGACTTTTGTAATGAATCAAGTTACGGATATCCGATCTCTCAGCGCGACAGAGGATTGGTATCATGTACAGGATGCTTGAATCCAGCGGATTTACCAACGCGGTGTTGCTTAGCCGATTCTCTAGAGAAATCGAAGTGGTGGGAGGGCCCGAGTTGGTTGAGAAGACCGAGAAAGGATTGGTCCCATATGGAAATATACCCTGACACAGATATTGTGAACTTGGAAAAGAGAAAGATTGTTTCAACGTCGACATGTATTGACAGGAAAAAGATCAGTACTACCATCGCTTTTCGAACTACTATAAGATATTTAGAGTGACTGCCTGGATGAACCGGTTTTTTGCAAATGCGAAAGGAGGAACAATAGGTAAGCGAGTGAATTGGCCTTAGCGAGAGTAATGGAAGTCAACCCTGGCCGAGATGGAACTGTGAGGGTCGTCAAGTTGAGAACCAGCAAGGGCGACCAGATTAGACCGGTTCAACGGCTCTACAATTTAGAGATACCCGCCGATCTGGGGAGTACCTTGAGGAGTAAACAATCGGAAGCTCACCGGGGCAGAAGGCTCCCGAGGAGAAACCAGTAAAGACTCCTTCGGAGATCGCCCAATCCTACAGAGAACTGGGAGGAACGGTCGTTTCCCGACTATTGGTTGAGTTTCTGTAGAGAAACTCAAGGTGAGAGTATGTCGGGAAAGGAATATGATAATCTTCTCTTCTGTATAGATTTCTATCTTCTGAAAATATTTTTTTTGTTTGTTGAAAATATATTTGTCATATATAAATACTTATATGTATATATGTGGCAATATCGTTGCGGAATTTCTTGTTGTTGGATGCGAATGGTGATATTTGATTGAAGCGCAGCCGTTTGAGTGGAAGTTGCAGCATACAGTTAGGAATAATCAGGACACGTGATTGTTTTGAAAATAAAAGGCAACTGGATTGGAGGGAAGGAGGTTTGAGAAGGAGCGGGTTTGATTGTTTCTTATCTGATCACATGGCGGTGATTGACATAGCTATGAGCTGAGCTGAGAGAGAGATCTCTAGAACAGATGTTACCTTGGTGGGAGCAAGTCGAAGGCTGATCCGAACTCGGTAGGAGCCAAGTCGCTACTGCAGGTGTTGTTCCTATGAGAGCGAAAACTTAACTGACCATCCTTGGCGTTTCGATTTAACACCAAGACTCCGTTTCTCTCTGATTGGTTGAGAGATGATCACATGCTTTTTCCCTATTGGTTGACCTATTTAGATGCTATCTTTTGATTGGCCCGCGGCTTTCCTTGATGGAAGCTGTGGTCTGCTTGATAGGAAGTGTCGAGTGCTATTTTGACTTTATTTACTTCCGTGTTATCAAATACGTCCTATCTTGGGTCGGAAGTATGGGATGTCTCTATACTAATATAACTTCTGTGGATATTGGATACGTCCTGTTTTGTCAGGAAGTATTGAGTATATCTTGGCTAAAATAACTTCTGCGGTCACTAGAGACGTCCGGTCTCTGCCCCTGCAATATTGACACAGGGGTGCCCAGAATAGTCGTGCCAGCCTTAGGTCTACTTCCTATATCTTAATGTTACTTGCTTCCCTCCAGTTACCTTGTTCTTTATTAAGTCTTCGAAAATCATACATGGTACATACATAGTGGGTCGGGGTTGCATTTAATTATATACAAATTATGACAGATGCGCCCCCTACATGTGAAGAATTCAAGAAGGGGTTAGCCTGAGAGAATTCTGTAAAATAAAAAATAATTTTGTGGGAAAATTAGTTGTAGGTATTGAGGGGCTATATACAAGCATTGCTGGTGACATAAGTAAGATAGAATGGGGTTGATGATATAGGTTGAGTATAATTAATAGAAATCAAAAAATTTTTAATTGTAAGAAATCAATGAAGGTTATGGTACATAGTGGGTAAAACAAAAAAAATGCGCCTAAACGAATTCTACTCGAGATAAGAAATGATATCGAGGGAGTTCTATTAAGGCTTTTGAAATCCAATAAAAATAATATAAAAATAGTTGAATGAAATCAAAATTGAATGTGTTTGGTTGAAAAAGAAAAATATTTTGTTGCATGGTGACAAAGACAACTGCTTAGTTACTTTTTTGCTCGAATTCTGAGAAAAAGGAATCGAGGAAATTTCATAAGGTGCTTTGAAATCAAAACAAAATGAAATAAGAAGTTGAATGAAATCAAAATTGAGTGTGTTTGGTTGAATGGTGAGAAAAAAAAAGAAAAATGCCTAACCATATTCTAGCTCGAAATTGGGAATGAAATCGAAGGAATTCTATTAGGTCTTTTGAGAAATCAAAAATAAAAATAAAATAAGAGTTTTTTGAGCGAAATCAAAGTTGAGCGTTTGAAAAAAAAAATGAAAAATAAAAAGATTTCAACAACAAAGGGTGATTTAATGTTTTTAGTTTAATCGAAAACCAGTGGGTTTTCGTTGATAATTGAGTTGTGGCAATATAAGCTAAGTGGTAAATAGAATGATAATTAATATAAAAAATGGCATATCCTGACCAGGAGCACATGTGCTTTACAGAAGGCAGAGCGCCATCTGGTGGAACAGAAATCAACTAAACATTGATTTAGCCTGTTCCCTGATATTTGGCCAACCCAATTTCTTGATAAATCAATGATTTATCAAGAAATTGGGTTGGCCAAATATCAGGGAACAGGCTAAATCAATGTTTAGTTGATTTCTGTTCCACCAGATGGCGCTCTGCCTTCTGTAAAGCACATGTGCTCCTGGTCAGGATATGCCATTTTTTATATTGATTTCAACACCTGATCTTTTTATCTTTTATTTTTTTATTTCTTTTTTTAAGAATGATAATTGATAAATAAAAATGATAATATAAACTAATTGGAAAAAAAAATGATAATTAATGATTAAAAGTGGCAATAAGTTGAATAAATTGATAAATTGATTAAATATTTACATTTTTAATTGCGAGAAAATAATGAAAATGATTGATATGAAAAATAAGGTGTATTGGTTGGAACCCTTTGGTATCTACATGCCCTGATCTAAATGTATTGATTGTTCCATTTTGCCCTATAAATGTTTTACTTGCTCAATTATGCCCTATAAATTTTTTGTCTCGTCTGTAGCGACACTTAGGTGACAAACGTGATTCTAGTCCTCAAGTGCGTTTATGCTGTGTGTACAGGAGACATGGAAATCTATATAACCTTTATGTGTAATTTTTTGTCTTTGTGTGTGTGTTGTGAAAAATGTTAGAAGTCTGTTGTGTAAGAAATGTGTGAGTTAGTTCTATGTGTTGTCTCGTGGATGTGGAGTTTGTTGGTAAAATCGATATGTAGACTCGAACTGGAATCAAAATCGGTGGTATAGTGAGGTTCCCAGTCGACCTCAATAGGGGATCTTCTCATTGTAATTAGAGATACGGAAGTGGGGTGTGTCGGGCAAACGAGAGGGAATGAAATTGGAGATCGGACGAGGGCGCTCCGCTTTGTTTACAGAGGCCGAATTTATCGCTGCGAACTACACTTCCGTCGTGGTGTCTCAAATTCTCGTTTCCTGCCGTCTATTTATTTTTGGTGCGGCTCGGGGCTTGTTTTTGGAGTACGGCTTCTCCGACATTGTTTGGTCATTTTTTTCAGTTACTGCTATCTCTTCGGAGTTTATTTAGATTTTCTGCGAGGATGGTTCCTAAAATTAGGAGAAGTTTTATAAATGCTTGTCCAAAATTAAAAACTGCCTCTTGTAGTTCGAAGATTTTCTGAGCGGGCATGGTGTATATAAACAAGTAATTGATGAATAAAATTGGAATACAGTTGTATGGCAGAAGTAACAAACAAAGGATGAAAATCAGATGAAAAATAGGGTATTGCCCCATGTTCGTCCACATTGTTGTAACTGGGGACTCTGAAATATTTGCTTGAACCTTATAAATTGTAGAATTTGAATGATTGGTAGGTTCGCAGTTCTCCTGTTTGATATCTTTAGGGAGTGGTGTGATATGATTGAGCTGGTTGTCAGGTTTGCAGTTTTTAACGTCGGGGAAGAGTGATGTAAATCGTCTTGTTGCAAAAATGGCAGGGTCTAAATGCTTGAAAGGTTCGCTGCTGGTGGGTTTGAACCTTAATGACTCTGTTGGGAATAATTCGGGTGTTAAATGTTTGAAAGGGAACGTGTAATTGGGGTTGTGCTTTATCTGATAGGTGCTAACGGCGGGTGGTGATATATAATGGATTTTTTCTGTATACAGTTTAAGTTTGTTGACGTGGATTGTGTCAGTGTCTCTTTGAAGTGGTTGATTTGGTCGATCTATGCGGACCACATTTGGTGAAATAATTTCTAATATTGTGTGAGGTCCTGTGAAATATGGCGCGAGTTTCCCTGTATTTGGGTGGTGATATAATTTTACTAACACTAGATCACCTACTTCGAAATGTGGTTGCTTGTGTCGTTTGTCATAAGTGTTTTTGTCTTGTAAATGTTTGTTTTGTGTGCGTGTGTGTGCAATTTTTCTAGCTTTGTCGATATCTGGGTACGGTGTGTTATGATTAGAGATTTCTGGGGGTAGGATACCAAACATTAAGTATATGGGTGGAAAACCTGTGGTAGAGTGGGGTGTCTTGTTATATATAAGTGTAACCTTCTTGACCAACTTGGTCCACGCGACCTTAGGATTTTCTAGGTGTAATAACCTCAGTTTTCCCGTGAGGGTGGCGTTCAGGCGTTCACATAGGCCGTTGGCTTGTGGGTTGTTGCTGGTTGTGATTAACGGGTGAATATTTCTATTAAGGAGAAAACTACGAAATTTGGGTGAAGTGAAGGCAGGGGCTCTATCTGTAAGAAGGCGTTTTGGAGAACCATCCTGGAATACTCGTTTAAGTACCTGTTGGTAGGTGATGGTACTGGTGGATTTAGATGGAAAAGCCCACGCGTAGCGTGAAAAATGATCGACTACCACATGGAGGTATATCTTGGTGTTGCCATATTTGGCAAATCCTGCTATGGTGTCCAGAGATAAGAGGTCGAAGGGTTCTTTAGATTCCGGAGGTTGACTTAATTCTCCGTAAGTGGGTCCTACTGGACGTTTTGTTAATTGGCAGGTGGGACAGGTCTTAACTTTTTGTTTAATATCTTTTGACATACCTTGCCAGTAATATTGTGTGGAGATGATTCGTGACATTTGTGAAATACCGGGGTGATTGTATTGTGTGTGTACTGTTTGTAAGAGTTGTTGTATGAGTGGTTTTGGAAGTATAATCTTGGTTACACCTTTTCGGGAAACTGTATGTAATCCATTATGATCAATGGTCAAACTAGACTCTTTCGATGGAGGAGATTGGTGGGTCTTGATAAGGGTGGCGTCCAAGAATCCACAAAACGGGTTACGGGACAAGAGATCTGCTTCATATTGTAGTTTTCCCTTTATGTAGCGGACCTCATATTCGTAACTCGATAGTCGTAAACTCCATCGAAACAGTCTACCGGACGGGTTCTTGATGGTTTTCAACCACTGCAATGCGTGATGGTCAGAAAATATTGTAAATTTTCTGCCCATAAGATAGATGCGAAACTTCTCCACACTCTCAACGATTGCTAAGCACTCAAGTTCAGAGATGGAGTAGTTTTTCTCGTGTGGGCGCAATGTTCGGCTGAAATATTGAACTGGATATACGTTTCCGTCAGGGTGAACTTGTTTGAGAATGCCTGCTATACCGAGGGTGGATGCATCGCAATACACTTGGCATGGCAGACCTTCTTTGTAAAGGTGTAAAATGGGGTGTTGTGTGAGGTTTCCTTTCAGGTCAATGAACGCCTCTTGACAAGCTTCATTCCAGTTCCACACGACGTCCTTTTTGAGGAGATTGTTGAGTGGTGCTCGCAAGCGAGCGTATTCCGGAATGAATTTGTTATAGACGTTCACAGCGCCTAAGAAGGATTGTAGTGTTTTTCGGTTGTGTGGTTGTTTAATGGCGTGGATGATGTCGGTATTGCGTGTAAGTGGTGTAATTGTACCAGCTGTGATGGTGTAACCTAGAAAATTTATGGATTGTTTAAAAAATTCGCATTTTGCGAAGTTAAGTTGTAACTTCTCCGCTTCGCAAAAGGCGAAAAATTGTCGCAGGTGGTTTTGATGTTCCTCCAATGTGTTGGAGTAAATGATGAAATCATCAAAGTAATGTGCCACACAGTCAAGTCCGTGTCTCTGTAGGACCTGACTTATGGCTCGTTCGTAAATCTGAGGACTGGTTTTTAACCCGAAAGGTAATCGAGTGGGTTGGTATAATCCTTCAAAGGTGGCAAATGCTAACAGTGGTCGAGAATCGGGGTGTATTGGGACTTGCCAATACGCAGAGGATATGTCGGCCGTGGAGAAATATTTGGCCTGTGCGAGGCGGTCTAGGATATCCTCGATTCTCGGGAGGGGATGGACATCAGAGCTGATTAGCTCGTTCACCTTCCTATAATCGATACAAAACCGTTTGGTCTTGTCGCGCTTAGTGACGAGGGTGACAGGGCTCGAGAAAGGTGAAAAAGATTGCTCTATGATGCCGTTCTCCAGCATTTGTTGTATTTGGTTACGGATTTCTTGTTGGTCACATATCGGAACACGATATGGACGTATGGTGATTATTTTTTCGGAATTCGTGGGTATTTTTACTGGTGGAATCCGTAAGCATGGTACGTTGAATTTGTCCTGTGAAAAAATGTGAGTGTACCTTTGTAGAAGTGTTGTGAACTGTGGTGTATAGTGAGTGTTAGGTGTTGTGTTGTAGTATGCATGTGGTAAAGGGTTTTGTTGTGTATTAGTGTGAGTGTCGAGTTCGTTGTGTGGGTTGGTCATGTGAGAGTTGTGCAACGGTGTGTGATCACCTATGTTTTTGGTATGCGAGTTATCCCGCTGTGTGGGTGCGTTTTGGACAGGTTCATAAGTTGAAGTTGTTGTGGTTTGATTATTTGAGGGCATGTAAAAAGGGCAATTGGCTTTAGTGAAAAAGGGGCATGTAGATAAGTGGGGTTTTCTCAATGAATGCACGCAATGGTTGTCATAGGCGGAAAGTTGGGATGTGGGGAAAATTTTTTGTGACATCGCCTGACATTGCCAGTACGTGCATACATTGGACACATGATTAAAACGGTAGGAAAGGGTAGACAATGGGGCGCCCAGCTGGAGTATAGTGCATTTATTAAAATCTATGGTTAATCTGAATTTATGGAGGCTATTGATACTAAGAATTCCGAATGGCAATGGTGCATTCACTACATGGAAATACTCCTTTCGTGATATTTGTCCTATTGTCAGTGGGATAGATAGTTTACCCATGGTTTTTGCAAATCCGTTTAGGGTTTGGAGGTGTAGTGAGTGTCCCTCAAGGGTTAAATTAGGCAGGTGGGTTTTTAGCATATGATAAATATTATATGGCACTATACTCAGGCTGGCGCCTGTATCAATTAAAAAGGGGCATGATACATTAGGGGCTAGATAGAGTTTGACAGTCAGTTGGTTTAGGGATCCTACCTCAGTCTCGAAAGGGCTGCCCGGCTGAGGTGTCTCTGGCTTGACTTGGTTGTGATGAAGTCGGAACTGGTGATTTTGGGACCGTTTGCACTGTCCGGACTTTTTCGTGGGTCGTCGGGATTGGTCGACGTCGGCATTCGCTGTGCCAGTGTCTCGCGCCGCAGAACTTGCAATCGGACGGCGGAAGATGTGCATTCCATGTACCTGGGCGTCGGGGTGTGCTGTGGTACGGACCTGACATTGTGGGTGGTTGATCTTCTCTGGATCGCGTTGCCGGTACACTGGGCCCGTGGATCCGCTGTACCAGTCGGAACCACTCTCCTAGGTTCTCGGGAGGCACTACGCGGACTAGGCGCTGGTCGTTGAATGGCAGTCCTTCTGTCAGCGTCTCGAGGATCACCTCTTGTGGAAGTCCTAGTTGCAATCCCATGGCGGTTTTTTCCCGGTAGTAGGTCTCTAAGTTGGCTTGTCCAGTGAGTTTCATGGCGAAATATTTCGCAAAGGACGCTTCGCTTGACTCAGGGTAGAGATCTAGGAGGATTTGTCTCACCTGGAAATAACTCCGGTCGGCCAGCCGAAGTTTCCTGAAGAGTTCCAGGGGTTGTCGCACCAGGTAGTTTGGTAGGCGCAGTAATTTTTCTTGTTCTCCCATGGATGCGTCTTCCATTTTTCGGTCGAACGTCTGGAAAAACTGTGTCGCGCTGTATGTGCCGTCGAAAGGCGGGATCGCCGACTCCGCTCCATCAGAAATTTTTGCCCGGGTCAGAAGCGTTGACAGCTGATTGACGGCGTCCGCTAGGGGCGCAGTTGTCTCTCGGCCGATCACTTCCTGTCTTTCTCCTGCCCCTTCGTTCTCCCTTGCTTCTTGCCTTCTTTCCATTGTGTCCGTTGGACCGTCTGACTTTACGCCTATGGGATCCTGATTTAATTCCATCTCACTATCCTGTCGACTTAACCGTTCTGTGGCAATATCGTTGCGGAATTTCTTGTTGTTGGATGCGAATGGTGATATTTGATTGAAGCGCAGCCGTTTGAGTGGAAGTTGCAGCATACAGTTAGGAATAATCAGGACACGTGATTGTTTTGAAAATAAAAGGCAACTGGATTGGAGGGAAGGAGGTTTGAGAAGGAGCGGGTTTGATTGTTTCTTATCTGATCACATGGCGGTGATTGACATAGCTATGAGCTGAGCTGAGAGAGAGATCTCTAGAACAGATGTTACCTTGGTGGGAGCAAGTCGAAGGCTGATCCGAACTCGGTAGGAGCCAAGTCGCTACTGCAGGTGTTGTTCCTATGAGAGCGAAAACCTAACTGACCATCCTTGGCGTTTCGATTTAACACCAAGACTCCGTTTCTCTCTGATTGGTTGAGAGATGATCACATGCTTTTTCCCTATTGGTTGACCTATTTAGATGCTATCTTTTGATTGGCCCGCGGCTTTCCTTGATGGAAGCTGTGGTCTGCTTGATAGGAAGTGTCGAGTGCTATTTTGACTTTATTTACTTCCGTGTTATCAAATACGTCCTATCTTGGGTCGGAAGTATGGGATGTCTCTATACTAATATAACTTCTGTGGATATTGGATACGTCCTGTTTTGTCAGGAAGTATTGAGTATATCTTGGCTAAAATAACTTCTGCGGTCACTAGAGACGTCCGGTCTCTGCCCCTGCAATATTGACACAGGGGTGCCCAGAATAGTCGTGCCAGCCTTAGGTCTACTTCCTATATCTTAATGTTACTTGCTTCCCTCCAGTTACCTTGTTCTTTATTAAGTCTTCGAAAATCATACATGGTACATACATAGTGGGTCGGGGTTGCATTTAATTATATACAAATTATGACATATATGTATTCGTGACTAGAAATAAAATTAGTTGTTGTTGTTCACTGGTTGAACTCTCGTGTTGTTGCTTGGCTTGTTCGAGAAATCGATCATTTCCAGATACCTGCCCTAGAGACAACGGAATTCTGCAGTTTTTTTTCTTGGAGTCGCTCTTCCCTACATAGAGATAGGTTGGTGTTCTCCCCCCCTGGAAAACCTGTAATAGAGACTTTGGGCGTCTGGGCAAATAGAGCCTGGGAACTACGCCGCTGAACGCGACAGTAAGGCCTTTTAAAATTAATTAGGTCACGTTGGTGATCGCATATGTGCGATATACAACTGTTTGAAGTTGTACCTTTTTTTCTAATAATTGAACGATAAAATTCTTTAGACTTTGGCTTTTTAGAAGCATATTGAAATATATTATTTTAGAATCAATTATATTGTACAAAATGGAAATTTTTATGCGCTGTGTAGGTTGTATATATCGAAATTTTCAGAAGCGCAATTTATTTGCTGGAATTATTACTAAAATGTGGTGTATTGTGATATCATCTAACATTTAAATGTTTGATATGTAAGGTTTGTGATATGATTAATGTGTTTATGAGATTCTCGAATAAATATAAATGGTTAGTGTGAAACACGTGTAACAAAATTTAAGATGGCGGTCATTAACATCTGCTTTGAGCGGGGAGGGAGGACATTGTCCACACATTGCCCAAAGAGAGTAGCGACTTGGGGGAGTGACGTCTAAAGGGCGTTCACTTCCTGTTTTTCACTGAAATTGTCGGGGTTCTATTACGTCCAAATTGGAACTGATTTTCTCTCTCTTCTTTTGTTGAGGTTGGCAATTTTCTGGTCTATTTAAAGGTTGTAGTTTTCTCGATGTTCGTAGGTTGTTGTTTCGAACTTAGTTCAGACTTAGTAAACATTTTAATAAGTGATGTCAGGTTTAGATGTGTGGTGAAAGTGCGACTTTCAACGTGGACACGCTTTGAGGTGAAATGAGTCACAAGCGTTGAGGCGTCTTTGGCCTGAAAAGTGAAAATTTTTGATGTGTTGCGCTGTGTGACACGAGTGAGTAAAAGTGATTTGAATGGAAAGGTGTCACGTGAAGTCGTTGTTTGGTAGAAAATCATGAATAACAAGTTTATTAGAGTCAAGGGTGGTGGAACGAACACATTTCGAGAATTTTTGACTGTTAGTGGATGTGGCACGTTTAATGTGAAACATTTTGAGTGTTCAGTGGGGCGACGTTATGGAGCTCGTGTGGCTCGAAATTGGATTAGTTTGTGAAGTCGCGCACTAATAATTGTTACCAATTGAAGAAAGTGATGTGTGAGGGTGTTGCAAGTTTTTTGAGAGAGATGTATGGATGATTATTAGGCATGTAAAATGAAGAGACGAGAGAGTGTAACTATGTTGGAATATAACGGTTGGTAGTTGTAGTGTACTGGCTCTAGCTACTGGCGGGGAAGTGGACGGGATCTTCATTTTTAGCTTGTTTTGGGGAGGGTAGTTGTTATGATTTTGAGATGTTGCCTCTCAGAAGAGAAATCACAGGAGATTTCTGAAATTAAGAAAAGCGTTTCACCTATGTTAATTTATATATATTTTTTTTCTTATCATTGAATATGGTAGCGCGTTAATAATCCTTGTAAAAGGGCAATGGCGTGATAGTGATAAATAAGTTGAATGTGGCGTTTACATAAAATGGTGAATATGACGATAATTTTTACAATTTTTTAAGTGTTTGATTAAGAAATGGTGTTTTGGTATGAAAATAAGATATTAAGAAAAACAAAAATAAGCTTAGAATTATGATATGATGAGGGTAATTAAAAATAATAATAATAATTTTTTTTAAGTTGTAGATTTGGATAATGCCATATTAGGTAGATTTAGGAACGACATGTAATATGTACATGTTAAAAAAAAAAACTAAATTTGAAAGTAGTGAATTAAAATTTATAAATCGATTTAAAATAAAGTAACAATTGATAAATGAGAGTTTAAAATATTTAAAAATTAAATTAAAAATGATATGAATAATTTAAAAAATAAATTTTATATTGATATAAAAAAGGTAAAAATTGGATTAAAAATGATAAAAATGAAAATAAACATAATACTTATTTATTTATTTATTTCAATTCAAAACGCTATGTCCCCCTAGGGACACTTGCGCTAAATGTACATACAAATATAACAAAGAAAATATTCAACATGGAAAGATACACAGAAAGTAACTTAGAAAGATTTATAAATATTATTTACATATAGAGATATTCTTTGAATTTTATTTACAGTTACATCATTAAATTTAAAATATATACATTATACACACATATACACGCATACACCTATATATTGTTTACAACCACAAGATATGTCCAATATTTCCTTGAGATCGTTACATTAAAGACCATTTTTCTTAATGAAATCCAAAATATAATTACAAAGGAAATTAAATTTTATATCTGTTTTCTTACTTGAAATTAAATCGATAGGGCCTAAAGCTATTAAATCGTTGTTGACTATGTAATCTTGAAAGACAGGGCACTCTAGCAAGAGATGTATTGAAGTTTGTTCCCCCAATCCACAAAAACACTTATGATGATTCAATTTGTCAGCATGAGAAGAAAGTTATGTAAGTTTTTAAAAACTCACAGGTTTGATGATTGTTCAGTCAGAAGACTTGGTCTTTGTTTGTCGTCCTGCTGACGTGGAAGGAGCTCCATGTAGGGCTTTTTGAAGCTCGTACCTTCTGTAAAGTTGATTGCGGCTTGTCGCCTTGAGCATTGTCTTGATGTCAGGCCGAAGGTGGAGAACTTCGCACTGGATTTGCGCCACCTTGCTCCTCGGTTTCCATGTCTTGCAAGATTTTCGGCAGTGTCTTTGAGGCTGTCAGCTTGCTCCTGGCGTTAGCGATCTGTGTTAGCGGGTCTGCGGTCCCTTGGGACGGCGTTTCTTCCTCTTCAAATATCGTCTCTTGTTAGGGGAGAGATTTCTCGGTCGTTTTGTTGGAATGTCGGGCTTGTTCCTCCATCTTTGCTCGTTCTCGCTTCTATCTGAACAGGCTTCTTACCTCTTCGTTGTGGTCATACTTCGCTTTTGTCATCCTTCGTTTTGGCCATCCTGTCGACTCTTGTAGAATCCATTCGTTGTGTAATCCTGTCGACTCTCGCTATACTGTGATAACCGAGGGTCTCTCGCTGTGGTATGGTAACCGAGAGGGGTAAACCTGTAGTAACCGATTGGGACAGTCAGAGCGTGGAGAGTTTTCCAGTACCTCTCTGCACCTTGTAAGACCTTTAACAGTTCTCACAGAGTACAGGCAGTCGTGGTCGAGGCAGAGTGGAGAGTTTAGAAATGTTCACACAAAAAAAAAAAAAAACGAAGGGACACAGTTGTACTAGGAAAGTTCCGTTAACAGATAAAAGTCGAGCTAGGAGCGAAAGATGGAGATAGAAGAGTTCTTACTGTTCTACATGGTCTATGAGGTGGACCTTGGACACAACAGACGAGGGCTCCCGCTGATGGTGAAGTGACTATGAAGTGACTATTTATTTCTGGCCCCGTTGGAGGCTTATATATCTTTGCAGAGAGGAAGTATTGAATTTCAGCGAATGCTATAAGGGCGTGGATAGGAAGAGATATTGTACTGGCAAAGTATTAGCAACGCCCTGACATATTCTAGGCCTCGTTGGACTTCTATCTCAATTTCTTGCTTTAGCTCAAAACCCTTAATATATTACAGAGTTTTATTTATTTATTCTCATTTTGGACAAAGTACATTACATATGATGATGTAATGACACAAGTCAATCATGCATATAATTATTTAGAGAAGTGTTTATTATACATGAAAATGTCGTTATATTATATACAATACGAGGTTGTTGGTTTAAATTACCATATGTATCTATTTAAAAATATTTAAAAAATAATAAAAAGGAATCAAACAAAAGCTGTAAGAACTTTCTAAAATATATAACTATAAAATATGTGTATTAAAAAAAAATCATTTCATATTTTTATAGAGAAAGATTTATCTATAAGTAAAATATTATATTTCATAACAATGCATTAAAATGGAAGTTAAAACAATTTAGGATGAATATATGAAAATATTAAATAAATGTGGCAACTAAAAAAGTTTAATGTATTGCATGTAATATGTTTAATTTTTAATGAACTTTTGTGTTTTCAAGCGATAAATGTAAAAATAATTAAACAAGTGGTGTGTGTAAAATTTCCAGGTTATTACTAAGTTATGAGAATAAAATTTAATAAACCACGGGTATTACAACAATAGTTAAAAATTCATCAAAGCAAAAAATAATTAAATGAAGCAATGCCATGTAATTTGAAAAACGGCACCTCTCCCTTTAAAATAATATATAATATGTCAATTGATAAACAAAAATTAACTAATTGAAATTAAAATACTTAGCCAAAAATATTAAGAAGATCAAATGGTGTGTAAATGTCTGGTATATCAATTTTCCAATTTATTTTTTCTTTGTCTTCTGCAGAGGCCCAAATGCAGAACTCTGCAGAAGACAAAGAAAGTATAAAATTGATTTACCAGACATTTACACACCATTTAAATCTTCTTAATTTTTTTATCTATTTTTTTATATTTCAATTAGTTAATTTTTTCTTCCAATTAACTTATTATATACTATTTTAAAGGGGAAGGTGCCGTTTTTCAAATTACATGATATTACTCCATTTATTTTTTTTCTTTAATGAATTTTCAATATATTGTTGCAATACCCGCGGTTTCTTAAATTTTATTTTCACACATTAGTAATAACCTGTAAGTTTTACACACACCATTTTTTAAAAAATGTTTTTAAATAGATACATATATTTTTACATTTATCTCTTAATGAATTGTTGATGAATTATATTTTATGTACATATTCCAAATATTTTAAAATATAGGATAGACCTTATTATTTTTCCTCCTTTAATATTTTAAGATATTTTACTTATTCTGATTGTAATTTTTTATATATTTTTTTTCTCGCACAAATTTCCCCCACCTAAGTTGAATTTTTAAAAATTATTTCACCTGTGATATTATAACACTATGCGGCGCTGAGTATGTTTATACAAAAATGTAATGCATTGATAACGGTTGGCGTTCAGCCAACCGAAATATTGGCACACAAATCTGTTATTAAATCTAATATATGCCTTTTTATTATCTAATGATATAAATATGTTTTTCTCTATTTTCAGAACAAATATATTTATATATTTAGTCCTTTTTATGAGTCACTCAGAGAGTTGTTATCATAGCTAAAGGCGCCAGGTAAATATTAATTGTAGAGAGTATATATATATTTTAATATTGCAAGACTGTGAATTTTGCACGTCTTTACAAGATGTCAATAAAATTATGTTAATTGACATTGTCTATAAGAGATGGAGTTGGACTGGATTCTAGTCACGGACATTCCTGGATTAGTAACGTCGTCTTTATGAAGATCATTATATCCATATGGACTATTGGTTCTGTACCTTGTAATCCTGATAGTGCGGTTCTTTTAACTCGGAGACCTCAATCTTCTCGGAAACGACTGCACCTTCTTGACGAGAAAATAGTGATCTATTAAAACAATGGTCGCCTTACCCGTCAAAATCTATGCTAACATTAAGCTCCATCTATTGACCGTCTCCTCAAACAGGCGGCCTCGGATCGATTGCAAAGCAACAACACCAACCTTTTCCTAGCCACTCTACCAGCTTAGCACCTCTTTGGCAAATTCTAAAGATTTTATTTGGTCCCTTGTGGAATCAAAATAGAGCCCGCCCTGGACTGAAGAGGGCCATTATCCCGAAACCATGGTTTCCAGGTGGACGCTTCTCAGTTCGTCAAAGCTGGTGTTGTGGCTTTGTCACCGATCTGAGTCCGATAGTTTGAGGAGGCGGTCAATGGATGGCGCTCAATTTTAGCGTCTATTTTTACGGGAGAAGCGACCTTTGTTTTTATAGATAAACTAGACGAATGACCCGGGCAACGCCCGGGTTTTACCCGATTAAATGTTTTTATTCAAATACTATTCGTTACAATTATAAATTGGCACCGTGGACCTCACTTTTGTGAAACGTCCCGCTCCAAACTTTACAGTCAGATTAGTTATGTTATACACATGTGTAAATCTTCAAATCGAGCGAGCGTCTATAAATATCTCGATTTAGATCAAGTATTCTAATTATTAATCGAACTATTATTAATAAAATTTTGAGAAGATATCGATTTTAAACGTATTTATAACCTTGATAGAGGGCGCTGTTCGTGAGCTAAGCAGAATAATTTGAATATATATAGTTTTAATATTTAATTTATATATAATTTAAAATAGCCTATCGTTTTCCTCGTATTTTTTTTACCTATGTATGGGAATTTTGGTACTGTAAAAAAAACTTTGCTTCAATAATATAAAAAAAAAAAACACCCAGGCTAAGTTTCGAACCAAGGTTGTGGAAATACGAAGCCGCACGCCTAACCTTTAAGCTACGCTTGGCATCATAAATGTTTGCATGTAAAGCTATTTCAGGCCTTACATATTTCTAACGACCTTTTTGAAATAGGTTTTTGAAACATGTAAATTATAATACTTCAAATAAATAGAAATAGAGTGAACACAAATAAAATATACCAAATATTTCGAATTAGAGCAGTTATTTTAAACGGCGAATTAGATCAGTTATATCTAAAAATGAAAATATATAAATAACTAAAACATACCAAATATTTCAAGAGCCGTTATTTTAAACGTCGAATTAGATCAGTTATATCTAAAAATGAAAATATATAAATAAATAAAACCTACCAAATATTTCAAATTATAGCAGTTATTATATAAATATTTATATTATATGTGTTATTAAGCGAACTATTTTAAACGACGAATTAGAT
The DNA here is from genome assembly GCA_030710605.1 of Cordylochernes scorpioides. NCBI lineage: Eukaryota > Metazoa > Arthropoda > Arachnida > Pseudoscorpiones > Chernetidae > Cordylochernes > Cordylochernes scorpioides. The sequence goes on from CP092874.1 coordinate 41,851,535, forward strand.
CAGTTATATCTAAAAATGAAAATATATATAAATAAATAAAACCTACCAAATATTTCAAATTAGAGCAGTTATTATATAAATATTTATATTATATGTGTTATTAAGCGAACTATTATTAGATATTTTAAACGGCGAATTAGATCAGTTATATCTAAAAATGAAAATATATAAATAAATAAAACCTACAAAATATTTCAAATTAGAGCAGTTACTATATAAATATTTATATTATATGTGTTATTAAGCGAACTATTTTAAACGGCGAATTAGATCAGTTAGTTATTAAGCGAACTATTATTATATATTTTAAACGGCGAATTAGATCAGTTATATCTAAAAATGAAAATATATAAATAAATAAAACCTACCAAATATTTCAAATTAGAGCAGTGATTATATAAATATTTATATTATATGTGTTATTAAGCGAACTATTATTATATATTTTAAACGGCGAATTAGATCAGTTATATCAAAAACTGAAAATATATAAATAAATAAAACCTACCAAATATTTCAAATTAGAGCAGTTATTATATAAATATTTATATTATATGTGTTATTAAGCGAACTATTATTAGATATGTAGGGACACCACTCATTCTTAATAATTATTCTAGAAAATGTAAATTCAATTTGTATATTTTATTTTTGGTTATAATTGATAGTTTAGAAATTATAATCTTTTTAAAATACAATATAACGCGGCTGATGATTGTAAAACGAAAATTAAAATTATACCGCGAATGTTTCTTTTAAAAATCGAAATTTATTTTCAAAGAGAAATAGCGACATTTCTAACTTTGAGGATGAGGTATGGAAAGGTGAAACATGAAGAGTAATGGAGAACGGAAAAATTTTATTTTATTTTTTATTTTTCCGTTCTCCATTACTCTTCATGTTTCACCTTTCCATACCTCATCCTCAAAGTTAGAAATGTCGCTATTTCTCTTTGAAAATAAATTTCGATTTTTAAAAGAAACATTCGCGGTATAATTTTAATTTTCGTTTTATAATCTTTTTGTAAAAAATATTTGTTATCATCATCAATTATTTTGTTGCCTTCGAATTGTAAACAAACTTTGTATATTAAAGACATTTTTTAAATATAAGATATTGAATTAATATGTGTGAAGAAAAATAAATTGTTTAATTATTCAAAGTTGTAATAATTGAGCCTCAAGAAATGCCCACAGATATTTTAAACGGCGAATTAGATCAGTTATATATAAAAATGAAAATATATAAATAAATAAAACCTACCAAATATTTCAAATTAGAGCAGTTATTATATAAATATTTATATTATATGTGTTATTAAGCGAACTATTATTAATAAAATATTGAGAAGATTTACATTTTAAACGTATTTATAACCTTTTAGTATTGATAGAGGGCGCTGCTCGTGAGCTAAGTTGAATAATTTGAATATATATAGTTTTAATAATTGATTTATATATTTTTTAAAATAGCCTATCGTCACCCCCGTTATTTTTTACCTATGTATGGAAATTTTGGTTTGAATTAGTGAACTACTGCGAATTTGTATACCGGACATACCCACAGACCAATATACAAACATTCATTTTTATATATATAGATTTCCCCCCGGCTTAATATTGTCGCTGAATAATTTTTGAAAATATTCTGTTGTTAGTTAATCAACTAAAATATTTGGCTACGTCACTACCTCTTACCATTCTTGTAGAACATTTTACATTCTATAGATTTTGTTAAAAAAATATTTTTATATTAAATTTTGTAATACTTGATTCTCTGCCGTGACAATATATATGTATACTCGTATATTATGATGCATTAGCGCGCCATCTGTAACCAAAATTGGAAACTATTATAGACGCGTATGATTCTTTTTGAAAACAAACAATTTCTACTGCCCTTAATGCAATGCCCATTAATGTTTCCATTGCATTAAGGGCCTAATAAATTTATTATTTTTAAAAAGAATCATACGCGCCTATAATAGTTTCCAATTTTGATATATTTATATATAGTACTAGACGAATGACCCAGGCAACGCCCGGGTTTACCTGATTAAATGTTTTATTCAAACACTATTCGTTACAATTATAAATTGGCGCCGTGGATGTCGCTCTTGTGAAACGTCCCTCTCCAAACTTTACATGCACATTAGGTCAGCTGATATTACCTCCCATCTTAACCGCTAGAGGCGCTGCTCGCGAGCTAAGTATAATATTTTGAATATATAGTTTTAATATTTAATTTATATATAATTTAAAATAGCCTATCGTTTTCCTCGTATTTTTTTACCTATGTATGGAAATTTTGGTACTGTAAAAAAAACTTTGCTTCAATAATATAAAAAAAAACACCCAGGCTAAGTTTCGAACCAAGGTTGTGGAAATACGAAGCCGCACACGTAACCATTAAGCTACGCTTGGCATCATAAGTAATAGCATGTAAAGCTATTTCAGGCCTTACATATTTCTAACGACCTTTTTGAAATAGGTTTTTGAAACATGGAAATTATAATACTTCAAATAAAAGGAAATAGAGTGAACACAAATTAAACATACCAAATATTTCGAATTAGAGCAGGTATTATAAACGGCGAATTAGATCAGGTATATCTGTAAAGGAAAATATATAAATAAATAAAACATACCAAATATTTCAAGAGCAGTTATTTTAAACGGCGAATTAGATCAGTTATATCAAAAAATGAAAATATATAAATAAATAAAACCTACCAAATATTTCAAATTAGAGCAGTTATTATATAAATATTTATATTATATATGTTATTAAGCGAACTATTATTAGGTATTTTAAACGGCGAATTAGATCAGTTATATCTAAATACGAAAATATATAAATAAATAAAACCTAACAAATATTTCAAATTAGAGCAGTTATTATATAAATATTTATATTATATGTGTTATTAAGCGAACTATTATTAGTTATTTTAAACGGCGAATTATATCAGTTATATCTAAAAATGAAAATATATAAATAAATAAAACCTACCAAATATTTCAAATTAGAGCAGTTATTATATAAATATTTATATTATATGTGTTATTAAGCGAACTATTATTAATAAAATATTGAGAAGATTTTGATTTTAAACGTATTTATAACCTTTTAGTACTTGATAGAGGGCGCTGTTCGTGAGCTAAGTAGACTAATTTGAATATATAGTTTTAATAATTAATTTATATATTTTTTAAAATAGCCTATCGTCTTCCCCGTTATTTTTTACCTATGTATGGAAATTTTGGTTTGAATTAGTGAACTACTGCGAATTTGTATACCGGACATACAAACAAACACACAAACATTCATTTATATATATATATATATATGTTTAATTTTCTATTCAAACTGTATAAAAAGGACACTTTTAGTATATGTCGCATATCTTCCAATTAGTTAGAGCCGATACTTCCGATCACATATACTTCTATTAAAATGTACACTGTTCCTATTTGCTACCACCTCCATATTTTGTATATATGCAATCGTTATTAATATAACCTGTACACCCTTATTTGTATTTAAACTAAAAATGGTTACGTCAAAATGTAAAGCCAAAAGGAGCGGTCAGCTGGGGACAGCTGCGGGCCAGAGGGGAGGAAATAGACGACGTCCAGATGCCCCTCCTCCAGGGCTTTTTATAGATGACCCCTAAAAACAGGATAGGTTTTAGCAGGGGGTCAGCGGCAGTATGTTCTACAGTGTGTTCGTCGTCAGACCTCTCTGTCTCATTCGGGCTCTCTCTCCATGTCTCGGTGATAGGCATTCAAGTTTGTATCATGGCCTCTACCTCTGGGAGCTAACATCTAGCCCTGCCTCTGCTTCTTGTTTTTCGCGTGTGGCAAGAACGTCAACACTCGCCTCACGTACACGACTGCCAGTTTATCCATACGTCGACAGGAAAAAAGTGGGGGTATATCTTTATCGGGCTACTGAGAGTTGCTGATGGCTTGTGCCATCTATCGAAATAAATATAAACTATTCGTTGATTTTTAAATATTCCATAATTGGTCGAATACGCATTCTTGATTAATCAAGAAAAGCTAACCACGCACGCCTTTCGGGCTGTTGGACCTGGTCAGAGTGGTGCAAGCTCTACATCAACGACCAAAAAAATGGTCATTAGGCATCCTGAAAAATCATGAAACTGGTTGGCGCAAGCCATCTGAAACTTTCAGTTGCACGATAAAGATTTTTTTTCTTAATTTATGAACCTTATCCCAGTACAATATCACATTTGTACTATTTTGAATATCAACACCTGACCTTTTTATTTTTATTTTTCTATTTTTTTTTTAACATTATATATATATATTTATTATAAACAAAGAAGGCATATCCTGACCAGGAGAACATGAGCTTTTCAGAAGGCAGAGCGCCATCTGGTGGAACAGAAATCAACTAAACATTGATTTAGCCTGTTCCCTGATATTTGACCAACCCAAATTTCTTGATAAATCAAGAAAAGCCATCCACGAACGCGTTTCGCGCTGTTGGCGCTCGTCAGCGTGGAGTAGGCTGTACCACTGCGACAAAAAATATTTTTTGTCCCAGAGGCTTCTTGAGAAACCAAGAAGGCCAAATTTGCATGAATACGCTTAACACATTTTTTCCTATTGTTTTATCATATTTTTATATTATTTAAAATATCACAATATTCTATATAGAGGTCTTATTTTATTGTTTGTGTATTTCGGAGCCTAAAAAATGAAAATATTTGTCGGTAATTTTCTCATATAAAATTTTCTTTCTCCTTTCAAATATTTTTGTGTGAAAATCATTATTTAGATTTTCTTTTATAGAATACTGTGCCAATATTTTTTCATTTATATAAAAATATATTTTTTAAATATTTACAAATAAATCTAAACACGGAAACATTCCATTTTGTTTAGAAAAAAAAACGAATTTAAAAAAATGCAGAAGACACAAAAATCTTTCGAGCGTTCTTTTCAGATTTTAAATTAAGTTTATCATCAATAGGAAAAAAATTGAGAAAACTTTAAATGGGCCAAATTTAAAAATAGCAACAACAAATGATAACCTTGTAAAAAAAGAGCAATTGGAATAACAAAAGTTATTTTAATTCTTTTTAAATATTGACACAATTTTTAAAAAGCATTTCAACTTTTTCTAAATGCCAAGTTTCTTAGAGCTGTCGAATTTTTTTTTAGGTTATGCTACTTTTAAAAAGAAGTTAAAAAAGAGGGGTGGGGGAAAATGCCCTCGAGGTATTTTATAACTCGACAACAGAATTTAGGTCGAATTTCGATCTCACAGACAAAAATAATCGTACATTCGATTCAGCAACACTGGGTCAAATCTCACCAAACGATATTGACAGATATTTACCGTTTTTCTATATTAGAATTGATAAATTAAAATATAATACATATAATATTTTATTTTATTGATCTTTTCTCTCTCATATAATAAATCCAATATTTTTAAATTAAATTTATTCTCCTCAGTAAATGCATTATCTAAGAATAGTCGAATGCGTTTATATCATTGTAATTGATAATGCTTAACAAATTTATAGTAGTATTATATATTATTTTATATTTTATTCACCCCTCATAGTAGCTAATTTTAAATAACAAACTGTTTTATATTTTAGGGGTTTACTAAAACTAATATTTATCTATATTAATAAAATGCAAATTTCATAAGAGGACATCACTAAAAACTTTCGTTACTTTTATTTTTATTTATTTTTTTTATTTATTTATTGTTACAAGAGCACGAAGTCCAAAGGACTATTGTGCTGTGCTAGTATTATTTATATATATATGATTAATTATTTACACGATGGATTAGTATTGTTTTGTAAATTATTGTACAAATAGTTCTAAACTTAACAAAGTTCTCATAAGATAGAGTATATACACAAAGAGAATTTGGTAATGTTTCAAAGTATCTACATACAATTTGATTAGTCAGAGGGCAAGATAAAAGAAGATGCTCTGGTGATTCAACATCTAAGCGGCATTCACATGTTGGATCATTGATAGCATTCAGTTTGAACAGGAAACTTAAGAAGGGTCCTTTGCCAGTTAAGAATAAAGTAGTGAATTTATCCGAAGAAATGAAATTTGGGACAGCAATTGGAAAGAATTTCTTGAACAGTTCATTAGATTGAGAAATATAAAACTTAAATTTTAGATCCAGATATAGTTTGTTTAATTCTTTTTGAAGAGGTTTTTTGAGTGTTCGATCTGTGAGAGAATTTGTCATATTATACTTTGTTTGTAATAATTCAAGATAATCGGACAGTAAAGGGGTTTTCGCTAGTATATGTGTGATGTAAGAAGATGAAGTCCTATAAGCATGAATGCATCTAATAAGAATTTGATATTGTATAGAATTCAACTTGGATCTTTTTGCTGCAGTGATAAAAGGAAACCAAATATTTAATGCATAGCTTATTGTAGAGCGTATCATAGCTTTATATAGGATCAATCTACGCCGAGTATCAATGCCCCAAGTACGTGCACATAATGAGAATAATATATTCTTAAGTTTCGTAGCTTTCATAATTATATTGTCAACATGTGTTCCAAAATTAATCTTATTCCTTTGTCTATGATTTTTAAAAATAACTCCCAAAATTTTAACAGTTTCTGATGGTTGAATTATTTTTCCATCAAAATTAATGGGCAATTTTTCATAGTTATGTAGATAGAGTATACCTGTTTTGTTTGGACTTAGTGAAAGTTTTACCTTTTCACACCATGCTTTGATTTTTACTAAACATTTGGTAATATTATACTGAAGATCATAGATGTTTGAACTCCATACCACAAATGTCACATCGTCCGCGAAAGCAATTACTCTAGCAAAACTTTCGTTAAAAGATAAGTTGAAATCATTAAGTAATATATTCCAAAGAATAGGAGAAATAATACCACCCTGGGGACATCCCTTATTTATCTTTTTTATACACTTTACATTAGTATATTTAAACTCTACACTCCGGTCTTCAAAGTAAGAATTAATTATTTTTATAAGTACCGCTGGAAAATTTGCCTTGTCCAATTGTTGGAGAATTGCCGGATGCCATGCGTTGTCGAAAGCTCCGCTGATGTCCACTGTTACTATTGCCGTATTTTCTGTTTCTCTTTTCAGAAGACTTAATTTAGTTATTTCTTGTAAAGCAGAGATTGTTGATTTTTCTTGTGTAAATCCATGTTGAGCAGGATGCATAACATTATTACTATTAATATGATTTAAAAGTTCAATATGAATTAGACTTTCAAAAATTTTACCTAAATTAGAAGACAAGCTTATAGGGCGGTAGGCTTTCGGATCTTTATAATTTTCTTTATTAGGTTTTTTTATAATCATTACTGCTGACTTTCTCCAGGCCTCCGGATAATAATTAAGTCCAATACAAGCATTGAACAATTTTGTTAACACAGGAGATATATGATGAACTGCCGTTTTGATCATCTGATTGCTTATATGATTTTTCGTTACAATGCATCAATTTCGACCAAATTTTCAACATTTATGTAAAACGAGATGGAGCAGGTTTTGCTTAACATCAAAATATTTTTCCCTAACATTAACATGCGTAACTTCGCTGTTATCGATTAAATACAAAAAAATCAACATAGTTAATTTTATTTATATATAAATACAAAATTAAATTTCAACAGAGTTAATATTTTTACATACTAGCTAATAATCTCAATCTAAAAATATAATATAAAAAGCCAACAATGAAGAGTGAATGTAAGATAAAAAGCCAACAATGAAGAGTAAATGTAATATAAAAAGCCAACAATGAAGAATGAATGTAAGATAAAAAGCCAACAATGAAGAGTGAATGTAATATAAAAAGCCAACAATGAAGAATGAATGTAAGATAAAAAGCCAACAATGAAGAGTGAATGTAAGATAAAAAGCCAACAATGAATAGTAAATGTAATATAAAAAGCCAACAATGAAGAATGAATGTAAGATAAAAAGCCAACAAAGAAGAGTAAATCTACTTATATAATTGCCTTATTCTGTCTGTGTGAAGTTCACTGTGTGAAGTTCACAGATAGATTTTTTTTCAGAATATAATATAAAAAGCTAACAATGAAGAGTAAATATGATATAAAAAGCCAACAATGAAGAATGAATGTAAGATAAAAAGCCAACAATAAAGAGTAAATGTAATATAAAAAGCCAACAATGAAGAATAAATATAAGATAAAAAGCCAACAATGAAGAGTAAATATAATATAAAAAGCCAACAATGAAGAATAAAGGCAATGTGACACGGCAATGTGACACGGGAAAAAATGTTCACTAGATAAAACTATGATTTTCTAATGTAGAAAATTAGGAAAGACAGAATTCAGGATGACACGGCACACAGGGACCGGGAAAAAATGTTCACTTTATCGAGAGATTCAAATTTACGAGTTTCAAATTATCAAATATATTATAAATATAGAATTTTGTGATGATATAATAACAATAGCCTATACTAAGTGCCGATAGTAAATATGAAAAGTCAATAAAAACCTAAAATAGTGATGCACAGTGCTATTGTTCTGATGCACAATTAAAAGGAAAGTTGCCTCTTTTGTTACATGAATATAATCCTCTCGCAACCTTTTGTCGATATCTGAGTATGTTTAAACATTATTGAAAAAATCAAAATATTTAAATTACACACTGTATCTAGCATTCTATCATTGTATCAGCATTCTATTTTAAATAGGCTCGGCTTTGTTAATGGTATAGAGAAAACTTTAAAATTTGAATAAAACTCAGAACATGTAGTATCCTTTCATGAAAGGACCAAAGCCCGAAACTATGGTATACAGGTTGGAATTTTGTCAGAATTTTCCAAATCGGTTATCCATTATCTAAAATGGTTATTTATTTGCAGGGGCTAAGGGTAAAATGAAATGTAATAAAAATATACTTGAAATTAAATTGTAAATTTAGGTTTAAAATTAGTTGTACTTACAGTACAAAAGTGTTCATCATAATGTAGATGGAAAGTTCGCACTTGTTGATGTAGCCATGGTCACTTCCTTGGTGATGGTTGGAAAAGGCAAAGTCGTGTAGGGGGCAGATGGTTTTGTCTTCAATTGACAATTCAAAATATTTTTGACACTTTCAGTCAATTGTTACAAGAATCAAAGATAAATTAAACAAAGATAAATGTGATTATTTATAATTTGGTGATAAAAATATATACAAACTGTTGTCAGGAACGGAGGCTCCTCCATCTTGAGAGAGTCCTCCTCCAGACAAGGACAGGATCAATTCGATCCGCTCTCAGTTCAATGTTGAGATGATACTCATAGAGACACGCCTTGGCAGACGCCAGGATGTTCAGGGTGTCGTTATCTAGACCTCGCCCGAAGACCCAGCTTTGCAGGTCAGGGGGGCGCCCGATGATGGTAAATGTCTCTTTGTTCAAGTGAAGTGCGGATAATTGCGGTGAGCATGTTACACTTGTAATGGCGAGTAGGACGAAAGGTTTGTGATCGTGGAATAAAGGTCATCTCCCTATGGTTAAAGCGTGATGTCTTGGATGGGTTCCACGATTTATGGTGCTATGTCTGTGTCTTTGGATGGCATGGTGGTGATCTCCGACGTCGCTCTCCTCTTCCATCCTCATTGTGCTGTCCTCGGCAAATTCCTGGAAACTTATTGATGTGGCATCGCAAGGTACTATGCAGTCATGGGCCTCATGGTAAGGCGTCAATGGGTAACACAACGAGACAGGTTGGATGTCATCTCGTAGAGAGGCCAGTGCCGAAGACGCGGACAAGGTCCAGGAGGGTGTGCTAACCACTTCTGAAATCGAAGACCTTGTTCTGTTTTGGGTGCGACGGACTCTGAATAAAACTTTATTGATTTTTTTGTAATTACATGTTGTCCAAGTTGGCGCGTTGTATTATATCTATATTTAAGGACTGTTACACTAATCATAATTATGGTACACATGAAAGTCTAGTGTATATTGAAACATATTACCACATAGATATAGTGATTAAATATATTTTACTGATGAAATACATTTCTTACTGGAATAATTTAAGTTGGAAGAGTTAAAAGAAGGTCATTAAAATATTTTTATAAACTCTTTTACTCTCTTAGATAGGTATTTGGAGAGATATAATAAAGGATCCAATTAATACTTAGGACGTTTTAGTGTGATATCTTTATTGTTCCCTGGCATTAGATCTTGAAGATACCTTGCCTTGAAATTTTTCCCCTTTTGATTTTTAGATATAAATATTAAATAAATTTATATACTCATTAAATAAATAAATATTAATAAAAATAATATTGAAGCGGTGCAGCAAATAAGAGGAAGAGAAGATGTGGGCAAAGCCAGAGAAGGTTTGCAGGGGCCCCCTCCACAAGAAGGTGTGGATTGATAAATTCCAGAGGAGGGGGCGGAAGACGGAGAGTCCAGCTGGCGGCGTCGAGAAAGAGGGAGCCGAGATAGGGACCGGCCTGAAGTGGGGTTTGTACGCCGAGAAGACAAGGCAGTCTGGGGGGAGAAGTCTATCTGGTGACAACGGGACCTGCAGCAAGGAGAACGGCAGTGACGACAGACGCGGCAAGTTGGCTACGGAAAGTGGGCTCCGGGACCGTGTGGATCAACAAGTAGAGGACGGGGTAAAGAAGGACGAGGAGGAACCTACCCGGGCGGACATTGAAGGCCAGTCCAGCTACTATGTCTAGTTATTAATATCCTTTTAAATCTCTAGGAATAAATCCATAGTACTACGCTGTATCCAAAACGAACCCACATTGTTTTCTCAGAAACCTTGCACACAAACATCGACGGCTGAGAAGAGTCGTAACAATATAAAACTTACAATATAAAAATTATAACTTAATATTATATTCGAACATTTATTTCTTATCAAATAAGAAAATTCAAATTCAAAATTATAATTCTAAATTTTAATCTCTCTTAAACATATAATTTTTTTAAAAATACAATATAATCTGTGAATGGACTCAATTAAAGCACCCGATTTTTGCCAAACGATCCAGAATTGTGGTTCATAACATTGGAATCACAATTTTCATTGAACAAGCCAAGTCCTACTAAAAATGATGACACAAAATCTTCTATCTAATTTCACTTTTACCTCCACCAACTGCCATAGAGGTACGTGAATTCATTGTGTCACCTCCACCAGACAATAAATATGCCGCGCTAAAAAAGTTCATAATTAAATGTACAGCTGACAGCGAATTAAAAAAAAAAACTACAGAAATTGTTGACTCAAGAAGAACTTGGAGACAGACCTGGAGACAATTATTACGCCGCTCAAGACAATTGGTTGGAGAAAGCAAAGCCGTCAGTGACACAACATTAAAAATGCTATGGATGCAACGTTTACCTCAAAACATCCAAATAATTCTAACAATGCAAGAGCAAGCATCACTAAACTCTCTAGCAGATTTATCTGATAAAGTGATGGAGCTTACTTCTGCACCATCTTCAAGTACTTCGACTTTAGAAAAGGAACTGACATATTTGCGTACGGAAATTTCAGCATTGCAAATTGACATTAACAAGAAGGAGGAAAGAATATCTCGTTCAAGATCCAGAAGCCCATCTTCCTCACTAAAATCTTCCCCACAGTTATAGAAAGTACAATTCAAATGGCTCTTGGTACTGGTATCATTTTCGATTCAAGCACCATGCAAGAAAATGCATATCACCTTGTACTTTCAACAGAAAGGCAAAGAACCAGCAGAAAAACTCCAACAACAATGAGTAAGCCCGGTGGTTACTGATTGTAGCAATAATAAAAGCCACCGTTTATTTATCACTGACTACCGCAACAAAATTAGCTTTCTCCTTGACACAGGTGCAGAGATCAGTGTCCTGTCTCCTCGCTCTGAAGATAGACGGTTTGGTCCAACAAAATTTACTCTCACAGCAGCAAAAATTCACCTATGAAGACTTATGGCAAAATATTTATTAATCTTGATCTAGGTCTTCGTAGAGATTTCAAATGGAGATTCATAATAGCAGACATTAAAAAAGCCATTCTAGGAGCTGATTTTATGGAACACTTTTGAATAATTCCAGATATCGAAGGAAAGTTTATAATTGATTCTTCAACGAAACTACGCAAGCGTGCATCAATCACAAATTTCAACATACTTTCTCCGAAGTGCTCAATAAACAGCTATGAAGACAAATTTTTGAACATTCTCTCTCATTATCCCTCTCTATCTAAGCCTCCGTCATACTCCACACCAGTCAAACATTCAGTCACTCATCATATTACCACAAAAGGACAACCAACATTCTCCAAACCAAGACGGCTGAATCCAGAAAATTTTAAAATTGCCAAATCAGAATTTGAGCACATGATGGAACTAGGCTTATGCAAGGGAGGAGATGGAGCAAGGGCATCACCTTTACATCTATCTCTTAGAAAGGTTGTATAGACTGGAGACCATATGGCGACTACAGAAGACTATATGCTCTGACACAACCTGATTGTTACCCCATTCCGCACATTCAAGATTTCGCTCAAAGCCTTCATTGTTGTAGCATCTTCAGCAAAATAGATCACGTCCGGCTCACCATTTTGTGGGCGGCTTGGAATTCTAAGCAGAGTAAGACAACAAATTATTTATCGTAAAATCAACTTTTAATTACATTTATTTAATACAAATTATCAAAGAGGTTAAATTGTTTAATGCTACATGTTGATTTTCTGTTTTGTGTGTGTAGTGGTCAAATATCATTTCAAGATTATAAAATGTTAGATATTTGTTTTTTATATATTATAGTATAAATAATATATATTATATGATTTAATATTTTAACTTAGAATGATATATATATATATTTTATTATATTAATATGACAACAAATAATGTGATATTAATGTTAAATTATATATTTTTAATAAAATATATTTATGAGAGCATTATATGTTTATATAAGATGAATATTTTAATTTAATATTTGAATTAAATAGTTTTTAAACAAATTAAAACTTATAATGTAAATATGAACGTTCATATATGGGAACCGCTACAACTTATATAAGGAATATATTTATTTAAAGTTTTTGAAACTTTCGGCAACCTATTCAGCTTCTTATACCATAATGACTTATCTACGTTATATAATACTAGCCGAATGACCCGGGCAACGCCCGTGTTTTACTATGTACTGTTGGCTTCCGTAGGCGTCTCTTACTGGGTAAAAGAAAGAGAGGATTCCATTTAGTTATTAACTAATATATGCATTTATTTAAGGAGCGACCCGCTCCAACACAATAGTTACAAAAACAACAAAGCGAGTGGGGGGGGGGGGGGGACATGATGGGGGGGGGGGGGGGGGGGCAAAGGTGGCGTGATCGTAGCCAACCAATAGGAGAGCGCCATTCCAAAAAAAAAAAAAGCAAACGGTGACAGAGATGAAAAATAATTGATGACGCTCGTAACTGTATATAGAATAAGCTCTGATAAAATAAAATATCGTCTCCTCTATTATGGATAGCTGACTTTCATTTTCCCCGCTTGACAACTTTTAATATCTTGTGGTAAACCTCGAAGTTGTTGCATAATGATTTATGTTTTGTGTTGTGTTTGTTTTTGTGTTGTTTTGTTTTTGTTTGTGTTTTGTTTTGTGTCGTGTTGTGTTTTATTGATTGGCGTATTTTTTACTATAAAACTTATTTTTATTATATAAAATATTAATTTAATATCGTTTTTCTCATATTTGGACCTATTTTCATTTAAAATGTAGTTATATATGAATTTACGACTTGTTAATATAGGTCATTCCAAACAATGATGAAAGGAAAAATCACGTCTGGGAAGAGTCAAGGAAAAGAAGACTTTTGGACAAACAAACCTGAAAAAAAATTTACTATCTTAAAAGGTATCTTTGTTGTTATTCACTTATTTAACTTGTTTTTAATATAATATATTTAAACGATTTTTGAAGCGTATGTTTATTTTCAAAAGTAAAAATAATTATCTACTACCATTTCTGCAATGATAAATAAATGGGAAGGATTAGCTCATCAGTGGTGAACCCTCCCAGCGACTTTGCTAGTTTAATCTACCAGACCGTTGTAATATTGAATTGGGATGTTTTGCCAATACTGAAGCTGACCTCCTGGAAAATATTTTAAATGAACTATGAACACAATCTTTAAGGATAGTAGAAATACACTGTCGAAGGCTAACAGCCAGAAAAGCGTTCGTGGATGGGTTTTATTGATTTATCAAGAAAATGGGTTGACCTAATATTATAAAACATTTAGTTTTATATTCCACTAGATCGCGCTCTGTCATATAAAAAGTTCATGTGAACGTTGTCAAGATATGCCTTTATTGATATCAATTATAAATATATAATACTAGCCGAATGACCCGGGCAACGTCCGGGTTTTACCCGATTAAATGCTTTTATTCAAATACTATTCGTTACAATTATAAATTGGCGCCGTGGATTCCATTCTTGTATAATATATAAATGAGTTTTAAAAATGTAAAAAAAAAAATGCATCGGCCGGGAATCGAACCCGGGCCGCCCGCGTGGCAGGCGAGCATTCTACCACTGAACCACCGATGGTTATGAGAAATGGCCATATATGGGTATTTATTTCATTCACAAAAGCAAACGGTGACAGAATTGATTATTAAGAATTGTTGCTTGATGACTCTGATAACTGTATATATTAATGCTTCGGGAATTGATATATATATTGTTACATCATGATTAATGGCGTATTTCTTATATTATTTTTAATATATTTGAAATTTAAATTATATATTTATTTATTTTTATTAAAAATATTCTATGATATTTATTTAAAACACAGATTATTTAGATTGTCATCATTTGTATTTAGGTACACGTGTGACTTCACTGCTCTCTTTGATGTGAGAAAATAAACGAAGGATTCTGGTGGCTACTTAAAGAAGACTTATCTCGTTATTCCCTTTTATAAATTTGTAGGATGGTTGAAACACGCTCTGGTAAGATGCAAGACCCAGCACAGGAGAGAATCCAGGCTGAAGAGTCTGCCAAGCCGCAACCTGGTGCAACAATTGGTAGAGATGCTAGTTCCGACCCAGTTGTCCTGAATCCCAACATCGACATCCCCAAGTATGATGGAACGGAAGACCCTCGCCCATGGATTGAATCTCTTGAAGAAATTGGCTTCTTGTACCATTGGGCAGACTACATTATCTCTCGTTATGCCGCCATGAACATGACGGGAAGCGCTAAAACCTGGTTGAATTTACACAAAGCTAGTTTCACGAGCTGGGAAAATATTAAAATCCGCCTCATTCAGGATTTTTCTTTGGACGCGAATAAAGAAGAACTTAGAATGAAACTCAACAGAATGCAACACTGGAATGAACCAGCAATCAGGTTCGCGGAAGACATTCTAGTGTTGTGCAACAAGGTTGACCCCGCAATGGAAGAAGAAACAAAAATTGAACATGTTATTGGAGGACTGAAAAAAGAGTACTCATTCGCGCTCTACCTGAACCCTCCTAAAACGACCGATGACCTTCTTGTCGTGTGCAAGAAAATGGATTCTTTTGAAAAGAAGTATCGGGAACGTGTGGAGAAATCCAGAAACCTATATAACGGTCCACGCTATTCTAGACCCCAACAACAATCGAGGTACGTGCCGCCGACTGCCGCACGAAACTACCAGACCACTTCCAGGCCCCAAGCCCCTGTTTCCAATAATTACAAGAACGACTCCCCTCCTACCCCCAGACAGTATCGAAACAACTTTCCCCAGCCCTCTACCCCTAGACGTCCTTATAATCCTAACTTTGTGCCGAAACCAAAACTTCAGAGAAACACTTACAATAAAAGCCAAGAAGTGAGCAAAAATAGGACGGAAGATGGAAGACCAATCTGCTTTAAATGTAACAAGCCAGGGCACGTGGCCCGTTATTGTAGGGTCAAGTTTATAAGAATCCTAGAAGAGGATCCAGCAGATACCCAAGAGAAGGTCGAAGAAAAATGCCAAATGAATGAAATATCAGAGAAATCAGGACCTCGGCTTTATGCTGATGTATGTCATAGCACACAGACAAATATTCCTACCCGGAATAGATATTCCGTGTTGGAAGATTTAAACTAAGCGTGTCAAATTATATTAACAAATATTTGCAATCTTATCATATCTTATCTCAGGTTTTAGTGGAAAGAATTTTTGTTTTCGTTTGTTTGTGAACAAATCTCTCCCGCCTTCTCATTGGACGAATGTGGCCATGTTTGTATATAAAGGGGGCTATGGTATGGGTCGACACGCCAGTGTGGTGGATGATCTTGTGGGGACACTTAAAGTGTTCTCTGCGTGCTATATCCCTGTCTGGCAATCTCGGCGCATACCTGTGTAACCCCGGTCCGATCCCTACCTAAGCAGCAATAAAGCTAAGTACTGTTTTTTATTTTATTTAACAAATTGTGGTTTATTATTTACTTTTTTTTTTGTGTTGTACTTTTGAGTCCACGATTTTTCTGTGTTTAAGTTACTCTTACTGTAGGCCCTAGTATATTGTATTTGTGTGTTTATCCGTACAAAGTAACATTTGTCATTGGCGAGCCTGCCAGGATTACTGGTGTTTTGCACGTGTAAATTCCTGTAATTTTACGTGCTGTTTTTTTCTTTGATTGTGTGGTTTATTACTATTTTTTGTACTCCATCATGTTTGTGAACTCTATGCTTAACCTGTCAGTGTTTAATGGGGTTGATCTCGAATCTTTCATTCGGGAAGTCGAGCTTAAAGCTCGAGTAGGCAAATGGGATCCTGAGGTCAAAGCACTGCTCATGTTCGAGGCTCTATCCCCTGAAGTTAGGTTTAGCTTAGAGGAGATGGGTATCCGTAACGATAGCAGTTTCAAAAGTATTGCTAGTAAACTGAACATATTGTACCCTAAGAAAGCGCGTGGTATTAGGGAATGCCTTAAATTAATAGAAGGTCTTAAGCAGAGAGTTGGGGAAAGTCCGATGGTTTTTAAAGAAAGATTCCTGGCCATTAGAGATAAAGTAGAGTACAGTTTTGACGATAGCCTAGTGTTCGAAATTTTCCTCGAAAATGTGCTCGATAAGTATAGAGAGGCTATTGTTCGCAGTGAGGCTAAATCAATAGAAAAAGCAGTCAGTGTCATGGCCACGGAGGATAGTGTAGAACACCGTTGCAGCTTTATGAAAGGGGTATGTTCAGTAGAAGGGGTTGAAGAAATAAATAGCATTAAGAGTGAGATGAAGATGCTTAGTGCCAGTGTAAACAGGATGAAGCACGAAAATGAGCAGTGTATTGCAGATCTTAGAGGTGAGATAGAAAAACTGACTAAATTGTTGGGCGAAATCAGGCTGAGTCCATCTGAGTGTAGATTAGGACATATAGCTAGTGATTGTTGCTCAAGACAGTCTTCTATGTTTGCCAACCGCAATAATCTTGACAATGCCGAGATAGTGAACATACGTTCATATGGCGGAGATCCGTATGGAAATCTGCCAATAGTTAAGGTTAATATTAACGGCAATATGTGGCACCTGTTATATGATACAGGAAGCCAAGTCAGTATTATTGATTCCGAAAAGTGTAAGGTCTTGAAGGAGAATTGGGACGATGCACTTAAAACTTTACGTATAGTGTCAGTGACAGGCCAAGAGCAGACACTTACACGTGTTAAAACCTGTAGAGTTGGTAACGAAAACGGCATTGAGCTGGGAGAGATAAGGTTTTGGCTAATGTCACTCGGAGATAAGGCCTACGACGGGATTCTGGGAATCAATGATATAAGGAGATTCAATATCCCGTTACCTGCCATACGGGAGCGTTGCAACATGATTTCCTTGAAACCAGAAGACCGAGATTATGTAGACCTTAGCTACTTTGCCAGTGTGCATAGACCGATGGTTTCAAGCTCCTTCGAGGAGAAATCAGTGAAGCGCATTGAAAACGAGGCTGTAAAGTTGCCACCTACTGAGTTTAACAGAAACTGTGAGTGTAGTGCTGGGTCTGTTAATAGTTTTAGGAAGCCTACTTGGGCTGAGAGGTTAAGGGTGATGCGGAAAGCAAAGGAGACTGTCAGACAGTTCATGTCAGGTAATTCTGCTAAAAAGCTTATGAATCCTAGGCCACCTTATTCCAGAAGTTTCGACAGAGGAGATCTGGTAATGCTAGCTGTTCCTAAGACTGAAGGTTACTCCAACGTCTATGGGCCTTTCCGTGTGGAAGCTAGGGTCTCCGATGTTAACTTTAAAGTAAGAGGGGTCACCATGCACGATGTGAAAGTTGTACATGTCGATAGGATGAAAGCGCTTAGAAACAGACGTTAAGAAGAGCTTTTAGCTCTTGGACTTGAGAGAACTGAATGGAATTGGATCGTTCGGTTTCTCATCAAGTGAGCGTCTGTCAGTACCCTAAGTCTCTACCTAACATAACCAGCCGGTCCCAGATGAGAGCTTATTTGGTCCCCCATTAAACTCTGTATACTAAAGCATATTATATATGTGTGTGTGTTTGGTAATCACTCATGGTAACTCACGTAGTTTGCGCAGATTTTCTTTTTTTCAAGTTTCTTTTGGGAGGAGCAAGATGGAAGGCGCCTTTATGGACCGACCCGGATGCCTACTTCTCCTCTCTTTAGTTTTTTTTTGTTTGTTTCTTTATAACATGGCTCCCGTGAGCTTTTTTCCCCCCGAACAGCGGGAGGTTTTCCTTACGGGACAATGGGAATGTTTGGGAGATTTGTTAGTTTCTTTCTTTTTTTTTTGGAAGACACCTTTTGTCAAATTATATTGACAAATATTTGCAATCTTATCATATCTTATCTCAGGTTTTAGTGGAAAGAATTTTTGTTTTCGTTTGTTTGTGAACAAATCTCTCCCGCCTTCTCATTGGACGAATGTGGCCATGTTTGTATATAAAGGGGGCTATGGTATGGGTCGACACGCCAGTGTGGTGGATGATCTTGTGGGGACACTTAAAGTGTTCTCTGCGTGCTATATCCCTGTCTGGCAATCTCGGCGCATACCTGTGTAACCCCGGTCCGATCCCTACCTAAGCAGCAATAAAGCTAAGTACTGTTTTTTATTTTATTTAACAAATTGTGGTTTATTATTTACTTTTTTTTTGTGTTGTACTTTTGAGTCCACGATTTTTCTGTGTTTAAGTTACTCTTACTGTAGGCCCTAGTATATTGTATTTGTGTGTTTATCCGTACAAAGTAACATTTGTCAAGCGTCGCGCCTGAAACTGTCAATCAAAGCAAGTCGACCATAAACTGAATCAAGAAGTTGGACCCTAAATACAAATTAAAAATTAATGTGGACAAGATAGGGACTTTTGAAGCTTTGGTTGATACAGGTGCTGACCTCTCAGTGGTCGACCTCAGAACGGCCCTCGATACAGGCCATGGTATAAGTAAACTCGCAAAAATTTGTGCAGGACCCGATGGAAAAAAATTGGACATGGTAGGAAGTATATTTTTAAATATAAAAATTGATGACGAAACATTATCACACAACTTTGTGATATTGAAAACGCATTTACGGACATTAATTCTTGGGAGAGATTTCCTTAAGAAAATGAACGCAAAAATAGATTGTAAGCAAGAAACTATAAAATATGATTTGACGAATAATCATGACGAAATCAATTTTGAAAGGTTGAAAATAAAGAGTGCCAAGGATTCCATTGTACCGGAATGTTCCATGAAATTGATCAAGGCATTGGTAGAAACAGAGGATGGAGAATATATTATCGAGGAGAGCAGCAAAATGTTTCAAACAAATGGACTTCGTCTAGCAAGAAGCTTGATCAATGTTATAAATAGGGAAACACACATCTGGATAACTAATCCGTATCCTCGACCGTTAAATATAATGAAAAACCAAACATTGGCTTTTGGAAGTAGTCCAGCGAAAATAAATGTGAGTCGAGAAAGAGAGGTAGAAAAGAACGAAGAACCTAGATTCCAAATAAACGAAAATCTTTCACCAAAGGAACAGAAGAAGTTAAAACAAGTTTTAGAAAGGTATGGAGATCTTTTTTCATCGAGATTAGGGAGAACCAATTTGGCAAAACATCGGATAGACAAAGAAGACGCGAAGCCAATTAAACACAAGCCTTACCGGGTAAGTGCTAAAGAACGAGATATTATAAAAGAGCAAATTGACGAGATGCTTACAGAAGGCATAATTAGGCCATCTTCTAGCCCCTGGTCTTTTCCAGTAATATTGGTCAAGAAGCGAGATGGTAAATATAGATTTTGTGTGGACTACAGAAAACTGAATAATGTGACAGTAAAAGATGTCTATCCGATCCCTAGAATAGACGAAGTTATGGATACTCTCCAAGGATCTACACACTTCTCAGCAATAGACCTCAGATCTGGATATTGGCAAGTTGAAGTCGAAGAAAGAGACAAAGAGAAAACAGCTTTCACTACAGCGCATGGATTATATGAATTCAACGTGATGCCTTTTGGACTTTGTAACGCGCCTGCTACCTTTGAGAGAAATATGGAGAATATGCTTGGAAATCTGAGATGGCAAATTTGTTTGTGTTATCTGGATGATGTTATCATATATAGCCCGGATTTTCCAACGCACCTCAAAAGACTTGAAGCTGTTTTTAGATGTTTTCGTGAATCTAATTTAAGGTTAAACGACAAAAAATGCCGATTTGCTTTTGAAGAATTGGAGATTCTCGGCTATATAACGAGCAAACATGGTATAAAACCCGCGGAACATAACATCAAAGCTGTAAGAAATTTTCCTCGGCCCAAAAAGGTCAAAGAAGTACAATCCTTTTTGGGAATGTGTTCATATTATAGAAAATTTATCAAAGACTTTTCAAAAATTGCTGACCCTTTGACCAACCTTATAAAAAAAAGTGTATCATTTACCTGGACAGAAAGACAAGAGGAAGCGTTTCAAACCCTAAAAACAGCACTATTAAGTCCACCAATTTTAGGTCACTTCAATCCAAATGCACCTACTTATGTTCATACTGATGCGTCCAACATCGGCATAGGTGCAACACTTGTCCAAGACATCGGTGGTGAAGAGAAGGTGATCTCATATTTGAGTCGTACCCTAAGTAAAGCGGAGCAAAATTATTCAACCACTGAAAAAGAATGTCTGGCCGTTGTCTGGTCAATGTCAAAATTACGACCCTACCTTTATGGAAGACACTTTAAAATAGTAACAGACCATCACGCCTTATGCTGGCTCAAACACTTGAAGGATCCAACAGGTCGATTGGCAAGATGGACATTGAAAATTCAAGAATATGACTTCGATATAATACATAAATCGGGAAAGAAGCATCTGGACGCCGATGTCTTATCTAGGGGGCCTTTACCAGAAACTGATTGGGATGAGGATTTTGAAAGGCTATTTTTAAATCAAATAACAGACGAAGAGGATAAATTTATCGAAAGTGTTAAGAAAAACCTTAATGGAAGCAGGCGATCAATTGCGCAAAACTTTAAAGCAGAAGATGGATGCCTCTTTAAGAAAAACCCGAACCCTGAAGGCAGGGCGTGGTTGCTTGTGGTTCCAGAGAATAAAAAGAGAGAAATTATGAAAGAATATCACAATCATATGTCGAATGGCCATCTGGGCGTCGCCAGAACCATGTACCGAATAAAGAGTAAATACTTTTGGCCATCCATGCTAAAGGATGTCTCAGAATTCGTTAAGACGTGTCACCTTTGCCAAAGTAGGAAAGGCTCAAACCAATTACCTTCTGGACTACTACAGCCCATCCCCCCAGCCAACTTTCCTTTCGAAAGAATTGGAATTGACTTTGTTGGTGCACTACCATCTACGAAAAACAGGAAAAAATGGATAATCGTGCTGACGGACTACTACATTAGATATGCAGAAACAAGAGCAGTCTCGGAAGCAACAGTGAAAGAAGTTTCTAAATTTCTAGTAGAGGATATTTTTCTTCGGCACGGAGCCCCACAATATCTTATTAGTGACAGAGGCTCTCAATTTACCAGTAATTTAATGAAAGAGGTGATGAAAACGTGCAAGATTAAACATTGCTTCACAACGAGCTATCATCCCCAGACTAATGGATTGACAGAGCGGTTAAATAGAACATTGATCAATATGCTCAGTATGTATGTGAACACTGATCAGAAAAATTGGGACGAAATACTCCCATTCATCACTCACGCTTACAATACTACAATTCAGGAAACCACAGGATATTCTCCCTTTTTCCTGATGTTTGGAAGAGAACCCACGTCTCTTTTGGACGACAGGAATATCTCGGTGGACATTGACAAAGATGATTATGATGAATACATAAAACATCACTTATACAAAATAAACAGAAAAAGAAAATTAGTTATTAACAACACAATAAAGACTCAAGAAAGAATGAAAAAGAACTATGACAAGAAACACATGGAAAGAAGCTACGAACCAGGAGAATTAGTAGCAGTTTGGACACCAATTAGGAAAATAGGAAAGTGTGAGAAACTACTGAGAAAATATTTTGGCCCATATAGAATATTAAAGAAGCTGTCTAACGTAAATTACTTAATTGAGCCAAAAGATAATCCTGGCCATGACCCATTGATTGTCCATGTCTCAAGACTCAAACCCTATTTTGAGAGAATTGATGAGGTAACTCACGAGGACGTGACGACCTCTGGAGAGGGGGAAGTGTTACATCATGATTAATGGCGTATTTCTTATATTATTTTTAATATATTTGAAATTTAAATTATATATTCATTTATTTTTATATAAAATATTCTATGATATTTATTTGAAACACAGATTATTTAGATTGTCATAATTTGTATTTAGGTACACGTGTGACTTCACTGCTCTCTTTGATGTGAGAAAATAAACGAAGGATTCTGGTGGCTACTTAAAGAAGACTTATCTCGTTATTCCCTTTTATAAATTTGTAGGATGGTTGAAACACGCTCTGGTAAGATGCAAGACCCAGCACAGGAGAGAATCCAGGCTGAAGAGTCTGCCAAGCCGCAACCTGGTGCAACAATATAATATTTTTTCCGCAAATAGAAAATAAATAAACTAAGAAAAAAATATTATTTTTAATTATAAGGCGATAATGTGCCATC
This sequence comes from Cordylochernes scorpioides, assembly GCA_030710605.1. Lineage (NCBI taxonomy): Eukaryota > Metazoa > Arthropoda > Arachnida > Pseudoscorpiones > Chernetidae > Cordylochernes > Cordylochernes scorpioides. The sequence goes on from CP092874.1 coordinate 41,874,669, forward strand.
TATATATAAGAAACGGAAGCATTTAAGCACGAATGTTTTTTTTTTTTTTTAATTCAAACAAACTCTCCTTACTGTGATGAAAAAAAAATATTGGGAGGGTTTGGCTCATCAGTGTTGAACCCATCCAACGGTTTCGCCTATTTAATCTACCAGATTACCTGAAGGGTGGAATCTTAGAAATGGTTTTCAAGAAAACTATAGACATAAACTTATAGGGAAGCAATATTACATATAAATATTTGCATCGAGCAATGCTCTTCCAGCAAACAATAAATACAAGGCCAGTTAGGCATAAATTAATTATAAGGTGATATCGTGCCATCTATATATTTCGTGCAAAACATTAAAAATTCGTGCTAAATGCTTTCCTTTCTTATAGTTTGTTTTTAATGATAGAAACTCGTTCGGGAAGGTTAATAACTTGAGTAATGAAACTATAATAAGATTGATTAGTCTACTAAACAACAACCTGGTGTTGTAATATATTGTTTCTTCTTCGTGCCCGAGCCGGCACCGCTATATATTGTAGGACTATATATCCTTAGTTATTCTATAGTTTCCACCATGTAGAACACAGAAATCTTAATTCCTTCTGACAATGGCGGAGATAATAGAAGCGCGCATTGATATCTGCCACAATTGTGTATTACCCTTTATCCATTTATACAGGTATGTAAATAGATATTTGGACCGTATGATTATATTTGCATATCAACTATATATATCCATTCTACCTTTTCCATTTATATTCAAATGAATAGAATAATGATACAACTAGATAATGACTTTCATCAAATTATAGAGACTTTATATTCAGATTTATTCGACTATATATATATATATATTGTTGCACCAGGTTGCGGCTTGGCAGACTCTTCAGCCATGATTCTCTCCTGTGCTGGGTCTTGCATCTTACCAGAGCGTGTTTCAACCATCCTACAAATTTATATAAGGGAATAATGAGATAAGTCTACTTTAAGTAACCTCCAGAATCCTTTATTTATTTTCTCACATCAAAGAGAGCAGTGAAGTCACAGTGTACCTAAATACAAATGATGATAATCTAATCTGTTTTAAATAAATATCATAGAATATTTTATACAAAAATAAATAAATATATAATTTAAATTTCAAATATATTAAAAATAATATAAGAAATACGCCATTAATCATGATGTAACAATATATAACAACAAAGCGTGCTGTTCCGATAAGAACACTAGTGCAAAATAAGAGATAAAAGAAAAAGGAAAAGTATCCATATATATATATATATATATATATATATATATATATATATATATTCATTTATTGTTTTATATCAACACTCGACCTTTTTATATTTATATTTTTATTTTTATTATTTTATATACACATGAAAAGCGTATTTATGCAAACTTGGCTTTAAATGCCCATTTCTATATATCTCAGGAAGCCTCTGGGACCACATTTTGGTCGTAGAGGTACAATCTGCACCACGCTGACGACAGGCCAACAGCCCGAAACGTGCTCGTGGTTGACTTTTCTTGATTTATCAAGAAATTGGGTTGGCTGAATATCACTGAACAAGTTAGATAAACGTTTAGTTTATTTGCTCATGCTCATGTGAGCTGGTCAGGATATGATGTTTTTAATATCAACACCTGACCTTTTTATATTTTTATTGTTTTCACACACACACACACACACATATATATATATATATATATATATATATATATATCGTATATTTCAAACTGTATGACACTTTTAGTTTATGTAACATATCTTCCAATTAGTTAAAGCCGATACCTTATAATATCCTACCCTTCTATTAAAATGTACACTATTTCTATTTACTACCACCCCATATTTTGTATATAAACTATTTGTATATAAACCCCCTACTTGTATGTAAAACTAAAAATGTTACCGTCAAAATGAAGATCCAAAGAGTGTTCGGTCAGCTGGTGGCAGGGACAGAGGGGAGGAAAAAGGCAACGCCCAGCCCATGTAGGGTCCTGAGGGACATTCTTATAGACGACCCCCCTGTAAACTGGACAGGTTTTGGCAGGGGGTCAGCAGATGGTTCTAGGCTGTGTTTCTCGGCAGTTAACTTCAGTCTGTCTCTCCATGTCTCGGTGATAAGCATCCAAGTTTGTTTCATGGCCTCTACCTCTGTCCCGTGTGCTGTACCCGATCACGCTAGGTGCTAATATCTAGCCCTGCCTCTGCTTCTTGTTGTCCACGTGTGGGAAGAACATCAACACTCGCCTCACGTACAGGACTGCCAGTTCAACCATACATCGACATTTGCAACAATATTGCATATATATGTCGTAAACTTGGGTAAGCCAACAAGTGAGTTGGAAGCAGTCGGAGTTGAGTGGCAAGGCGTGCAGAGTGGTAAGTCCGCACGGGACAGTAAGGACAAAGTTTGGAATCAAAAGACGCTCTCCTAGTACGTCTCACGTGGCACCAGGACCAGGGAAAAGTTGAGGATTAACTGAGGAAAGCTCGGTGTCCTGCATGAAGCCGCGGAGGCAGGGAGAAACCAAAACGGCGGCCACGAGGGCCGCCGTGAGACCTAGCACTGAGCGGGCCTCTCGGAAAATATCCACTGTCCTAATTAACTGTCAACATCCGGACCAACGCCCTTTTTGTCCCTCTCTGGATCCTCCGGGTTTCTGGTGGCAAGCTGGTGTCACTTTGAGACGACTAGAAAAGACGTCATACTTTATTACTTACATATCACGTTGTTTAAATTACGATATATATATATGTGTGCGTTTGTGAAAAAAACAATAAAACTATTTTAAAAAAGGTCATGTATTTATATTAAAAATATATATCAATATATGTGATAATTTGTATATAGCAATATGTAATCCCACCACAATCTATGCAATGTATCGTCAAAAGATTTAAATAAAAGTTAGGTTTCGCGAAAGAGGGAACAGCAATTACCAGGATTGCATCATCCAGGAAGTAAAGGTCACTGCCCAGGACCCCTATAAAACTAAAGTTCAAAGACCTTCTTCTCCCTGGAAGATTGTAATCATGGCGACAATGGAGGTGCTAAGCCAATCACAGTTAAGCATGACAACTAATAGCCAACAAGAAGTAACCACGTAGAATGATCTCGACCAATGAGAAGCCGAGTTAGTTAATGACGATTATCTCGGACAGAAAGTTAGGCAGAAGGTAGGCGACAGGGCTAGAAGCAAGGTGGGCTCAACTTAGGCTCCAACCAAGGTAAATTTCTCTTCGATCATGTGAAAGGCAAGGTACCTCCTCCAGTCACAACTCTCTCCCTTTTCGCGAAGTCCAGGTTCTATCCCATCCATGTGTGTTCGTTATTTCCCCTGTGGAAACCCACCATTCGACCAAGACTGCGCCATCAATCACCAACCTCCACAATTCACGACAAGACACCAATCCCACAGTAAGTTGACAGGAGTCAACAGGATCTTACACAGGTAACAATCGATTCCGACAGTAAGTCGACAGGATCAAAATCGAAATATTATATATATATATGTCGTATTGTAATTTTTCGAAAGTTCAATGTGTGGAAATGACAATTATGCAGTCGTTTGTGGCTCTCTCCACCTCAATAATCATCGTCTTTATTTTTTTCAAATATTTTTAAACAAAACAAAAATTTACATACACCATTTAATTAAATCTTTAGTAAAAAAAAAATAAAAAAAAAAAAAATAAAATAAAATTTACATTCTATCATTCAAAATGTATCACTACCCCCCACAAAAAAAAAGAAAAATTTGTATTAAATTTTCTTCCTCAACGGAGGTTGGGAGGGGATGGAAGGTAAAGGATGAGATACATTTCGAAGGGGAAAAAGAGAGAAGAAAAAGAAAAAAGGAAAAAAAAAAAAATGCAAAAATTATATTACACAAGTAATTATATCGTTAGAGGCAAAAAGGCGACCAAGGCCTGTTAGGTGGGGAATTCACAGGAAAAGGTGGCCTTACAAAACCTAACTAACATAATGCAGACAACTGGGGAAAAATTTCTAAATATCAAGCACTACATGTTTACATGCCCTCATACACATAGGTATAATCCCATTCAATAGCAACTTTTATTGCTGAATGGAAGTATGCAAAATTTAGGGTTTGTAGTGGAAAAACTTGCCTGTTAAGCTAAGTGCCCAAGCATTGTTCCAGGTCCTCTTCTTGAAATGGAAAAATTGTGTGTAAGTTTTCCTCGGTATCTTCAAATACTGGTTCCCAGAGTCTTATTTTAGAAATATTAACTATTGTTGTACGTTTATTTTCGGGTTGACATGGCTTATCTATTTCTATTGTTTGGGGGGAAGGTATGGCAATTATCGTATAAGGTTCTGGGTAAAAAGCTGACATAAGTTTACCTTGGCCTGATTGGTAAGGGATCTTATACAGTACCTTATCTCCTATTTTTAAATTGGGTGTTTTATGGGATTCATTATATCTTTTGACTAATTTAAGATGTAGTTTTTTTGTATTATCATTGGCGGTTTTCCTAGCTTCTTCTATGGGGGGATAGGCTATTGTTAGGTCACTGGTATAAAATGGATTAATGCCGAAAAGTAAATAAACGGGAGGAATTGTAGTTATTGAATGGGGAGTATTCCTATATTCTTCTAATGCTTTTTGTAATAGCTTGTGCCATGGAATTCTGGGATTTTGTTGATGGTGGAGTCTTAACTTCGAAATGATAGTGGCATTAGCCCTTTCTACCAGCCCGTTACATTGTGGATGAGAAGGGGATGTCATAACGTGTTTTACGCCTTTTTCCTGTATGAACTTATTGAATCTTTTGGAGACAAATGAGGGATGTCTGTCGGTAACAATAATCTTTGGCTTACCTATACTTAATAACTGATTTATAATATTTATATACGTTGCTATCGAGGTACTCTTAGAAGGAAAAGCCCAAATGTATCTAGAGTGATGATCAACCACTACATGAAGGCAATTTTTTGTACTATTATATTCTCCTAGGCCTAAAATACTATCAAGAGCAACTACATCAAATGGTTTCTCAGCTAGCGGTAAAGTACCCATGAGTCCATATGAGGGTGTAGTCGGCTTCTTTACAGATTGACAGGTCCTGCATTTCAAAATATAATTTTTTATTTTACCTATCATACCTTTAAAATAATATTGTGTTGATATTACCCTAGCCATTGCACTAATACCTGGGTGTCCTAAACTTTCATGAGCCTTAATTATCAATTCTTGTTGTAAGGATGGTGGTACTACTATTCTATCTTTATTTTTTAATCGAATATAAGTGATATTGTCTTTATTGAAATATAATTTAGATGAAGGTTTAGCTAAGGATTCTTGTCCTTCTTTTAAATCTTGTATGGATAGGAAGCAAGAATATGGTAAGCGGGACAACATGTCAGCTTCATAATTTTCACATCCTTTATTATATTTGAATTCCAAATCATATTCTGATAATCTTAATGACCATCGAAATAGTCTACCATTTGTATGTTTGAAATTATTTAACCAAATTAGTGCTTGATGATCAGTGTGAACTATTACCCGCTGACCTGAAAGGTAGGGATGGTATCTCTTGCACGTTTCTATTATTGCTAATAATTCCAGCTCTGTAATGGTATACTTGGATTCTGCCCCCCTTAAGGCCCTACTATAAAACGCTATGGGTCTCATTGTGCCATCAGGATACTCCTGTTTGAGCACGCCTCCTAAACCTGCAGTACTAGCATCACAAAAGATATGCGTAGTTAATAACGGATTATAAATTTGGAGGATTGGTTTCGAAACTAATGCTTCTTTAAGAGCCTCAAAACTTTTTTGGCATTCGTCAGTCCATGTAAATTTTATATCTTTTTTCAAAAGATTATTTAAGGGAGCTCTTAATTTATTAAAATGATTTATAAACTTAGCATAATGTGTAACGCTTCCTAAAAATGATCTTAAGCACCTAACATTACGAGGAGGTGGCAATGATTTAATTATATCAACATTAATGCCCGAGGGAGACATTTGGTCTCCAAAAATTTCATAACCTAAATAATTTATCTTTTTCATAAAAAATAAACACTTTTCCTTCCTAAGTTGGATACCCTCTTTTTGTAGAATTTCAAATATTTCCTTAAGATGTTCCAAATGGGATTGCGTATCGTTTGAAAAAACCAATATATCATCAAAATAAGAAATTACATTTTTAAGGTCATATTTTTGTAATATTGAACTAAGTATCCTATTAAAGATGGCGGGAGCTGTACGTAGACCAAATGGTAGTCTACACCATTGATAGGAACCTTCTGTGGTGGTAAAACATGTCATGTATTGATCCTTTTCATGCAAGGAAACAGTCCAGTATGCACTTAAAATGTCAAGACATGAGAATACTCTCGACCCTTGAACCTTCTGGATGATATCTTCAATTAACGGAATTGGAAAACTGTCACCCATTAATTTTGAATTTAATTTTCTAAAGTCAATACATAGTCTAGTCTTATCACTTTCTCCTTTTTTACGGGCTAGGGTTACTGGTGAACTGTATGGTGATGAAGCAGGCTTAATTATGCCATATTTCAACAACTGACTAATTTGTTCTTTAATTGTTCCGTTATCCTTTAGATTATGTCTATAAGGTCTGAGACAAACAGGAGTCTTATCTCTGAGTGTTAGTCTCGGGGGATCTACCTTTAAAGGTCTAACATTATACTTATTTTCACCAAAAATATCATCATAGTCATTCATCAAAACATGGAAATTATTTCCCAGTCTGACGTCATTATGTATATAACTATCTTCTGAGTTTGGTAAAGGCAAAGGTCGGAAGTTTGGTTGATAAATAGGTCTCGATTTAAAACAAGAAGGAAAATATATGTTAGATTGATTTATAGTTTTACCTATGGCATGTACATTTTTTATACGATTACATTTCCCTGATAGTTTTAAACAATAATTATGTTTGTTGCAATATTTAGACCTAACAAGACTTAAATAATTTTTAGAATTATCATATTGTAAGGCATCAAGTTCTTCTTTAGAAAAAGTATAATCAAAATTAGATAAAACACCATCATTTTGCATAATAACATTTTTATCAAAATCAATCTTCAGTTTAAAATATTTTAGGTACTTTGTGGACATTATCAAAAAGTTCAAATTTAGATTATCAATAATATAAAACAAAATATTTTTAGTTATAATTCCAATTTTTATATTCAAACAAATCTGGCCTTTTATGTTAACATTATTTGATACAGTACTTATTTTATCGTAACTAGAAATATTTATGTTATTTGAAAAATTTTTGGCCAAAAAATGAGTAGGTAAGATATTAATCTCACTACCTGAATCAAACAGAATCATAAACATACCCAGGAACCATGAGTCTGCTGTCCCCACATCCGCTCTGATCCCCGGGCACCGTCAATATCCCACTTGGTCTTGATTACCGGGGTTCGACGCACTTTGTAGGCCGATGGATGAAGTCCCAGGATGGCCAGGTTCGTGGAGTTGGCCGGCGTTGACATCTCCATGCTGCTGCGTGATAGATCGCCACCGCGAGGCCATGTTGGGGCGATTTCCTCCAGCAAAGTTGTTCCTCCGTCCGTTATTCCATCTTCCGTCTCTTTGTTGAGTGGTGTGCTCCAGAGATTCGGCAATACGAAGCCAGTCCTCTAAGGACTGTGGCGAGGAAGCAATCAGAAACTTCTCGAGTGGGCCGGCACCAGATGTAAGAGATTCCAAGACCAAATCCTTTGGCATGTGCAGCTGTGTGCCAATTTTTACCTTTTCAAAATAATAACCACGAACTGATTGCGTCTCTTGCTTAGTCAGTTGCCAGAACTTTTTATGTAGCCCGCGTTCAAACTCTGGGAAGAAGGTCATCATCCTAGAATGTAAATCTTCCAAGGTGTCAATTTCGTCACAAATGGTGGCATAAATCTCAAGAGCATTGCCCTTAAAAAGAGTGGGTATCATGAAAAGAGCATCTTCTTGTTTGATATTCCGGAGCTTGATCTGTTGGTTGAAAACCTTCAGCCATTGCGAGTATTTAAGCCCTTCTTCAGGGTTAAAGCTTGGTATCATATCTTTGGGATAATATTCCATATTCGAATTTTCTTTAATATCAGCCTTATTAATAGATGAAGTAATTTTTGGGCTTGCCTTCCTCTTTCCCATGCCCTGAGATTAAATAAAATTTCCGCGAAAAAGTTCGAATCCTGTCGCCTACTTTGTCGTATTGTAATTTTTCGAAAGTTCAATGTGTGGAAATGACAATTATGCAGTCGTTTGTGGCTCTCTCCACCTCAATAATCATCGTCTTTATTTTTTTCAAATATTTTTAAACAAAACAAAAATTTACATACACCATTTAATTAAATCTTTAGTAAAAAAAAAAAAAAAATAATAATAATAAAATAAAATTTACATTCTATCATTCAAAATGTATCATATATATATATATATACAGTAAATTACATAATGCTTAAAATTGTTTTATATTGTAGGTTTATATGTATAATTCTTAAAAGCTTATGCCCATAATTTACTTAAATACCATTTCTACGATTCCACCCTTCAGTGCAGAATATATAAGCAGAATCATTTAATACAGAAGCGGTCTGATAGATTATATTTATGAAACAGCTGGGAGGGTTCACCACTGATGAGCCAAGCCCTCCCAATATATTTTTTTATCGCAGTAAGGACAGTAGAATTTTGACTGATGTGTAAAATAAACATTCATGTCTTAATGTTTTTATTTCCTAATCCAAATTCGGATACCTCGTTTTTAACAAAAGTCTAAATGTATACCTTTAGAAAAGATAAATTGCAAAAATGTTTTTAAAAATCAATAAACTAAAAAATATTGATACATCTTTTGAAATATTTTAATTGTTTTGATCTTTATATATAGATCCAAGTAAGCTCTCTTCGCCTTTTTATACATATATGTTGTAACCCCGAGTAAACCGACGTGTGAATAAACTGGCAGTCATAGATGTAGGGCGAAAGTTTTGATGTTTTCTCACACGCGGACCGCAAGAAGCAGAGGCAGGGCTAGATGTTAGCACCGGGCGGGTCGGATACAGCCCACAGGACAGAGGTGGAGGCCATGACACAAACCTGGATGCCTAACACCGAGACAGGCAGAAAGAGCCAGAAGCGGCCTGCGTAAATGGACACACTGTATCACACTCTGAGCTGACACTGTTGTTTACCCCGGGCGCGCTCGCCTATAAAAAGCCCCGGAAGGGGGCCCCATCCTGGTGGTCGGCTATGTCCTTTGACTTTGCCTCGTAGCTGTCTCCAGACCTATTGTTTTCTTTTTTTTTTTTATTTTGAAGTCATCATTTTGAGTTTGAATATAAATAAGGATAATACATATTATATTAATAAAGATATAGCATATCATACAAAATATGGGGGTGGTAGCAAATAAGAGCTGTCTACATTTTAATAGGAGAATATAATCCTAAACTAGTGAATCTAACTAATTAAAAGATATGTGAACTTTACTAACAGTATTATTATTATATTACAATTTAAAATATAATACACATATTTTTTTTATTGAAAAGGCATATATTGGATCAAGAAATAATTTATTTTACCTTGCAATTTTTTATTCTTGCATTAAAATGTTTTCCCCGTTTTAATAATATTTTTCTAGAAATATTTGTGCGAATAGAATATTTTAGAATTAAATAAGATAGAATAATTCTCGCTGACAGACATCTCTGGCTGAAATGTAAGTGTAACTTCCAACTGTTGATAGAAAGTCGAAGCCTTTCTATTGTTCTTGCGAGGCGTAGAGCGTCATAACCAAAACTGATTGCTATCGTTTTGAAATAGAGCAAACCAAAAATAAATATTTAATTAAAAAGGCATATATTGGCTCAAGAAATCATTTATTTAAAAATATAGTATGATAAATATATATAAAATATAGTATAATAAATAATTTATATTGAAGCGGTGCAGCAAAGAAGATGAAGAGAATAATCAGGCAAGCCAAGAAAAGAAGGTATGCAGGGGCCCCTCCACAAGAAAGTGTGATTGACAGATTCCAGAGGAGGGGGCGGCAGACAAACGGTCCAGCTGGTGCCGTCAGGAAAGAAGGAGCTGAGAGAGCGGTCGGCCTGAGGGGGGTTGGTGCGCCCTGAGGACATAACAGTGTCGGGAGAAGTCGTCTGGTAACATCGATATCAGCGGCAAGGAGAAGACGGCGGAGAGTTACCTCCGGGGCGTTTGGATGATCCTGCAAGGCGGTGCCAGGAGAGACTGACATCGGAGCGACCTACAAGGCGGTGTAGTCTAAGCTGCACGTGTATAGTGTGGAGCGAAACGTTTCACAAGAAGGCATCCACGGCGCCAATAATTCTTCTGAAGGGAGGTTGAAGGCAAGTCCCACTGTTTTATTCCTTCTGTTAAGTGAGATTACAATAAAGCGCTAACTTTAGCTGCAATCCCTTCGAACTTACGTATGTATCTTTGTGGCATCCTGAGTAGATAAAGTACACGGACAACGTCTGGGTACGACGTAACATTTGGTGTCAGAAGTGGGATTGCAGCTTAGTTAATTTTAATTGAAAATTTTATTTTGCGCTATTTGAAAAAAAAAATGCAAGAACTTACCGACCTCGAAATTGAAAAATTCAAGAAATTGCTCAGTCTGATAAACCATAAAGTAAATGAGCTCGAATCAAGAAGGGATGGAATCACGATTGAGCCGACTAGAGCATTATCGGAATGACAAAAGTTCTGCTACACCCATGTCTTGCGAAGTTAAGTTCCATTTAGTACCGCCAGAAAATCTTGATGGATTTTCAAAAACAATCACAGCAACCAATAGCCCACGTACTCAATGTCTGAGGGGATAAAAGACGATTCCAGGTGATGAAGATCCCGACAAGACCACCACAATAAAGACCATCACGTCGGGAGACGTCGTAAGGGGACTGCCAGAATCTACGCTAGAAGATTCTCCCGTGATCCAGAAGTCCGCAGAGTGTCGACAGCAGGAAATTATCCAAACTGGTTGTGTAGCGGGGAAGGACGAGCTGATCGCCTCCGACAACGGCTGTGGCACGAGTGTTCTGTACAAAATCAAGCGGAAAGAAGGAGAATGCCCTCCAGGTGATATACAGTGCGGAAATTCAACTTCTCGGATCCATTCTGAAATACTCCAGGAAAACAACAACGATTTTGGCGAGCTGCAGTGCGACGGCCTAGCTGACTTCTGCGACAGTAACGGACTGTCAGGGACTACAGCGGCGATCCAACTGGACGGGACGGAGCTGGGTGCTCCGTGGAAGTGCGACACGACTAGACACATCAACATGAACGAATGCGTGCTGGAAGGCCACGATATGGACAGCGTGGATCGAGTGAGCGTATCCACTGTAAAGATCGGCGATCTACAGCCCCGTCGTGGAAGGAAGTGGCGAAAGCGCAATACAAAAGAGCACACCCTTTGTACATTGCGGCTACAGAGTGTTCACAAGGAGAATTCAAAATATCAGATGAAAGCATCGTAGGCAGTGAAATATGGCCGCCATCGTGTGGAGAACCACCGCCGTGTGCTAGACAGCGAGACCAATCAATGGCGTCTCACTGGTTGAGAGTGGAAAGAGAGCCCGAGTTGAGATGTGGTTCTGCAAACAAGGGTTGGTGTTAATCCTGCCGCTGCGCTTCCGGGAGGCTGACGACCCTCATGTGGCCAGAGACGTCAGGGAGATCAAAGGGCCGCCGATCAGCGCCGCTGGTGAAATCAGTCCTTTTCGGGACGAAAAGATTGAGAAGGAGGCAGTGAAGCGGTGCAGCAAAGAAGATAAAGTGAATAAGCGGGCAAGCCAAGAAAAGAATGTATGCAGGGCCCCTTCCACAAGGAAGTGTTGATTGACAGATTCCAGAGGAGATGGCGGCAGACAAACGGTCCAGCTGGTGCCGTCAGGAAAGAAGGAGCTGAGAGAGTAGTCGGCCTGAGAGGGGTTGGTGCGCCCGGAGGACATAACAGTGTCGGGAGAAGTCGTCTGGTGACATCGAGATCTGCGGCAAGGAGAAGACGGCGGAGAGTTACCTCCGGGGCGTTTGGATGATCCTACAAGGTGGTGCCAGGAGAAACTGACATCGGAGCGACCTACAAGGCGGTGTAGTCTAAGCTGCACGTGTATAGTGTGAAGCGGAACGCTTCACAAGAGGGCATCCACGGCGCCAAGAATTTTAAAGGAAGGTTGAAGGCAAATCCCACTTTTTTTATTCCTTCTGTTGAGTGAGATGACAATAAAGCGCTAACTTTAGCTGCAATCCCTTCAAACTCACGTGTGTATCTATGTGACATCTTGCGTAGACAAAGTACACGAATAGCGTCTGGGTACGACATATATATATATATATTATATTTAAAATAAAAGATAAGATTTCTGTTGTTTTGGATCATCTTGATTTGTATGCTATGGTGGTGCAGTCGTGGCTATAATAATAATAATAATAGTCTTTATCAGAGGTTTCTTTAATTGAGCTAGGTGATATATATGAAAAACATAATTTGATTAAAGTACTGCCTGGCTTTAGGCGTAAGAATAAAAAAAGAAAAGCTTATTTACATAATGTACAAAAGTTTTGGGTCGACCAACGGTGAACAACAACAATGAGTATTTATAGAGAAGGCGCGACCTCTGGCGGTCGATTTAACAGAATTTTTGTATCTATGAAATAATAATTTTAAATAAAATAATACTTTTATATAACATATATATATATGTCGGTGTGGTTTCTGTGGTTGTGGAATCTTGTCGACTTGTTCTATGGTGTGAGATCCTTTCGAGTCTCGCTATACAGTGTTAACCGAGAGGAACAGTCAGGATGTGGAGAGTTTTCCAGTACCTTTCTGCACCTTGAAAGATCCTTAACAGTTCTCAGAGAGTACAGGCAGTCGTGGTCGAGGCAGAGTGGAAGACTTGGGAATGTCCATACACAAAAACGAAGACATAGTTTTACTAGGAAAGTTCCGACGAGCTAAGGAGCAAGATGGAGATTTGAGAAAAGCTCTTATTGGTCTTCATGATCGATGAGGTGGACCTTGAACGCAACCGACGAGGTCTCCCGCCGATGTTGAAGTGACTATTTTTTTCTGGCCCTGTTGGAGACTTATATATTTAGCCGAGAGGAAGTACTGGATTTCAGCGGATGCCACAAGGGCGTGGATCAGAAGATGTCATTGTATACTCTGGCAATGCCCTGACATCTTCTAGTCCTTGTTCGGACTTCTGAATCTCGATTTTAGACGTTTTTGAACTTCTATCTCAATCTCTTCCTTTAGCTCAGCTCTTAATCTATTACAGTTTTATTTATTTATTATCAGTTTGTACAAAGTACATTACATTGGATTATGTAATAGCACATGTCAATCATGTGTATAATTATTTACAGAAGTGTTTATTATACAACATGAAAATCTTGTTATAAGTATTATACAATATGGGGTTGTTGGTTTAAATTACCATATATATGAAAAAACAATAGAAAAAAAAAAGTGGGTCAGGTGTTGATATTAAAAATAAAAAGGCATTTCCTGACCACGAGCACATGTGCTTTTTATTGGGTTGGCCAAATATCATGGGACAAGTTAAATAAACCACATGTGCTTGTGGTCAGGAAATGCCTTCTTTATTTTAATATCAACACCTGACCCATTTATCTTTTATTTTATTCTATTGTTTTCTCATTTGTTAAGCGTATTTACGCAAATTTGGCCTTAAATAGCCATTTCTTGATTTCTCAAGAAGCCTCTGGGACCAAATACCTTTTTGGTCGCAGTGGTTACAGCCTACTCCACGCTGACGAGCGCCAACAGCACGAAACGCGTTCGTGGATGGCTTTTCTTGATTTATCAAGAAATTGGGTTGGCCAAATATCATGGAGCAAGTTAAATAAACCTTTAGTGTATTTTTGCTCCACTAGATGGCGCTCTGCCATCTAAAAAGCACATGTACTCGTGGACAGGAAATTCCTTCTTTATTTCTATATACTCTTCTATTACTTCTATTTATATACTTTTTATTATATTAAATCAAATATACTCTCAAATACTCAATAAAGTAATAGTGTAAATATTACAAACAATACGAGTAAATCTATTGGTTGGGATAATATAACAGTGTGAAAACATGATCGTTAACAACAACAACAAGCCTATTTATAAGAATAAATGCTACGACACACAATACATTAATAAGGTAAAATCCCATGTCAGAGAAGAAATGTAGGAGAAAATGAAGAAAACAATACCTGTTATGATAAACGAGATGTAGAAATCGTTTGGTATTTTATTCTTTTGCGCGGGAAACATCTTTCATCGTCTGATCCCATTATAAATATTCGCAGAAGAATAAAATCTATATTTATTGAGAAGTAAGAAGGGTTTCCGTGTTACTGAATTCTATCCTGCTTTTGTTCCCTAGAGATATACCCTTCTATCTAGAAATGGAGTTTGAATTTAGTCTTCTGCTATTTTATATATTTATAATAGTAGAGCTAATGCTTATTTTATATATAATGAAATATTTATAACATTGTATTTATATATTATACATATAAATATATATATATATATATATATATATATATATATATATATATATATTGTGAAATATTTATTGAGTAATATGTTTTTTTTTATATAATATATATTTTCATATTTATATAAATAATATTAATAATGAAGATTTTTATTTTTTAATTGATATAATATATATAGGATAGTATTATTGTCGGTTATTTTTTTTAATATTTCATTATCGAGAAAGGAAAAAATAAAATAAGAGCATAAAATTATTTTTTTGGGAAAGTTAAATTTATTATTGTTTGTTTATAAATTTAATTTGAAATACAAAATATTCACAATTTTTATTTTCAAATTATGTAAATATTAAAATAAATCCGATAAGTTATGGAAATTTGGCATAGAGGTTAATCACCAAATTACATTTAAAAAATTTAGATAGAGGGGCAATATAAACAATATACTGGTGCATCAATTTTAATGCGCCCTACATTTATTCAAAATATTCTATAATATTTAATATTTATTTTAAACATATTGTCAGGAGGACAGAGTTTCCTGGTATTCCCTCTTATCTGGACCGACCGGTCGGGGGTAAACAGTGGTGTCACGTGGAAGGAGGAAATATCTCAGTTCTCCCCTCTGGCTCTAACGGCTGGGTCGATTTGGCTCATTTAAATAGTAACTCTTATTTTATATTTAAAATATCGCATATAACTCATTAAATAAATATTTAAAGTAATTCGAAGGCCTAGTTAATTATTTTTCATCGCGACAATTGTGGTGGAGACGCCGGGTAACGAGACAGTCACCAGACGAAGTCGTCACCTTCAAGGATTGCAACCAGAGCTATCTACAGTGCTTGCCTTTCCTGCTCGGAAGAAAATGGAGAGAGAAGAAAACCGACCATTCTGCCATCGGTGGAGAGATCCCACTGTCTTCTCGGGGGAACGTGGGGAAGATTCGCAGCGTTGGCTGAGCGACTTCCAGCGTGTGGCACGTTACAACAAGTGGGATGACTCCATGTGTCTGGCCAACGTCATCTTCTACCTCACTGGCACAGCGAAGTGCTGGTTCGAAAACTTCGAGGAAATCTTGAATTCGTGGGAGGAATTTAAGATAAAGTTTTGTGAAATATTTGGGAACAAGGAAGACACGGCTAGAAAATCCGAGAACATTCTTCGAACTAGAGCGCAGAAGAGTGGGGAAAACGTCGAGAGCTACATACAAGAAGTACTCCTTCTTTGTAAACAGATCAACCCCAGCATTTCGGAAGGAGGAAAGGTGAGCCACCTGATTAAAGGCGTAGCGGAGGAAGTGTATCAGACACTTGTTGAGAAGGACATCAGCACGGTGGACCAATTTGTTGCGTTCTGCCGCCGATTCGAGGCATTCAAGAGGATGCGTGTTGCACCGCCCAGGTTCAACCGACTGCCCAATGTGACCACCATCTCGACCGCTGAACCTGAGAACCTAGAAGCCTTGATTAGAAGAATAGTAAGAGAGGAGGTTCAGAAGTTTATGGCTCCTCCTTCTACATTTGCCGCCCAGGATATCGACACTCCACCTCCCGACCTACGAGATGTCATCCGTAGTGAAATCCAGCAAACATTGGCTCATATCTCTGCCCCTCGTCAGCCCGAGAGCTTCCGCCCTCGGCGACAATACCTCCCCCAGAACGATCAAGGTTACCGACGAAGAACTGAAGGGCCAACAAAATAATCAAAGGGCTCAGTGGCGTACTGAAGATGACAGACCGATCTGCTTCCACTGTGGGCGCCCTGGCCACGTTGCACGTTATTGCAGAGACAGACGCCAAGCTTTTGCGGATGCCAGACTTGGAAGAGAAACAGTCGATTTCGGAAGACCAAGAACGGAAAATTACACCATGGGCGAATCAGGAAGCGAACTATCCCAAGGAAGATTTAGAAACCCGTCGCCATATCCCCACCGCGAAAGATTTCAAGCCCCCAGAAGAACCTCACAATCCCCTGCTCGCCGTCCCAGCCGCTCACCCAGTCGCTGCAGTGAGGAAAACTAGATGGCGCGCCCTCCGGAGGTGTGGCCGCCACAGACGAAAATCCTCCCTGCCGTATAGCCGCTAAAATGGAAAATAACTGGATATCTGTCAACATACAAGGACGAAATGTACAAGCTCTTGTGGACTCCGGCGCTGATTACTCAGTAATTTCCGAAGCTTTCAGACGTTCTATAAAGGCCCCAGTTTTTAAAGAAAATGGACCACTTATAAGAGCCGCGGACAAGAAGCCTATCGTGACCCTTGGTAAGTGCTCTTTAGAAGTTCAAATCAAAGGACTCGATATTATTTTTGATTTTGTAGTAGCCGCTGAATGTAGCCACAATGTTATACTGGGCTGGGATTTCTTCAGAGCCACAGATGCCATTATAGATTGTGGGAAAAACAAATTGTATTTAAGCGAAGCTGAAAAATCCTACGAATGGAAAGACCTGAAATTTTGTGCTGCTATGAACTGTGTCATACCGCCGAAATCTTTTGGCAAGATAGTTGTCACCAACCAGGATGTATTTGGCAGCAGAGATATAGTCGTTACAGGTTCCAAACGCCTGCAGTTGGTTAAAAATACTTTTTATTCCCTCTTCCCTCGCTAGGTTCTTACATGGCAGAGCGGTGTTGTGGGTGACTAACAGTACTCACCAATCTCAAGTGATACCTTCGGACATGAAGGTAGGAACAATCCAAGATCTAGAAGTAGGGAGCATATCTAATCTTGACGCTCGTTCTGAAATAGCTGGAAAAGACGAAGTAACTTCCCCAGATGTGAGAGAATGTTTAATTTCAATGATTTCTACTGATTTGGAGGAAACAAAGAAAAACAGATTACTCACGTGCCTAAATGAGTTTGCTGATATATTCGACTTTGAGAAAAAGATCTTCCCTGTCTCTAGCGAAATAAAGCATAAAATCGATACGAGTGATTATCCGCCTGTCAGACAGCGTCCTTATAGAGTGTCTTCCGCCGAAAGATGTGTCATTCAGAGTGAAGTGGAGAAAATGATGGAGACTAAAATCATCCGGCCATCATCAAGTCCATGGGCCTCTCCCGTTATATTAGTGAGGAAGAAGGATGGCTAGTTGAGATTCTGTGTAGACTATCGTCGTCTAAACAAAATTACAAAGAAGGATGTTTACCCTCTCCCTCGTATCGATGACGCGCTGGACACCCTCTCTGGATCCAGGTACTTCTCCACTATGGATATGAGATCGGGTTTCTGGCAATTCGAAATAGACGATAAGGACCGGGAGAAAACGGCATTTATCACTTCAGATGGGCTTTATGAATTTAATGTAATGCCATTCGGTCTATGCAACGCACCAGCAACTTTCGAGCGAATGATAGACAACGCCCTACGGGGATTGAAATGGGACATGTGCTTATGCTACTTAGACGACATTGTAGTCTATGTATCGACCTTTAAAGAACATTTAACACGTTTATACAAAGTTTTGAGATGCATTCAGCAGGCCGGGCTGTGCCTGAATTATAAAAAGTGTCATTTCGCCTCGAGACAAATAACTATCCTCGGGCACGTCGTTAATGAATTTGGAACGCAGCCAGACCCAGAAAAAGTGAAAGCCATTGTCCACTTTCCAAAACCCCGTATTATCAGTGAGACTAGAAGTTTTCTTGGGTTAAGTTCGTACTATAGACGCTTCATCAAAAGTTATGCTAACAAGTCTGACCCTTGAATAGCCTTTTAAAGAAAGATGAAAAATTCCTTTGGGGCGAAGAACAAGATGAATCTTTTCGGATTCTCAAACAGGAATTGGGATCTTCGCCTGTCTTAGGACATTTCATAGAATGTGCGGAAACTCATGTCCATACTGATGCAAGCGGTTATGGTTTAGGGGTAGTTCTTGTTCAAATCCAGAATGACGCGGAGAGACCTATAGCCTATGCCTCACGAACACTAACCAAAGCGGAAAAGAATTATTCCACTACAGAAAAGGAATGCCTCGCAGTTGTTTGGGCCCTTGGTAAATTCCGCCCGTACCTATATGGCAGACCCTTTACTGTGGTTACCGACCATCACTCGCTATGTTGGCTGGTAGGATTGAAAGATTCATCCGGCCCGCTTAGCCCGTTGGGCCCTCAAACTACAAGAATACGACATAAACATCGTTTACAAAAGCGGACGCAAGCATAAAGACGCTGACTGTTTGTCAAGAAGCCCCTTGGCTGACACCGCAGATATAGAAGGACACGTTACTTCCATCCAAGACATTGCAGAAGAACAAAGTAAATAACCTCATTTGGTTGGGATCCGTGAAAAACTTGCAAATGAAAATTTAAAAGGGTATCAGATGATTGGAGGCGTTCTCTATAAGAAAAATTACGACCCTGAGGGCAAAACATGGCTGCTAGTAGTCCCAAAACAGATGAGGCACGAAATTCTTAAAGATGTCCACGACACTCCAATGGCCGGTCATTTGGGGTTTGCCAAGACCTATGACCGCGTTAGAAAGATATTCTATTGGCCTGGACTTTATAGGACAGTTTCCCAATACATTGCTCATTGTAAAGAATGCCAGCGAAGGAAGGGCGTGCCTCAGAAACCTCCTGGACTACTGGTTCCAATACCGCCAACTACCTCGCCTTTTCAAAAGATAGGAATTGATTATCTGGGAAGATTACCCATATCTCACACGGGAAATAGATGGATAATAGTCGCGACTGATTATCTCACCAGATTTGCGATAACAAAGGCCGCGACAACAGCGGAAGCTACTGAATTAGCAACCATCCTTATTGAAGACGTCATACTCAAGCACGGCGCTCCTCGGGAAATCATCACGGACAGAGGAAGAAATTTCATGTCTCAGACCATACGAGAAATAAATACTCTAAATGGAACAATTCACAGATTCACCACGGCGTACCACCCTCAAACGAATGGTTTAACAGAAAGACTCAACAAGACCCTAACTGACATGATCTCGATATATGTTGACGTTGATCAGAAAAATTGGGAAAGCATCCTACCATATGTGACCTTTGCCTACAATACCGCTCGACAAGAGACAACAGGATACAGCCCGTTCTTCCTCGTCCACGGCCGGGAAGTTGAAACACCGCTGGATTCTATACTACCGTACCAGCCGTCAGGAACTGCAGAAGATTATGTGGGCCATCTTGTGATCAACGCTGAGGACGCACGGATGTTAGCCCGTCTTAACATCCTGCAGGCTCAGAGCAAAGACAAAGAACGCTACGACAAGAAGCATCAGGAGGTGACGTAAAATGAAGGTGATTTGGTGTGGGTGTTCACCCCAGTCCGTACCGTTGGCTTGTCGGAGAAGTTATTGAAGAGATCTTTCGGACCCTATCGAGTGATCAGAAAAATATCGAGTGTAAATTATCAAGTAGAAGGCGTGACGAACACTAGGAGAAAACGAAAAACCCAAGATATCGTCCATGTATTGAGAATGAAGCCCTACCATGACCCCGAAGTCCAAGAACAGATTGCCCAGGGTCATGTGACCGACTAGTAAACAGCGGGACGCTGTTTCTCTTGTGGAGGGAGTGATGTCAGGAGGACAGAGTTTCCTGGTATTCCCTCTTATCTGGACCGACCGGTCGGGGGGTAAACAGTGTCGTCACGTGGAAGGAGGAAATATCTCAGTTCTCCCCTCTGGCTCTAACGGCTGGGTCGATTTGGCTCATGTAAATAGTAACTCTTATTTTATATTTAAAATCTCTTATATAACTCATTAAATAAATAAGTAATAGATTTAAAGCGTACGAGGATGCGTTTCTTATAAGTTTTAATACAGGCGAGCTTTCGGGTCAATAAATTTGTATTAAAACTTATAAGAAACGCATCCTCGTACGCTTTAAATCTATTACTTACATTCTTTAGAGGATTCCAACCTTCATTAAATAAATATTTAAAGTAATTCGAAGGCCTAGTTAATTATTTTTCATCGCGACAATATTATATACAAGGGTACCATTCATTTTTATAGTTTCATTCCTTTTGCAATATTTTTATTGTATATATATCTTGACTGGTTATTGGAGCGAGAGAGGACCTAGAGGAAGATTCTGGATCACGACCTACAAGGAAGGCAACGAATAAATAAACACAATAACAATAAAAGATAATTTACTTTTATTTACTTTTCTTTATTTACTTTAAGTATGGAAACACGCTCGGGAAACTTTTATAACATCAAGAAAAAGGAAACCAAAGTCGCAAATCTGCAAAGCTGCAACTTGATGCAACAATTGCGGAGATACTGGGTACTTCTACTGTGTTGGTAAGCTTACTAGTATAATAAAATATTGGAAGTGCCTGTCAGTGGTGAACTCGTCCAGTGGTTTTGCTAGTTTGATCTACTATAGTGCTCTAAAACTACATTGCACTGTTTTGCTTTTCCATCCGGCAGTCTAGAGGATCTCTAGAAATATATTAATATATTTTAATATATAATTTAAACAAAATATGAACTAAGATTTGAAAAGTGTAGATATACATATAAATATCTTCTTCGAAAATTGCCTATTCACAAAGCATATATTCATCTTTATACGTATTTTTGTTGTTTTCAACGTTCATGTCTTTAGTTTGTTTGAAATACCTTTGCCAAGATTATCTCTAAACTTACGAAAGAAAAGCAAAATAGTTTAATATTGTTTTGATATGGTAAATGGAACTAGCGAAACCGGTGGTAGACTTTTTTTTTTTTTGTAACAAATAACATTATTGGCAATATGTGTGTTTCTTTTCAATAATATCATCAAATATTATCTCTACAGACCTTACTGCAATGATATAAGTTATTGACTGAGAGGGCTTGGCTCATCAGATACTATTTGATGATATTATTGAAAAGACAACATTGCCAGGAAATTTATTTGTTACAAATTTTATCGATAGATGGCAATTAAATTTGAAAATTTAATTTAATAGACTTTGTTTTGTTAAAAAAAGAGAAATAGCGCTATGAATAGTCAACATTTTAAAATACAGATGGCTCTAGAATAATTATTATTTATAAATATATTAGAGAATCTTTCGTTAATAATATTCTTATTTCTCAAGCATTAGTTAACTTTACAAACGAAAAAATAACCTCAAATATATTTTGGCATTTCACTTTAAATTTTATTGGTTTATGCACAGATATAAGAAAATTGTTTCCCAATTTAACAAAATAAGGCAATCTTTTAAAAAAGAAAAATGTCAATAACCATTTACCAGTATTTTTAGAAACATAAAATTCCTCTATTTGTGTGTTTGTGCTTTTGAAAAATGTACACATTTTAAATAAGAAATTAAAAAAAGTTAGTCAGAACAAATTAATTTTAAAATGGCAAAAGATAATTTTTAGAATTCACAGACAATTTCCTGACTAGTGATGTTTTCATTTAGTAAAAGGTGATTTGTCTTGATTTAAAGTTTTTTGACCTGTGACTAATTAGAAATAGGGTAGGCAGAACAAAAACGACAAATTGATTAAGGTCCTAATGAGGAACTTCTGGTAAATTAGGGTTGGGTCGTCTGATAACCATAAGGCCTCATAGGAAATTGGTCTTCTTCCTGCAATTACACCATTCTGCAATATGGCGGCCTTTCCATCTACCCATCGCCGCTAATTATCCTCTGCTTGTGAAAATGATCGTATGCATTTGTTTAATTATCGTTTGGTTACAAAAATAATCGTCTATTTTTTTTTCGTTTGGTGGTTTTTAAATTTGATTATTTTATAAATATGTGTAGGGTTAATTCAAATCCAATATTCTTTTAATTTTGTATTTTTCTATTAAAATATTCTACATTTACTTTAATGTGTTTATTATAAATTAATTATTCTCCTAAAAATAAGATTGAATATTTATTTTTATATATATACCTTTTTAATAGGTGAAATTTAATTGCATTTATGTGTCATTATAGATTGAATCAATGTATATATACTATTTGATTTATCTCTCTTTGAAAAAAAAAATATTAAAAAGAGAGAGAGTAATGTGAATCAATAAATAGTTTTAAAAGCTTTTATTAAAATGCAATAAAAACAGAAATATAAAATAAAAGGATTTAAAAGCGCGAATGTTTCTTTTATACATAAAACGAACTTCTACTGTCCTTACTGCGATGAAAAAATATATTGGGAGGTCTTGAAATGAAATATTCAGCTTCCGCAATTGAGCAAGGTGGCAAAGGACTATCATCGTATATTGAGTGAAGAGGTAGCATATTTAGAGAGTTGAACATATGTTGAGTGAAGAGTTGAATATTTAGAGAGTTGAACATATTTTGAGTGAAGAGGTAAAATATTTAAGAGATTTAAACATATGTTGCGTGAAGATGTGTAAGAGACATTCCTAACAGATGGCCCGCGGCAACCCGAGTGGCGGAAGCTCGCCTCCACAATGGTCACGGCGGCCCGACCAATCAGGTGGAAGCAGGTGTCGAGGCCACATAGTACAAATGACAACGGTAGCGTCGTGGTATGTACTACTTCCTTCAGTATATTTTTGTTGACTCGTTTATTGTTTTTTAAATAAATAATTTTATCGCCTACAAGTTAGACTTTTTATTTTACCAAGAGACGACGCCCAGAGGAAGCTAACAGATGTAAACTATTTAGAGTTGAACATGTTGAGTGAAGAGGTAACATATTTAGAGAGTTAACACATATGGTGAGGAAAGAGGTAAATTATTTATAGAGTTGAACATATGTTTAGTGAAGAGGTAACATATTTAGAGAGTTGAACATATGTTGAGTGAAGAGGTAACATATTCAAAGAGTTGAACATATGTTGAGTAAAGAGGTGACATATTTAGAGAGTTTAACATATGTTGACTGAAGAGTTATAATATTTAAAGAGTTGAGCATGTAAAGATTGAATACCACAACTAAGATTCCGCCCTACAATGTCAAATATATAAGCAGAACATATAAAGTATTAGAACTCTAAAAAAGCAGTCTGTTAGATTAAATTTAGCGAAACTGCTAGATGGTTCCCCACTGATAAGCCAAGGCCACCTCTTAATATTTTTCATCGCAGTAAGGACAGTAGAAGATGGTTTTGTTCGGTTTCAAAATAAACACATGTTTGTGCTTTATGGTTCCATTTCTTATGTATAGAGATGGCGCATTATTGTCTTGTATCAAATTTATATAAATTCTACAAGACCGCAGTCACTGTTCGGAGAGATAATAGAATCGCCGAATGTCGTGGTTCATTTGGATGAGGAAAGCGAAGACTGAAACGTGGCTGATTTCACATTCGCCTTTTCAGTGGTACGCTAACTTATGCACGGTGTGGCCACTGGGCATGTGTCGGACCTGGAGGCTGTTTGGTTCTGCGCTTCCTGGGGTATAGGAGCTCCATCTATGGTTCCTTCCTGTGGTGAATCTGTATAAGACCGGTGGTATCAATAAAGCTGTATGTGTGTGTGGATTTCTAACAGATGATAGAAATATGAAACGTGTAAATCTATATAAATAATACAATAACAGAGTTTTTAGTTGTGAAGTTTATGCAATCTCTTTCAAAGTTACTAATCTATACATAACACGATCTTCATACTAATTATTTTTCGTGTGAAACTTATTTTTATTCTAAAAATATTATTATTATTATCATTTTTTTAATTCATTCAATTTTCCAATCGTAGAATTTTGCTTTCGAATATTACTTTATTTTATCGTCAGCAAATTGTTTTTTTTTTTTCAAAACATGTGCGCGTTTGTATTTTATAATGAATAAATTTATAATGATATGTATCTCGTGTTTCTAATTTAATTTTTACAATTACCATTATCCTAATTTTGTTAGCATAATTTTGTTTCATATTCTTTATTTTACAAGTAAAAACTGCAAAAAATCAATAAATATTTTAATATATCTCTTAAGGAGTGAAGTAAAACCCAGACATGACTAGATTCTACAGAAACTGCAATAACTATTACAACACCTAACTCACTCTGGACCGTAAATACAGTTGTCCGGCCATCTTTGCAGCCCTCTATTTGGCAGACATCAATTCAGAAAAGGACATCCATACGGACAAGGCACCTCAGTTGGCCGGTTTTGTAATCAGGGTGCATGGAACGATATGATCTGCTCCATGGACAAGACACCAACTATATATCTCTTATATTTCAGTAATTGGATTCCAATATCATCACGTATATATAAATAGATAATACACTAACAGAGTTTTCAATTGTAAAGTTTTATGCAATCTCCCCCGTAATTACTAAACATACATTTATACATACAGAGCTATATATATTCAAAAGTTTTTGTTATTTTTTTGCTTCGTGTGTTACACTTATTTTTATTCTCAAAATATTAGTAGCTTTATTTATTTCCTAATTCATTCAATTTTCTAATCGTAGATTTTTTTGCCTTCAAATTCTACCTTATTCATTTATTTTTACCGAATTGTTTTGTTTTTATTTTTTTAAAGCAAAAAGCAGGCAAAAGTGTATTTTAATTTATCTGTCATATATCAATAATCTGTTTCCAATATTATTATCACACGCATATCTATATATAGATAATACACAAACAGAGTTTTCTGTTGTAAAGTTTTAAGCAAAATCCTCTGAAGATACTGAACTATACATATCGATAATATACCAAATATTTCGTTATTTTTTGTTTCGTGTGTCACACTTTTTTTATTCTCCAACTATTTGTAATTTTATTTATTTTTTAATTTATTAAATTTTCCAATTTTAATATTCCATTTTTCATCATCACCAACTTTCTTTATTTTAAAACAAGTACGTTTGTATTCTTGAATTTTATTAATTTCCAATGTTAGATATGTTTCTCGTGTTTCTAATTCAATTGTTAAATTCTGCTTATAATCAGAATTTATTCTCTGTGGAAATTTTGCTAGGGGATTTATTACGGATTCCCAGGATTTATCTGTGTTAGTATCTACCCGAATGTATACTTAGAAAGTATTTTCATTTAACCTTACTTAAAATGCTGCTTCTAATAAATCAGCATTTACCTATTATAATTAATAAGCAACTATATCTACTCTTAATGTGTTTTCACAGACCTTTCGGGTAAACCTGGGGCGTTTCCCGGGCCACTCGGCTAGTATAATAATAATCCTGAAGTAGAACTTTCAACGAGGATTTCAAAAAGGTAAAAAATGTGATTCAGTAAACGATAGTTATTTTGTGAAATAAGTACTTTCCTTTTAAATGTAGAAACACCATTATAATTCTTGCTCATAATTTCAAATATTGGGTTTGCAATCATCTATTTATTTCAGTAAGTAATCTACAACACCAACTTTGGCTAGTTGTTATTAATAGCATAGAGAGATATAGAAGAAGGGTAAAACAATATAGGGTAATTATCGTATAGATATTGTATGTTGAGGCCTCCAAGCACGGAATTCGATGAGACGACGAGTCCTCCATCTGAAAGCAATCTGCCAAAAAGCGGGCCTCGTAATCCAATTGTGCCAGATGTCTAATTGGTCTGGGATTCCTGTCAGGACGTAACTCAGTTACGGGGACACCCCTTCTGTCTTCTGCAGCAGCCGTACATACCCTCTACGTTACATATGGACCGAGTTAGACAGCGCTAAATACATTAATGCTAGTTAGTTCAATTGTGTTTAATGTGTTTTATATATTTAACTCTGTTAATATATAGAGGACCTCTTATGAATTAGATTTAAAACTATATATATATTATATTATATAAACACTCAAATATTTCTATATTTTAAAAATATATATTTTATTTTATTCATTGATAATTTTACTTTTGTTATCATCGTTTTTAGAAAGTTTGTAATAGTTTTGTATAGTTTTGTGTGTTGTGAATATGCGTAGTTAACATATCTATCCTTTTAAATCACTAATATAGGATAAACTTTATAAATTCTATATAATGTGAAAATAACTAATGTTTAATCTTTCCTCAAGTAATTGAAAATAAAAGCTACTTGACGGTAAATAATAATTTTTTTTTTATCACGAATGCACCTCAACCCTTTATCTTATCGATCCTTTGTCTTATCAACCCTTTATCTAACAACAACAACAAAATATTCATAACATATATATATTACAAAAAGAGATTTTTGTTGATTCTAGAATATTATTGATATATAGAATTATTGCTTACTGATGCTGATTATTTGTTGGATATATATAATAAGATATTTTATGGTTCTATTGAGTACATGGGTACTATATGGTTTTGGTATGCAGCCGTGGAAAATCTTTAAAATATAAATAACATACACAAACACACAAAAGCCTTTATTAGAGACTTGATCCATAAAGATTCTCCTAATTGGGTATGGTAATAATCATCTTGTGTTATTTACATAGGTAGTGAAATAGAAATTAAACTGGCTTTACTCTTTGTCTCAAAGTCATTCACTTGTTGACTGGTCCTTACATAATGATGATCTGAAAAATGTATAATAAGCTATTGCCTTAGATTTGTTTGCTGCTATTTTTGAAAGCACTACGTAGGGTGAAATGTTGGTACTTTTAATTTGTTGATATAGGGCCTTCCTCTCTGCATCAAGGGCTGTACAATTAAACAGGTAGTGGGGGAGTTCTTCAGTAATTTCCTTGTCACACAGTGTACATATTAAGGTTTTGGCCTCAAACGTCAGAACGTTTTAAGACTGTATATAGTATTCTCGATTGAGCTATACATCGTTTGACTGGTAAAGGGAAATCATCGGTTAGATAGCATTCTGTTTCTATTGACGTATGGAAAATTTCATAATGTGGATAAAGGTTTGAATTTCTTATTCTTTGATTGGTCTTCTTGTATCGATTGATCTGACATTGTCCTAATAGTAAAATGAATTTAAAATTTACAATATATTGTGATCTGAACATCCAATAAGCTATGAGAAACCGGCGTTAATTAGTGTATTTGTTAAAATCTTTGTAAATCCAATATTTTGTCTTGTAGAGGCATAAACATCCCACAAGTGAGGCAAACAGATTGAAGGTAATTTCGCAGTGTCCATTTTTAACATTTTTAGCCAGAATATTAACAGTAATTTCTTTGCTATCACTGCGAGAGATGTTCTTCCTGTTTCTATCCTTAAAATATATCCAGGGGTATAATTTGGGAGATTTAGATTTTGTCTCAGAAATGTATCTTGGAATTTATTCAATATTTACTTTTGTTCATCTGACCAGATTGGAGAAGCATATAGTTATAACTATGGTATCGAGCTGCCTCATAGTTGATTAAAAATAATTTAACTTGGATGTCATAAGAATCTCCCATACTGCTTCTATAGCTGCTATGACCTTACCCTTAAAATGAAGATCTGTTTGGGTGAATAAATTGATGGGGTTAGAGGATATCCCAGGTATAAATATTTCTGTGTAGAGTTTATGATTTTTTGGCCCCAGTGCCATTTTTCAGATCGTGATGGCTTACCGCCGTTTCGAAAAATCATTATTTTTGACTTGCTTTCATTCAAAGTTAAAAAATTAGTTTCTAAATATGTTTTTAAAATTTTAATTTTCATTTGAAGATTAATTCGAGATTCACCAATTAAAACTATATCGTCCGCATAAAGCAGTATATGTATGTTTCCAAAGTTAGGTAAATATATTCCTGGAAAATTCGATTAGCCAAACAATTTTGTTGAGATCATTTATGAAAAGCAGGAATAAATATGGGGAAAGTGTTTCTCCTTGCATAATACCTGATCTTATCTTTATGAATTCCGTGTAGGAATTATTCCAGCGGACCGCTGTTGTCATATTCTCGTAGTAATTTTTGATTAAATTCAGAGACACCTCTATAATTTAGGCCCATATCAATCAGTTTCTTCCATAGTAAAGTGTGGGGGACCGAGTTAAACGCCTTTTTAATATCCACTAAAAAGGCATAAAACTGTCTTATCTTTTTCCTCAGTGTAAGTTGAACCAGTGATATCAAATTGAAGATGTGATCTCGCGACAAGAATTATTAGCCCTGAAACCGGCTTGGTTCTCTGGAATGATTTTTCTATTTTCAATCCAATTATATAGACGGGTTTTCAGTATTAATGTGAAGAGTTTTGCCAAATTACATAACATAGATTTTCCCCGGTAATTCGCGGCGGGATATTTTAAAATATAAATGAAAACAGTTTAGATAAGAATTAGCTTTAATTTTTCTAATGAAGAATATAAAATACATAATTTGAGAAAATTACTGTCTTACTTGAGGCTTGCAAAAGAAAATAAAAAAATTACATATGTACAATAATTTGAGCCGGCCAACGGGAAAGGAAATATATTTATTTACGGGGTTGCTAACGAAAATGAAATGATTTTTGAGCCCCAATGGCCGTGTAAAGCGGAATATATAAAACCACTATGACCAAGCTGGAGAGGCTAGGGACAGGATCTCCGTTAGGGACGAGGCAGGTTAGGTCGGATTGGGTCGGCGGAGATCAGGAGGCAGGAAGAAGGCGGGGGAATAGAACTTTGCAGCTCTTGCTCTGGCAGTTGGGCAAGACATTGATCTTGCCTCGTGGTCGGCAGAGAGGCTCTTGGCTGAGCAGTTGGCGCACTTGGTCGTGCGCAGGTTGACGAGAGTTGGACAGCTTCGGCTTTGGTGGTCACCAGAAGCGCAGTGGAAGCAGGTGCCCGTAGCTTCAGCGTTGTGGCCGTAACCACAGCAGCGGTAGCAGACGCGGATGCGGACATACTCCTGGTAGTTCAGAATCCCTTGGTCCACAATGATCCTGCCGCGTCTTCCAATGGCCTTGTAGGTAGCCAAGTCCAGCTCAATGGAGGCCGTGCAGGTGCCATTTATGGTCGGAGATCTGTGTGCCACTCGGAAAGACTTGTCTCCAGGAAGCTGGCAGAGGGCATCGGTGGAAAGGAAGGCCTTGACAATGTCCTCATCCGCGGGTTCCGCCTCCACGTTGAAGAGGCAGATTCTTGTGAGGAATTTTCTCAGTTCCCGGACTTTCAGGCCTTGGAGCTTGTTGTCCAGGGTAGAACTGACGGCAGGAATGGCCTCTGGAGTGTTGGAGTGCAGCACAAGTTTTTCCCTGGTGCGCAGAGGCATCAGACGCCTTGGGGAAGAGTGTTATCTGCAATAACCACGATGTGCGCCACAGATTTCTCTCCATTGAAGGTGCCTTTGGCAATGGCAGGCTTGGGGGCGCGGGAAGATGCAGGCTTGGCTGGAACCAGTGATTTTATCCTCTTATCGGGCGGGTTTAACGACTCTGTCTGCTTTCTCTTGGTTAGAGTAGGATCCGGCTTCATGGGAGCAGGTGCTGCCACAGGGACAGCAGCTGGAGCGGGGGTGGCAGGCTTGATGGGCTCGGTCTGAGCGCTAAAGTCCTTGCAGGTGGGAGCAGGGCCAGTTTGAGTGGTTTGGCAGGTTTTCTTGGGCATCCTTGATTTCATCCAGCTCCATGAAGTCATTCACCTTGCCCGCGAGGTTCTTCACATCCCTAACTAGGCACTTGATTATTTCCGTCCGCTTCTCAATGAAGCGGACACGGTCCAGGTGAAGAGCTGCTAGGGAGGGCTGCCCGAAGGATTTCAGGATTTGGCAGTGGCGCGAGATGACCATGTTGTCTTCTTTAACAAGAGCCGCGATGTCTACTGAGGGTTGAGAGGCCTTGTTGGCTTTCCTCCTCTTTTTCCTGCGGGAATCCATGGCGGGAGAGCGTCGAAGCGTTGAAGAAGAGCGGTGATTTATACAGGCCAACGGGAAACAACAATAATAGATTTATCTGGCGGTCGATCTTACAGAGTAGTTTTTATTCTTAAAATTATAATTTTTAAATTAAAAAAAAATAATATAATTAATGTAACAACCCGTTTGAATCCTGTCGACTCTCTGTAAGGATCGGTGTGTATCCTGTCGACGCTCTGTAATAATCCGTTTGAATCCTGTCGAGTTACTGTAATATCCCGTTTGAGGTTGTGTAAGATCCTGTCGACTCACTGTAGGATCGGTTTTTACCTTGTCGAATTGCTGTTGAATCCTGGTGAAAATTGGGTGGTTGAGTGGATTTGATTGGATTGGTAATTGATGGCGCAGTCTTGGTCGAATGGTGGTTTTCCACAGGGGAAGAACGATCACACCTGGATGGGATAGAAAATAGACCTTGCGAAAGGGAGAGTGATGAGACTGGAGGAGGTATTTGGCCTTTCACATGATGGAGCGGATACTACCTTGGTTGGAGCCTAAGTTGAGCACACCTTGCTTCTAGCACAGTCACCTACCTTCTTTTTAACTTCTTGACCGAGATCATCGTCATTAACTCTCTCGACTTCTCATTGGTGGAGATCCTTCCACGTACTCTCTGATGATTCGCTATCAATTGGTCAGGCTTAAAGGTGATTGGTTGTTGATTTGTCATGCTTAACTGTGATTGGCTTAATACCTCCATTTTCGCCATGATTGCAATCTTCCAGGAAGAAGAAGGTCTTTGAACTTAAGTTTTATGGGTCCTGGGCAGTGACCTTTACTTCCTGGATGATGCAATCACCTTAATTGTTATTCCCTTTTCGCGAAGCCTAAATTTTATTAAATCTTTTGACGATACATTGCATATATTGTGGTGGGGTTACATATTGCTATATACAGATTATCACATATATGTAATATAAGCATTAATGTATTTTTTATATAAAAAAAAACTTTCAGCTCCTTATTACAGCATTGTAGATTTAGACAAATTAAAATATATATATGTCGTATTGTAAATTTTTCCAAAGTTTCAATATCTGGAAATGACAATTAAGCAGTCGTTAGGCCTTTTTCCTTCTTCTTTATTATAAGCAATCAGCGCGAGGCCACACACACTAGACAACCACTGGCCGTCCAATTTATCATTCTTCATTAAAAAAAAAAAAAAAAACTTATATTTACATATCATTCAGCTTTTCTTTTTTAACATGGAATTTACATGTTTAAAAAATGTATTTGGCAATTTGTGAAACAATTCAGACAAAAATAAAAGATTAAACAAAAACTAGTACATTAAAAACAATTGTGTGTTCAATATGGAATTGAATCATGGTTTACTATATACAAAATATATCATATATATTATAAGACACGCCACAACTCTTTTTTGCTTGATTGAAGGAAGCTTTCGAAACAAGCCCTTCTTCAGCTAACTAAAACGTATAAAAATGACAATAGAGAAATTATATATTATTTAAAAAAAATTATATATGGTAATTTAAACCAAAACCCCGTATTGTACATAACATAACAAGCTTTTCATGTTGTATAATAGAAACACATCTGTAAATGATTATACGCATTATTGACATGTGTCATTGCATCACCATATGTAATGTATTTTGTAAAAATTGAGGATAAATGAAACTCTGTATTAGATTAAGAGTTGAGCTAAAGCAAGAGACAGAAGTCTAAAACGTCTAAAATCGAGATAGATGGAGGTTCAACAACATCTAAAGATAGAAAGGAAACTGTCAGGATGGCGCCAGTGTAGAAAGGCGCCAGGGTAATAATGAAACATTATTTGTGTAGACTTATTTGTTACAAATTTCAGCGACAGATTTCAATTGAATTTATAAATTTAATTTATTAATAGATATTTTGCTATGAAACCATATTTGTGGAAGAGATTTGCTCGATGCGATACCTTGAAATTATATGTATGTACCCCTACAGACCGATAAGCCTATGTCCATAGGTTTACTAAACACCCCTAAGCTGCCTTCCATAGAAAATGCAGGGTATATCCCAAACCATTCAATACAATAGTAAAGCGGTCTAGAGATTAATTGGGCGAAACCGCTGAGAGGATTCACTACTAATGAGCCAAACCCTCTCATTCAATAACTCATATCCTTGCAGAAAGGTATGTAAAGATAATATTCGATGATATTAATGAAAAATAAAACATTGCAGGTAAATTTATTTATCAAATATTTCATTGATTTATAAGGTTTACAGTTAAAGAAACATATTTAGGGGTTTTAGAATGAGTTTCTTTAGATTATATTTTACGATTTTCTATCAGAGAATTATATTTATAGATAAATATTCAGCTTGGTCTCCAGCTTGGATAAATATATATATCAATTTTTATTTTTCCCATTGAATATAAGCAAAAATATATTTTTAAATCTAATTCTATTGACGTTATTTCGCTGAGTTTTGATGTTGACACACATTAATGTTATAATACCTTGAAAAAGGTTGGAGTTCAGCCAACTGAAATATTGGTATAATAAATGATATTTTGATTCAATATATGCCTTTTTAATTAAAAATTTAGGAGAGTATTAAAAGAAAAATTATCCAACCTTAAAAATTACGATATATCTACAAATTAAAGTAATTTTTTTGAGGGAAGAGTTTCTTTTTTCATCACGATAAAACAAGTTTTCGGACGTAACAGTCCTTCAACAGTTATAATTACGTTACTTAACGACTGTCGAAGGGCTGTTGAGCCCGAAAGCTTTAAAAAACATATTTACAAGTTTATATATATCTTCTGTAATAAAGTTACATAGGATATTTAGACAACAAAGTTGACACAGATTTATTAATATAAAACAGCAACACGCATCAAGCTATCAATGATTTTTAAAGAAAATCAATAAAAACCATCAAGTAATTTTAGTAACAAATACCAAGTCAATAAAGTCAATTTATATATATTTGTTTTAACGTTTTAAAATTCATAGAATAATTTCTTTTTCCTAATGCCAAAATTATTTAAATATTTTAAATCTCTTTCTATAACACTGGTCAAAAACATTTTTTTCCCAAGAGAACCTGATGGTGTTTCTAGTGTAACTTTTCATGCTGAACTCAAAAATCTAATCAGAAATTTTCCATCCTTCATTGGTTTTGCGTGACAGCCTTTTTTTGGTATTGGGATAAATACAGCAAAAAATGCAAAAAATATTACGTAAGCATTTTTGCATAAACCTTATTACATTACACTGGTTTATCAAAAATTATTTTTCTTTGTCCCAAAAGAAACAGCATCTTATCGAAATTTAACTCTTTGAGCTGATTCCAAATATACCATTATTTTTCTTTCTATCACGCAAGAATTTTGAGATACATGTCGGAATCGATTTGGATCCTGTCAACTCTATGTGATAATCGGTTGTGATCCTGTCGACTCTCTGTTAGATCCTGTTGTTACCTGTGTAAGATCCTGTTGACTCCTGTCAACTTACTGTGGGATTAGTGACTTGTGGTGAATTGTGGAGGTTGATGATTGATGGCGCAGTCTTGGTCGAATGGTGGGTTTCCACAGGGGAAATAACGAGCACACCTGGATGGGATAGAACCTGGACTTCGCAAAAAGGGAGAAAGTTGTGACAGGAGTAGGTACCTTGCCTTTCACATGATCGAGAGAATTTCACCTTGGTTGGAGCCTAAGTTGAGCACACCTTGCTTCAAGCCGGGTCTCCTACCTTCTGCCTAACTTCTCGTCCGAGATAATCGTCATTAACTATCTCGGCTTCTCATTGGTCGAGATCATTCTACGCGGCTACTTCTGATTCGCTATTAGTTGTTCATGCTTAACTTTATTGGCTTAGCACCTCCATTGTCGCCATGATTGCAATCTTCCAGGAAGAAGAAGGTCTTTAAAGTTTAGTTTTATGGAGATCCTGGGCAGTGACCTTTACTTCCTGGATGATGCAATCCTGGTAATTGCTGTTCCCTCTTTCGCGAACCCTAACTTTTAATTAAATATTTTGACGATACATTGCATAGATTGTGGTGGGATTACATATTGCTATATACAAATTATCACATACACCTACTTGAAATTTGGAAATGTTTTTAATATATAGGCCTATATGAACGAAATATATATATTTTATTGAAAAGTAGTGACAGTGGATTTTCTTCTAAACTTTGCTTGTGGTACATCCCTCTTGAGTGTCCAGCAGTATTTCAGCAAGCATACCGGGACTCCATTTACCTTGGTACCGCTTCACCATGCTTGATATATCTTGATGAAACCTCTCCCCATGCTCATCGCTAACTGCACCAAGATTGTCTGGAAATAAATCCAGATGTGAATGCAGAAAATGGATCTTTAGAGACATGTTACATTCCAGTGCCTCGTAGTAAAGCAACAGATCATTAACTATGTCTCGGTAATTTTCAACCTTGACACTTCCTAAGAAGTTCTTGCAAACGTTTCTAAATTATTTCCATGCTGCTGCTTCAACTTCATTCAAACTATTTTGAAAATTTCCAACCTGCAGCAATTCTCGAATCTGAGGTCCAACGAAAATGCCTTCTTTAATTTTCGCATCTCCTTGGGTTAACAAATGAGATTCAGATGAAGCACCTGCTTCAAAATTTGTGTCATTCGACTCGTTTATATGAATCATCGTTAATACAAAGCAATAAGACTGCCCGCTGTACAAATTCAATGTAGGATTCTCCAATCTCCATTCTGTCACCCCGGAAGCCCTGAACTGGCTGAAGGCCTTGCCTCTCAGACTTTAATGACCGATATGTCCTCACTTCTTTTTTCTAGATTTAATTCATTTTGTCTCCTCTCTAATTGTAAATACGCTGCTGTATCACCTCATAAGCATAAATAAATAAAATAACGCGCCATCTATACATATAAAATAAAAGGATTTAAAAGCGCGAATGTTTCTTTTATAATAATACAAACTTCTACTGTCCTTACTGCGATGAAAAAATATATTGGGAGGGCTTGGCTCATCAGTGGTGAACCCTCCCAGCGGTTTCGCCAATTTAAATTAGAGCTCTGAGAAGCGGTCAGGTGGATTAAATTAGGGAAACCGCTGGGAGGGTTCACCACTGATGAGCCAAGCCCTCCCAATATATTTTTTCATCGCAGTAAGGACAGTAGAAGTTTGTATTATTATAAAAGAAACATTCGCGCTTTTAAATCCTTTTATTTTATATGAATCATCGTCACTAAATATTATATTTTCAGGAGGCTGTGGCACAGATAAAATACCACTATGAGGAACCGGTCTCATATCAGAAGGCAAATCTAGATATTCAACTGTATGTCTTGATTTGGATATAATACCTGTAGTCTTTGTCAAACAAAAATAACAGTCTGAAAAATGGTCTTCAGGTTCCCTCCATATCATTGGAACCGCAAAAGGCATATGACGTTCGCCTTTAATCCACCCTGTAAGACGTCGAGCACAAATTTCACAACAACGATGAGGAGCCCGAGTCTTATCTTGGTCACCGACTTTACAGCCAAAATAAAGTTGATAGCACTTTTTGATGAGCGGTGTAAAGTTTCGCCTTTGAACTTTGAAAGTTAATTCCTCACAAATGTAACAGAAAATATCAGGAATAATAATTCAACGCCTCGGCATATTGACACAGTCTAATGCACACGATTTATAAAAGCAAATCGATAGAGAAGAATAAACTGATCACTTCAAATTTACCTCTCACTTCTGATGCAAATCTATTAAACAAAGCGTTAGGTTCAATTCAAATATATATATCAAAACTGTTTTTCAGCAAATAGCATTACAGAGCTTGTGGTTATTTTTGAGTTGAGGGCAAAACAGATTGCATTATAAAATAAACATATTTAATTAAAAATTCAATAATTTATTATTTAAATTAATATTTATGATTCTTAAAGAGCAAAATTCATTTAATAACAAATAAAATAACGCTTTTGGCTCTACATATCAACTGTTCTTGCAAAAATAAAGCGCTAGCTAATGTAATTATGTTTACTTAAAAAATGCTTACGTAGCATTTTCTGCATTAATGTTGTATATACCAATTTATAGAAAAAATGGTTATCTTGAAAGAACTACATTACATTAGAATCAACATCAGGTTTACTCCCGCAAAAAAAAAGTTTTTTTTTGAAACCTGTGTAATTAATAGATTCTATTTTTCAAAGGTCTATCTTATCTCAGTAAAATATAAATATTTGTTCAATATTCCTTTAAAGAGAATATATATACATTTAAATAAATTATACCAATATTATCAACATTGATATTTACCATTTCGTAAAGAGAGAAATATTTTTATCTGTGATCTAAATATTCACTGTTTAACTTGAGCGCTTGCGTAGTGAAAGAGATAACCGACTCTACTGGTGGTCGATAATTACTAGGCTAATTGGAAACTAAGCCTTTTTTGTTGAGGTAATTTGCCTACGACCGCAAATTTATCCATATGACGCTAGCATATTTAGGTGTTTCAGCTAAGCCCAGAAAATTGAATAGTGTACTCTTATATAGTTGAGCAAGATTCAAAGTTAAATGGTGCATTAAACTTGCCTATTACGCGAAATTTTCAATATAAAATTAGTTTATACATCGTATTTATTTCCTATAAAAGTAGAATATAAATTAATTATTTAATTGGATAGTTAATGGTATTTTTAATTTCCCTAATTTATTTATATTCGATTCACTAGAAAAAGTCACGTAGATATAACAGGAAAGACAAATTTGAGGATGATGAGCCGATTCATTTTAATAAAAATCATTTAGAAGCCATGTTTACATAAATATAAAAGAGATGAAAAAAAAAAGAGAAATTTGATGAGTAAGAAATTATCAAAATTATATATATAACATTATTATGATTAAATAGTATATTTTCCGTCAAAAGGTTGGTTATAATAGTCGCCATATGTTTTAATAGCAAAAGTAGTTAAAGGTAAACCCAATGCATCAGCTTTTCACAGATTCTGGAAAACATTACAGACAATAAGCGCAATACGGTTGATGGGTCCATCTGGAAGAAAGGTCGATGTTAATATCCACTTTCTGTAAATATCTGCTATGTTTACTTCTGTTTACCCATCAGAGAGAATTCCTGTATGGGACGAGTATCCTTAATAAAGGCGCTTTTTGTTGTTCTAATTAAATAATAAAAAATATATTCAGTTACAAAGTTACTTCTCTATGGGAGCGGTAACCGACAACTTTAAAATTTGCTGTTATCCACATGGACCGTGCGTATTTTGCCCAAGTATTCTCTCAGCATCATGAAATTGGTTTTCAAGACTATTCCTTTTTCTTTCAACATGAAGAGAGGTTCTGTAGCCAATAGCGTCTGTAAGGACATCGTCATCTTGGAGGAAAGTCTTGACTTTGACACGGCGGTGGAATCCTGGAGTCATTCAATGAAAATGTACTTCGCATCACATAAAGCCTCCAAGAATTATCTGCGATATTCAGTTCTTCTTTGTTAATCCACCTAATATCTCTACCAAATTGTCACGAAGAAATATGAGGGTGACAAGGCAATTTATTTGGATTGAAATAATTCAAGCCTTGCTCCCATAAAAATATAGGCAAAAAGAGATATTTGCCGAGTAACAAAATATCTAAATTAATTTTCTGTTTACTAATCATAAAATTCGTCTGTTACAAAAGTAATATGAACTCTTAAACGCATTTTCATAATATTCTCAATACATATTGTCACGGAGGAAGAACAGGGTAACTTGTTTAAAGAAGAATATATTCAGATCACTTACACATGGAGACCATGATTTCAAGCTAATGGTCCCCGTCAGTCCAGTACGGGCTTTGACATTTACAAATGACTCACGAAAGCTTCAGAAATGTCAAAGGAGATGTTTAGGTGACAATTCTGAAGATATCACGAATCCCATGTGATTCTCATTAAATCTCTCCAAATGGACTTTCTGAATTTATCAAACCTAACGTTGTAGCTTGGTCACCGTTTGAGTCTGCTAGTTTGTATAAATGATTGATAGATAGCTCATTATTAATACGTCTTTTTGACTGAAGAGAGAATCTTTCTACTTTCATAGATATTTTACACACACAAAATATACCTTAATAAAATCAATAAAGCATCCAGGGCTAAGTTCCTTGTATGACCTTTTATTTTTTAACCTTTCGGACTTATCAGTCCTTTGACGAGAGTGATTAAATAAATAGACACCAACGTATAGGGATATATATTTATGGAATTTTTAAACTGTACATCATTATCCAGTACACAAGTTACCTATTAAAAAACAAAGAAAATTTCGAAAATTATCAAAATACATAAAACAAAATTTTAATGAAATCATGAACTAATATTGTAAAGAATATTACCTATAAAATATTGTCATATAGCTCTCCAACTCCGGTCACAAGAAGCCCCATGGGACACGTCAATCATCCCTGGACTCCGGGGTGGGGGGCCACAGGTGTGAGGGGTTCTCGGAATCTTATAAGGAAAAAAGGGACGCCTCGGTGGCTGACGACGCTCATTATTATTATCTTTACCTTGGGATAAGTTGTGATATAATATGACTCTCTCTCCCTATAAATACCTCTTATATATAATTTTATTGGAGAACTAAACGGTAAATACCCTTTATAATAAATCAATTATCCCCAAATTTGCCCTTGCTTTATTTATCTCCGCGACAATATACTCCCTATAAAGTTTTCATAGATATTTCGTCTATTGAATTGGCCATTTTCTCTCCCAGAAAAATCTCAAATTTTCAGCGATCAAAAATAAATTAATTTTTTTTTTATAAATGGAATTTGTCAATAATTGGCAGTTTAATAAGAAAACGGGAGCCCAATTCATTTCAAAACAATAAATTAAAAAGGTTGTTGCTTTTTAATTATTTTTAAACATCACCAAAACGTAATTAGGTATTATTTTTCATTCACACAAAAAGTGTTGTAAATATTTCAAAGAGATAATTATCTAGATATCCATATAAAAATATATTTAAAAACCTAATTATTCTCAACTGATTTCAATGAATAGTTAATTCGTAAAATTCAAATTATTTCAGATACGTGTCAAAAACATACCTATTTGATATAAAGGACCTTTTTTTCTCAAATACTCTAAATTTAGCAATCAAAACATTATTTTTTTTTCTGTAATAGTTACAATTAATTCATTTTTAATTGTTCAATATTTTTTTCCGAGAATAGCTTGCATTTAAATAGTTTATATAAATAATTAGTGTATTTTAATTAGAGATTTTTTAGATTCAAATTGTGTCCTTTGAATAATTAAGAAAATAGTCGAATTCCTTTAAATCATGTATTATTGAAATTTAAGCTATTTCTTCTGAACAAAAATAGATTCTGTATTTTATATTTAGTATTTGAATTTTCACCATGTGAAGGTTTGTTTTTGAATCCAAACGATTTACAAAATCAAGACACAAATATTTTAAAAAATCAAAATCATCAGAATATATTTTCAATTAACCCTCTTTCCTGAGATAATGGTTATTAAGCCTTGAAATATAAGGTTGTCAAAAAGTTCGTGTTTATTTTCAAACGTTGTTTTTCTTATTACTTGGCGAATAATATTATTACGGCGAATACATAATAATATATAATACGATTACTTTATACATAACCGCGAATAATATTATGGCGCATATATAATGGTATTATTTCAATATCGCGCCTGGTTGATTAATAAATTAATAAAAAAATAATAAATTGGCATTATCAATTTTTTTTGCAAGAGTTTATGAACTTGTGAGACAACCTTGTATTTGAGTTTTTCATAGTTAATTTTTATTATTGTTGGTCAAAATTCCTTTATACGCCAATTTTATTGTGAGAAAGCTGAAAAAAACTTTTTTTAAAAATATTTTATTACCAATAACACACAAAATTTTAAAGAAATATATTTCGCATTACACTCTCTATTCCAAAATTTAAGCACGAAAACAAAAAGTGCAAATTTATTAAACAAAAGATCAATTTTGTTTGAATAATAGGAAACAATATATGGAAACAAAGTAGCGATAAAGAGCAAAGATGGAGGAACAAGCCCGCCATTCAAACGATACAACCGAGCAATCTCTTCCCCAACAAGAGACAATATTTGAGGAGGAGGAAACGCCGCCCCAAGTGACCTCCGCAGACCCGCTAACACTGATCGCCAACGCCAGGAGCAAGCTGATCACCCCAACGACACAGCCGAAAATCCTGCAAGACATGGAAACCGAGGAGCGGAATGGCGCAAAC
This sequence comes from Cordylochernes scorpioides, assembly GCA_030710605.1. Classification (NCBI taxonomy): domain Eukaryota; kingdom Metazoa; phylum Arthropoda; class Arachnida; order Pseudoscorpiones; family Chernetidae; genus Cordylochernes; species Cordylochernes scorpioides. The sequence continues at coordinate 41,915,212 of CP092874.1, forward strand.
CCGGTAACAAGTTCCCCACCTTCGGCTTGACATCGGGACAATGTTCAAGGCGACAAGCCGCAATCAACTTTACCGAAGCTACAAGCTTCTACAAGCCCTACATGAAGCGCTTTCCACGTCATCAGGGCAGCAACCAAAGACCAACTCTCTTGACTGAATGATCATCAAAACTGTGAGTTTTTAAAAAAACCTACGTAACTATCTCCTCAAGATCACAACGTGATATCCCAAATATTTTGTGTTTATTTTCACCTTAATCATTTTAAAGTCAATTTTTTACCTTTTTTATATAATCTTTAATTCAATTTTTAAATCTTTTACACTCTCATTTATCAATTTTTACTTTATTTTTAATCAAATTATAAATTTTATTTCATTACTTTTATTTTACTTTAAAAAATCGCCCATCACACATTGTTATCAACTTACTAATTTTACATGTATATCATAATTCTAAACTTATTTTTTTTCTTAATATATTATCTTTATACCAAAATACCAATTTCTTAACCAAATACTTAAAAAATTTTAAAAATCATTGTCATGTTCACCATTTAATGTAAACGTCCCAATTCAAATTATTTGTCACTCTCACAACATTGCCCCATTACAAGGATAATTCTCGCACCACCATAATCAATGAAAAGATAAAAAAGCAATTTTTAAATATGAATTAACATTTCAGAAATCTATTATTTCTCTCCTGAGAGAGAATATATTCAAAACCGTAACTATAAAAAGTCTATCCTCCCCAAAAAAAGTTTAAAATAAAGATCCCGTCCACTTCCCCACCAGTGGATAAATAAGGTTACCGCCTACCTAACTTATTACTACCGTTTTATTCCAACATAGTAACACACCCTCGCCCCTTCCTTTTACATGCGTAATTCATCACAACACACATCTCTAAAAAACTCAACAACACCCTCACACATAACTTTCTCCAATTGGCAAAAATTAATAGCATGCTACTTAACAACAAATCCAATCTCGATCCACACGAGCTCCTTAACGTCGCCACTAAACATACAACACAATTTTCGCATTAAACGTGCAACATCACTAACAATCTAAAAATTCTCGATATGTTTCGTACAACCACCTCCCATTTCTCTAGTAAATTTGTTATTTATGGTGAAACAGGTTAGATTTTGTACCAAAACAATGATTTCACCTGACACCTTTTCATTCAAATCACTTTTACTCACTCGTGTCACACAGCGCAACACAGCAATATTTTTCTCACTTAACAGGTCAAAAAGCCTTCACGCCTGTAACACATTTCACCTCAAAGCGTGTTCACGTCGAAAGTCAAACCTTTCACATAGCTAACCTAATCACTGTGAAGAACATTTTTACTTAGTCCGCAACAACGTCGAAACACAAAGGCACGAACACCGAGAAAACCATATTTTTCAATATACCAGAAATAGAACCCCGACGATTTCAGTGAAAAATAGGAAGTGAACGCCTTTTATGACGTCACTTCCCCAAGTCCCTACTATTTCAGTCCAGTCCCTCCGTTTCATGTTTGGACAATGTTCTCTCTCCCCGCTCGTATTTCATACCAACCATTTATATTGCTTCACGAATCTCATCAGCTTCCTAATCACATCACACACAATATATATTAAACATTTTACATTTTAATTGATTTCACAATACAAGTGATTCTATAATCATAATTCACTGTGCTTCTAAAAACACGGCGTCTAGGCAATTTTCATCATTCAACTACTAGACAAAAAAATATGTATAGCTGCCAAACCGTTGTATATCACAATTATGCTATCACCAACCTGACCCCATTATTTATAAAAAGCTTTACTAACAATAACCAATTTAAAAAAAAATGGTTGAGTCTGATGTAGACATTATAACGCAAAAAAGAAATCCTTCTCTCTACATACCACCATTTGTGGTACGACATACATTTCACATATTCCCAACTTCAGGGAGTAATAAAAACACCGATGTTTACCATTTTGTTCAATTTTCCACTACACAACATTTATCTAATTATATTATAATAATCTTCAATTATATATTCTAATTTTTGTATGAAATATTGGATTTTATTTTTACTTTTCAATTATATAATCAATTTTTAATCCACAATTATAAAAAACCTTAATCAATTTCCCTTTAAATTTCATAATATTATTTTAGTATTACAAAACATTTATTTGCTTTAAAAATAATTTTAATTCTTAATTATTATATCTTTTATTTATTACATTTTTGATTTGTCCACTTAAAGTTTATTTACCCACAATCATATTTCTATATTTCCATTCATTTTATATTTGTTTAAATACCTTTATTATAGGACAATGTTTATAATAAATTTGCTTACAACAATCATATTCTCTGACCACACTTCAGTGTACTTTACACTATTTATTTCAGCCACTGCTTCACTTCATCGTAGAGAAACGACAGCACTGGTTGACATATTTTTTTTTATTTCGTATTTCAACAAACTCTTTGAACACAGTTCCCCAGATTTAAAAATCCCAACTACTGGCCTGAACACGTTTCAAAAGTTTATTTCAATCATCCGCAAAACACAATCACCAACGCATGCACAAAGCGTTCAACAACATTCAACTTTTTTTTTCAACTCTAGCGGACCACAATCAACCTTTGATTTCAAGTCGAGTCAGATCACCTACTGTCGCTACAACAATTCTACTTATCGCTTGGCTTTACATAACCCCTTTCCCAATGATATTAAAAAATAACTTTTTTTTCAACAACTTACAAACAAATAACCCTACAATTGTGACAAAGCACTTTTACCCTTATATAGGATCGCAAGTGAAGCATTGCCTAGGAAAAAGCTCAAGTCTATATCTTCGCTTTGCACCCGGATCTAAGCATTTGGTTGCATGTGTAATACCAACAATGGCATAATCTTTAACCCCTAACTCTTTCCAACGCCCACCAATAATCTCTTAGAATCTCAATTTTTTTTTCATTTTATCATCATTTATTTTAATCATCATTTTTTTAATCAAACAAAAGTTTTATCTAAATTTCACTTTTTTATAATCAATATTATAACTTTTTGATTAAACATAACTTTTATTTTTATTATTTTCAGATATATTCAAACAAAGCATCTTGTCATAGCCCTATTCAACCCTCACAGTTTAAATTAATTAAAAGAAATTTCAATTACTTACCTGTGTTAGAGAGGCTCTAACCGTTTAATGCCGGATAAACCCTTTTACTCCCGGGGCCCATCTATGGTAATTCAAACCAACTACTCCAAAATATAACAAGAATTTCATGTTGTGAAATAGAAACACATATGTAAATGATTATACTCATGATTGATATGTGTCATTACATCATCATATGTAATGTACTTTGTACAAACTGAGAATAAATAAATAAAACTCTGTAATAGATTAAGATTAATGAAAATATTTGCTAAAGCCGATGAAATAGGGTGCCCATCATGAATCAAATTGATCAAATTGTTACAGAATCAAAATATTTAAAAATAATTTCATGGCAAAGATATATAGATGACATTTTTTTGTATAACTGAATCAGAAATTTTAATCTTTCTAATTTTTTTAACAATCTAAAATCATTTCTGAAGTTAACACAGGAAATTAAAAAAAAAACAATTCTCTGGCATTTATAGATATTAAAATTAAGAAAAAACTAAATAAAATTGAATCTAGTATTTATAGAAAATCCACACACACTTTATTCAACTGTAAATACAAAGCGCGATGTCCCGCCAAGGACACTGGCGCCCAAAGGAAAGCAACACAAGAGAGAGAGAGAGAGGGAGAATCTATTAACATATGCTTAAGGCATTTACCATATTCCTGAAATTGATTTCAAACAAGCATACCATATACATAGGTAATTTAGTTTAAACACATCTCAAAATGAAGAAAAAAGGAAAATAATCATATATACAGCACATAGTTAATTATACCTAACACATGAGATTATTTAAAATCTTTGATATATATTTACAAAATCTATTGAATACAATGTATGAATCCCTGCTGGATATCAGTTCTCTTGGATCTGTACAGAGAATACCGTTATTGAGTCTGTAGTCTTGAAATGCTGGGCACTTAAGTAAAAGGTGAGTAGAATCTTGAATGCGGCATCCACAAAAACAGCCCGGATCCTCCGATGCATGGATTCTTTCCAGAAAACTTCCGAAATTACCATGGTTGGTTACAAATTGTGTGTTGTGGAAATTAGGGCGAAAATAACTTGGAATACCCCGGTTGAAAAAACTTGTAAATGTCTCGTTTGTATTATTCAGTAAGAGCAGCATTCTTTCGTCTATATAGGATTTAATTATAAAGGGAATATCGATGTTGTATTTTTGCTTGTCCTCGAACGATAAGTTATTTAAGTCATATTTCATATTTTTTGCTTCAATGTAATCTGCAATCAATGGAACCCTAGCCAAACTGTGAACACAGTTGTACGAAGTTGTCTTGTATGCTCGAATGCTCCATATTAATATCTGATATTGCATTGAGTTTAATTTTTGTATCGATATTTTGTTTAAAAATTTGAACCATATTTCTGATCCATATGTTAAAGTTGATTCGAATAAAGATTTATACAATGTAATTCTTTTTTGGGAGCTCAAACCCCATGATTTGCTGCACAGAGAGAATAAAAAATTTTTATTCTTAGAGTTCTGCTCACTATTTCCTCTATATGAAAAGCAAAATTTAATTTGTTTTTTATTCTATGATTTGCAATTGTTATTCCCAAAATTTTTAATTTTTGTACTGGTGTGAAATTAATCCACTCTTAAATTTAACTGGGATCTTCTCTTTATTATGCAAATATAAAATGTTTGTTTTTTCGGAACTGATTTCTAACTTGTTCTTAATACACCACATTTAGATAGTATTTATTGCTTCCTCTATAACTGTTTTCAGTGATGTTAGATCTTTATTCCAGCATATGATCGAAATATCATCCGCATAACAAATCAACTCACTATTGGGCACCTGAAAATTCAACAGCAAATCGTTCAACAAAATTGTCCATAGAAGTGGAGAAAGCGGACCGCCCCGAGGACACCCCTTAGTAATTGGCTTTGAAGTTGTTAGATTGTCGTAACTGAATGAAATGATCCTGGAATTTAAATATGATTGTAGAATTTTGATCAGTTTTTCCGGTAAATTGTCTGAATCTATTCTTTTGATGATCGCTGGCCACCAGGCATTATCGAAAGCCCCCGAGATATCTATTGTAACTAGTGCAGACAGTTCTTTTTGCTTATGCTCCATTAATACATCGATTACAGTATTCAAAGCAGTGATAGTTGACTTTGACTTGATAAATCCGTGCTGCCTCGAGCTTAACAGATTGTTTTGAATATAAAATTCATATATTTTATTTTTGAGAATTTTTTTCTAGAATCTTTGAAAAATTGGATAATAAAGATATCGGACGGTAGCTTTTAGCTGATTCATAATTGGTTTTGCCGGGTTTGGCTATTATTTTGAGTGCTGCTGTTTTCCTTTTTTTGGGAGGTATCCTATTTGAATACATTTATTAAATATTGAGTGTAAAATCGGAAGTATTAGTTGAAAAGCATTCTTTATCATATTATTAAAAATATTGTCTGGACCAGGAGCTTTATTTACATTAATTTTGTCGATTAGCTCTTCTATTTCTTTCTTATGAATATTGCATGAGTTGGAGTTTGTAAAATTCGGTGTATAGTTCCTTATTGATGTACTAGACGAATGGCCCGGGCAACGCCCGGGTTTTACCCGAGTGCGTATATATTTTAAAAACGTTTTAATTCAAATACTATTCGTTACAATTATAAATTGGCGCCGTGGATGTCTCTCTTGTGAAACGTCCCACCCCAAACTGTGTGTGTCTTGAAAATATAAAAATAAAAATGTGAATTTTCATAAAGATTTCATCATGTCGATTTTTTTTTTGCATTTATATATTAACTTTATGAACGGAAAAATATGTCCAGGGTAGCCTAGTGGTCATGTCATCTGCCCGGTAAGCAGAAGGTCGTGGGTTCGATTCCCATCCCTTGACACTTTTTTTATTTTATCCATTCTGACCAAAATCTATCCGTGAACTTCACACAGTGAACTTCACACAGACAGAATAAGGCAATTATATAAGTAGATGGTGAGCAGTATCCGATATAGTTGTATCACCAGGAATTAGTTCATTAATCAGATCTTTTATTAGAGATTCTTTAGAATCTACTGGTGCCTGTTCAATTATTGGTAATCTCTTTTGTTGATTAGAGGAACTAAGTTTTTTTAAGGTTCTATAGGCGTTTCCAAACGGATTATTAGATCTATTTTATTCTATAAAATCTCGCCAACTATTCCTCTTAGCTTTTCTTATACTGTTTTTATATTTATTTCTGACAGACTTATATTCATTAACACTAATTGCTTTATGATGAAAGTGTAGATTTCTCACATAATGAAAATACTTTTTCTTTTGTTCTAATTCTTTGTTCCACCACTTGATCCCGGTATCGAAAGTGAAGTTGGAATATTTCACCTCCAGTGTTTGATATGCAGCTTTCAGAATTATATCCGTTAGCCTGTCAACTACCATGTCAATATCAGTTTCTTTTTCGACCTTTTTTATATCGTTTTCCAATCTTCTTACTTCCTGTTTTGAAATTGTATTTGAAAACAGTAACCAATCTGCTTTCTTTTCGCTAAATTTCCAAGTAGATTTTTGTTGATTGTTTGTAATATCTAAGTTAACATTCATATCAAATGAAACTGTCACATGGTCGGAAATATTGGTTAATTCAAAAGTTTGCCAATTGTTCACCAGTTTCAATGAATGTCTATTTGAAATGGTGAGATCTATTATGCTTTTATTATGACAGGTAGGAGTTTTGTTATTGTGAATAAATAGATTATATTCATTAATAATAGGTTGCATTTTATATCCGTTAGAGTTTGTAATTCTATCGAACCAAACCGGGTGACGGGAATTGAAATCCCCACAGAGGACTAGGGGAGTACTCTCGAAGCACAATGGAAACTACTTAAATTTCAATTCTTTCGGCCAAATCATCATAAAATTTCAGTGGTAGACACTATCTCTAAAAGATTAACAACACATTGCTCAATAAAAAATGATGGAGAAAAAATATGGAGAGAAAGAGAATTTTTAGAGACCTAAAAAACAATAATAACCCTGATAAATTAAAAAAAAAAACACCTTTTTACACCTAAATTTGTACAATCAAGCAACAGCTCTGATCAATCAAAATTATTGCACCCTCCCTTACAGCTACGGCTCTGAACGCATTGCCAGAGTCTTAAAGAGAAACAATACAATTGTTACATATAAATCTTCATTCAATTAGAAAAAATTCCTACGCCACCCAGACACCAAACAAATTAGAAAACAAAAACAACATTATTCACAAAATAACATGTAATGATTGCCCCGCCAAATACACAGGAGAAACAAGCAAGCCTCTAAAATATCGCATCAATCAACACAAATCTGGTTTAAGAAATTACAATCCATTATCACTCCTTGTAGACCACGCTTTGAAAAACAAGAACACACCGGATTTGATAAAACAGATATTTTATACCAGAACATTAATTAAAAATTAACACAAAGCAATAACGCGCCATCTATACATATAAAATAATATGATTTAAAAGCGCGAATGTTTCTTTTATACATAAAACGAACTTCTACTGTCCTTACTGCGATGAAAAAATATATTGGGAGGGCTTGGCTCATCAGTGGTGAACCCTCCCAGCGGTTTCGCCAATTTAATCCACCAGACCGCTTCTCAGAGCTCTAATACTGTATTGGTCATTCTGCTTTTATATGCTACACTGAAGGATGGAATCTTAGAAATGGTTTTCAAGTAAACTATGGACATAAGCTTATAGGACAGTAGAATTACATTCAAATATTTGCTTCGAGCAATGCTCTTCAGCAAACTATAAAGACAAGGCCAGTTAGGAATAAATTAACACAAAGCAATAACGCGCCATCTATACATATAAAATAAAAGGATTTAAAAGCGCGAATGTTTCTTTTATACATAAAACGAACTTCTACTGTCCTTACTGCGATGAAAAAATATATTGGGAGGGCTTGGCTCATCAGTGGTGAACCCTCCCAGCGGTTTCGCCAATTTAATCCACCAGACCGCTTCTCAGAGCTCTAATACTGTATTGGTCATTCTGCTTTTATATGGTACACTGAAGGATGGAATCTTAGAAATGGTTTTCAAGTAAACTATGGACATAAGCTTATAGAACAGTAGAATTACATTCAAATATTTGCTTCGAGCAATGCTCTTCAGCAAACTATATCATAATTCCATTATTGATTAGAATACTCGATATCAAAGAATTCTAACACGTATTTTATGCAAATTAGCCGGTCAAGCAATGCTCTTTTTGCAGTCAGTGCATAAATATCTTGGATGTTGTTAATATGGGGTGTGATCGCCTTTAACTGATAGACAGGCTCTACATCGGTGAGCCATACTAAGAATTAGGGAGTTTATCAGCTCCTGTGGAATCAACGCCCACTCTTTTGTTAAGGCTGTTTCTAGCTCATCAGTGTTTCTAGTAGGGGGTTGGAGGGATGAGATCCGCCGTCCTAGGTTGTCCCATACATGCTCAATGGGATTTAGGTCTGAGGATCGAGCTGGCCAATTCATCCGAGCAATTGCATGGTTTTGGAGAAAAGTGTCGACCACACCAGTCCTTTGTGGACGGACATTTTCATCCATTAGAAGAAAGTTTTCTCCCATTTCCAATGCTTGAGGCATCACATATGCTGCCAAGATCTCTTCCCGATACCTCTGTCCAGTCAGGGTTCCTTGCCGAAAAATATGGAGTACTGTGCGACCGCCCAAGAAGATTCCAGCCTAGACCATAAAACCTTGGCTTCTGTAGGGATCCCTTTCAACCATATTCCGGGGATTATTTCTGGTTCCTACCTCTCTCCAGACAAAGACACGACGAGAATCGCTGTTTAGAGAGAATTTGGACTCATCAGTGAACCTTACACGCCACTATTCATCTGGATTCCAGGCGACATGTTGTCTGCACCAAAGTTTCTTTGCTCTCGTTTGAGGTGGTGTCAATGGCACACAAATTATGGGTCGTCGAGCATAGAGGCCCTTCTTGTGAAGCCTCCTGCGTATTGTATCAGTTGATACTAAGACTTCTGTAGCTGCATTGAGGTCACTTCGTAGTTGCGATGCTGTCATTCTTCTATTACGACGCACAAGGAGATTCAAATAACGGTCTTGATTTAACGTTGTGACCCTTGGCCGTCCTTCTCCCTGTGTTTTGACAACATTAGCTGTCGTTTGAAATTTTTTCCAAATTCTTGAGACAACGTTTCTTGTCACTCCAAGCCATCTTGCTACTTTTGCCTGTGATTGGCCTGCTTTTCCATCCTTCCAATAACTTGCCATTTTTTTTTGTGATAAATGTTGCCTATAAGCCATGAAAACTTTAAAAAACAAAAGGGTTCAATAAAAATCTAGTTGAGCGTAAAATTAGGACGCTTTGAGAAAGACTCAGGCACGTGCTGGAGGCGGAGTCAACGTAGACGGTGCCATTTTGCATATTGGGAACAACTTCATTTGTTTTTCTGTTTTACATACTTTCTTAATTCATGGAAGCTTCTGAATATACCAAAACTCGATATATATATCCCTTAATATAACTTTTCTTTTTCTTAAACATGTGTTGTTCCTTTAATTTTGCGGACCAGTGTATACAAAATATGGGGTGGTAGCAAATAGAAACGGTGTACATTATAATAAAAGGTAGGATCGTTTAAGGTATCGGCTTCAACTAATTAGAAGATATGTGACATATACTGAAAGTGTCATTATTATACAGTTTAAAATATACTATATATATGTCGTAAACCCGGGTAAGCCAACAAGTGAGTTGGAAGCAGTCGGGGTTGAGTGGCAAGGCGTGCAGAGTGGTACGTCCGCACCGGACAGTAACGACAAAGTTTGGAATCAAAAGACGCTCTCTTAGTACGTCTCACGTGGCACCAGGACCAGGGGAAAGTTGAGGAAACAGAGGATTAACAGAGGAAAGCTCGGCGTCCTGCATGAAGCCGCGGAGGCAGGGAGGAACCAAAACGACGGCCATGAGGGCCGCCGTGAGATGACAACGGACCTAGACTGAGCTCCCTGTCCGAAAATATCCACTGTAACCTAACTAACTGTCAACATCCGGACCAACGCCCCTTCTTTGTCCCTCTCTAGATCCCCCGGGTGTCCGGTGGCAAGCTGGTGTCACTTTGAGACGACTAGAAAAGACGTCATACTTTATTACTTACATATCACATTGTTTAAATTACGATAGAATGTGCATCCGGTGATAAAGGTTTGATTAGGGGAGTGAAATAAAATGGAGCGAAAAGCTAGCAAGCCTATTAAATGGAAAATAATTTGGGGCACAAATAAGTTACTAGAATAAAAATAAAGATAAAGGGGAGTATAGTGGTGACACACTGATATAATATTATAAAACTACAAAAAAATATATAAGGAGTACATAGGAAGGATAAATTTAAAGTAAACACACAAAATAGCGAGGGTAAATATTTAGGAAGGTTAGGTATACTATTTACAGTTTTTTGTTACTTAAGGTGCCATGAGTATTTACAACATAGTTTCAGGGATGTATTACAGCAACGAGGAGAAGTAGAGATAATAAAAGTAATATAAAATATAAAATAAAATTGACTGAAGCAATAGGTTTGGGATAGGCAGTGACACAGTGAAGGGTAAAAGAAGAGGGTCTGAATTGGTTTCTGCAAAGGACATCTCAGGAGTCCTGCCCTGCACTACGAGCTTAGAAGCGAAGTATTGTTTGCAGGGATCAGAAATATCAAGATGCCCTGTAGGTAGCATTAGATCAGATGGGCAAAAGGCGTGAAGATCGAAGGAGAAGTAGGTAATGGGAGAATATGGCAAAGAAAAGCTGGCTGAGAGAGGTTAAAAAGAGATGGAGGCTCAAGGGCTGCGCTGCTGTCGGTGATTGAGCTCGACCAGATGAAAAATAAAAGAAAAATGAGTGGGCGTATCATGCTGATGATGGCGATGGGTCGAGCGTGAGAGAAAAAAAAATCTCGCTGGTTACCCAAGCTCTCCGTGTGGAGTTAACATGAGGAGGAAGATTGTACCAGGTCAATAAATCATTTTAAAAAATAACATATCACACGGCAAAAAACACTATGGAAACTTAAAAAAAACTTGGTTGTGAAGTTTTAGATCATCCTTGCCTATAGTCCTGATCTTGCTTCTTGTGACTTTAATCTTTTTACACACCATAAATCTGCTCTACGTGGACAAAGTTTCTCGACGAATTTGGAGGTGGAAAAGTTGGCCCAAGATTGGTGCAGGGAACAACCGCAAATCTTCTTTTCTCAGGAATTTAACAAGCTAGTAAAAAGATTGAATATATGCATTGAAAAGGACGGTCATTATGTAGAAAAATAAAAGGGTAAGTTTACACTCCTTTAATTTATTTTATGTGGAGACTATCCTAAAACTTTTGACTCACCCTCTTATATGTTTCTCATAAGCTCATTTGAACCGAACGTTGCTCGATAAACAATATTATTTTTTTCGTATTAAAACTAATTTAGCTAAAATATAACTAATTATAATGTATATAACTAGCTTTTCTCAAATATAATTATTTTGTTTAGTGTTAAGCATATAAAACATAATTTTAGGCGCTTTATAAGAAAAATATACATAATTTTAAAAAACTCCCAATTTTTTTCTGAATTTTCCACAAATGTACAAAAATATATTTTTTATTTAGTTAAAATTAATTTAAATGATGTGATAAGAAACATTAATCTCTCTTCGTTTTAATTAATTTATAAGTTGATGTGTGTATTAAAAACCAAACAAAGTTTTCAAAATCATAACAGAAGATAAATTGGGGGTGATGAATTGAGGTTTAATCTTTTATTGACTTAACACTTGTGGCTGTGTTTAAAGAAGTGTGAAAGAAATGATTTTTCTTTTATCGAAAAACGATTAAAATATTAATTTTAATTTTAGAATTTTTTTATCTTCTTCGACCAAATGAAATCATTTTTCCAATAATTGATTTTTCACTTTTCCTTTTTCGTGGCTTTTTTTTATTGCACATGCGCAGACTCTTGTAAGGAAACCGGAAATCCGGTTGGAAGAACTTCGTCATTTCCTTTTTGGTTTAATTCAACGGGGTTGAGATAATCTTTTGGTGAAAGAATGTCTGTTTTTTTTTTACTTGTGGAAATTAAATTGTACCAATCACGTTTTATGTTGACTTCATATTATTTTAAAGAAACTTTTTTTATTATTTTTTTTCCGAAATACTTCAAAGTAAGTTCATCTTCTGCGATAAAACTATTGAATCATCGTCTGATTCCATATATAAAATAGAGAGAGAAAGTTTCATATATATATTTTAGGATTTATTGAATTCTTGTTAGTTAATTCTAAAATTTCAATTAATTGACATTTTACGATAGTAAAAGTATGCGAATTGTTGACATTGTATAAATTTTTTAATGAAACTGATTCCAAGAATTATTAATTGAACATTATATTTATTGATTTACAAGAGAGAGAACAATATATAAAAGGGAAACTAATATTAAACAAAGGAACTTTTTTTTTTCGGTTAGCGCCTATTTACCTGTAAGCTTACACACACTCTGTGGAACACATTTAATTAATATACAGGGTGATCCAAAAGTCCCGCACAACTTTAAAAATTAATAACTCCGCGAATATTTGCGCTAGATAAATGCGGTAACAACCATTGTGTTCAGGATGCGATGGAATTATTTATGGCAAATAATGAAAAATTCGAAATTGATTTTAGTTACAACTTTATTCGCTAGATGGCGCTCTACCAGAATCAGAGATTCAGCGGCCAAATTGTTTGATAGATTGAAAAATATAACTGAACGACACGTATTTTTCCTCTTTGAATAACAGGAAAGAACCCTAATAATATCAAATGATAAATTAATTAAACACCATTTCGCCAAAAGTTAGAAGAATTGGTTGACGATTTTTAAATACAATCTGAGATATGTAAAATAGGCATATGCAAATTAAAACATGTAGCGAAAAATATTTTTATTTTAGATGTAGTTTTGTGAAAGAGATTGAATGTTTGAAAAACACTGCTGATATCAATACACGATTTTTTGAAATGTTAATATAGTACCAAAAATTATGATGGCATTACTAGTAGGATTTCTTGCTATAAGGAATGTGTAGTTTCTTGACTAATTGGCGATACTTGATTATTTAACTGGATATATGTCATGATCAAACAAATTAAATATAGAGGGGAGTGGCAAAATATGTTTGTCGTACTTTATTCCAAATATCCTATGGGCTTGTCAAATGTTATCATTGTTTATTATACTGTAAACATTTTTAAAATGTGTCCCCTCAAATAAAAATATTTTTGGATAGACCTTCTGCATTGAATAACGTGGTAGTGATATCATTTTGTATTATTTTTTGCGCAAAATTTCTAAAGTTGGGGGATACAGAGAATATTCTATTTCTTCTAATGAGCGAAAAGCGATAAACTTAACATAAGGGGTAAAATTGTGTATACCAGTGTTATTCGAGAAGTTATAACACTTTGGCCTGCACGACATAATATAAGATGTGGGCAAATGACAAACAAAAAAATTACTGTTCACAGAAAAAAAAAAGAGTCAAGATGTGAGGACAGCATTTATTATTCCCATAACCCAAAACAAAGAGCTGCAAAATATAACACATGAGGTAACTGCCTTCTCTCTTGTATTAGGTCACAATCCATGCTCAATGTGGCGCCCTTCATTCTCAAACACCGCCTGCAGACGATAGATGACAGAATGGTCATAATTAAATAGTTGAAATTTATGAAACGTGTCATCTGATAGAAGCCTTCAAAATGGCCAATGTGGTAGGCCGGCATCGATAAATACGCGACTTAATGTACCCCCATAACCGAAATTGTAAGGCGTCAAGTCTGGTGATCTTGGAGGCTACTGGTATATAAAGTGGCGACTTATCAACGAATTTCACCGAACGTATCCTTCAGCAATTGTTTGGCACCGCGGGAGATATGAGGAGGTCCTCCATCTTGCATGAATGTTATTTCCCTTAGTGCTTGTCTGTCCTGCAATATGGGAATAACATTTTCTCTCAAAAGTTGAACATAACGTTCACCAAGTACAAAAACGGTTTTAAAAGTTCTTCCATTTATTTCTCAAAGAAAAATAGCCCAATAATAAAAGAAGAAGTGAACCCACACAAAACTGTAACTCTGGGCTGATGAAGTGGTATTTCTGTAAAAGTCCTAGGGTTTTCTGTTGCCTAAATGAGGCAGTTTTGAATGTTAAATTCTCCCTTTAGATAAAAGTTAGCATCATCTGTTCTTAGAACATTTAACAGCCAGTTTTCATCAATATCAATTTGCCGGAAAACCCATGCAACGAATTCTTGACGCTTCTCAAAATCGTTGACTTTCAACTCGTGAAAACTTTGAATTTTGTTAGGGTATTTTTATAGAAAAATTCTAAATGTGTGTTCTCTCCAAACTGTTCCATACGAAATACCCGTTTGTCGAGAAACTTGTCTAGCACTTACTTCTCCATACGTGGATAACGTTTCAATAACTTCAGCATTCTGCAAAACCGTAACAGCCACTGACTTGCGTGTCGATGGTCTTCCACTCCGAGGTTTTACTTCCAGAGATCCAGTTTCTTCAAAACTTTTAATCAATCGCTTTAGAGAGTAGCAACTCATTGGTCCTTTACCGCTTCGAATACCTTTAAAGGAACGAAACGCTCGTAAAGCTTCAGTGGCAGATTCTGAATCACAATTAAGATAATTCACCAAGAGTGCTTTATCCTGTAGTGACGGCATTCCAGGGGAAAGGGAAGAAGTCCGACCACACCTCCTTGCGGTCCCCCCTGGACCCTTGGACTATTTGACCAAATTCTGGTTCGTTTCCAAGGTGACTAACGTTGCAACGGCACCCATTTTCAAATGAAGAGCAAAACTGATATCTCCAGTAATGCTACAGCGTCTGGGGTAACCGCCGCGTCAGGAGCTGCACCTCAAGCTTATGATGAGAAATCTACTACGAGTATACACTACATTCATTATAAATGGTACCCAGAGGAAAATAAAGAGCTGACTTGTCTTCTCTGTGACAACAATGTACATATTTCTTGTCCTTAGGAGACAAAATTGAATAAGAATCTGAGATTCAATATCAAAGATTATACAACAATACGAAAGGACAGACCGGGAAAATTTGGAGGATGACTTGCCGTTTTGATTAAAACTCTAGGTAATCAAATTTAAGGAAATGCCTATAATCAGAGTAAGCCTAGAGAAAGCATGACAGAAACTCAGGCAATAGAAATCTATCTTACAGATAAAACAATTCCAATCATAAATGTTTATCACCACGATAATACTAGCATCAATACAATCCTGATAGAGACATTAAGTGAAGCGTCTTCGGATATCGTAATCATACTTGGTGATTTTAACGCCGAAAGACAAACTTGGGTATCACCTGTACTGGATAACAGAGGTCAGCAGGTTGAGGACATGCTAACCGACCTCGACCTTACACCTTTAAATAACGAAAAGAACACCTATCTATCCAAGTCCACAGGCATAGAATCCGCAATAGACACCACAGCGATAAATTACAACATCGCACCCACAACACAATGGAAAATTCTGAAAAGTGCAATCAGTGACCACAGACCAATTTTAACAACCCTAAAATTCAAAATTGAGAATTTCCAACAGAATAAAAGAACACTGGGAAAAAAATACAGAAAAGCTTGAAGAACTGTGCAACGAAGAATTAAATCACAGATCGATTGACAAAAAATTGGAAAATTCTCTTCGAACATATCCAAAGCTGCAAAAGTATCGATACCTAGAGGTAGACGCAAAGACCTGTGAATACTTTACTGGAAGGACCACAATATCGTGGCAATGATTGCAGAGAGAGACAATATCAATGAACTTCTTAAAACAAATAAAATAGAAGAAATCATAAAGGAACTCATTGAAATTAGTCACAAAAAGAACAAGAAATTTGGATATTCAAACAAGAGAGAGAGATAAATGGGCAGAATTCTGCGAAAAAAATGGATCTAAAAAAGGAAAGCCATCATTGGAATATAATTAGTGTTATAAAACAATCAAAACCAACACTAATCCTTCAATACTCTAACCGATATGAATAGCGAGAACGAACAAACAGATGGCTGAAATAATTGCTGAATATCTTTCAAGCACTTCCAGACTCAGCTATACGAATGAACGCAGGACTCTAAAAAATAATGTAAACAGGTTAGTTAAATAAGCAAGAAATTATCATCAACAAGATATTTACTCGAGAGATTTCACACTGAATGAGCTAAACTCATCAATAGGAAACTTAAATCCTAGAGGTCACCAGGAGATGGTCTAATCTTTGGTCAAATGATTAAACACTTTGGAGACAAAGCTAAAAATCAACACCTACGAATACTGAAGATTTCATGGCAAACTGGTAAACTTCCAAAGAATTGGAAGATATCAATTATAGTGCCAATACTGAAACCAAACGAATATTCGAAGGAATGCAAGAACTATCGGCCAATTGCTCTTACCAGCATACTTTGTAAAATAACAGAATGAATTATCCACTCTAGGCTCCTAGTCTGGCTCACTAACAATAATAAAATAAACTTCTACCAAACTGCCTATAGATCCAGGCACTGTACAACTTATCAACTGTTCTACTTCTGTCAATCAATAATAGATTTCTAGGAAAAACCGCCAAAGAAGACAACGGCCGTATTCCAGGATATGACCTAACCTTTAATCGAGTGTAGAAATTATTTGAAAGGCTGCACAACATCGGAGTAAGAGGAAAAACCTTAATCTGGATTGCAGACTTCTTAAGGGGAAGAAGGATAAAGGTTCGGGTCATTGGAACATTTTCCAAGGACCGAAGAACATGGTCTGGTGTATCTCAGGGATCTGTGCTCAGTTTTCTACTCTTCTCGCTATATATTAACTGTTGTGTATGTAAATAGATGAAGATTATTTGAATTCTTTAAAGCCTCATTATGTAAAAATATATATGCATATAAATTGGACATTTGTTGTTGGCCATGGTCAAGTTTGAGCTCTTGTACGTCTAATTACGACACAACAAAAGTGGCGACGAGGATGCGCGATCTACAGAGCCAGTAAAAAGCTTAGGAAAACGGCGTCTATGCAAGTATAACAACTACATATTTTGAACTATCTGGATCAAGAAAACAAAGGAGTATAAAAGATTAGCATGACAAGTTCAAAGTTAATAGTACCTTTTAGATGCTATAGCCCAGTGGAGGACACTTCTATCTTTTTGTACAAAAATTTGAGGCTTTCTTTTTGGCATCTGAAGGAAGAGATTAAAGTGCTGATTTTTACCTCGCTACCAGATTCTGAAACTTTGAAGCTGGGAAACGACATTTTCTTCCTGAACTAATGAAGGATCAATCCTATGATACTATCATTCAAAGAATTAAGCTGCATTTGGATCCAAAAAAGAAAGTGATACCACAGCAATGCAGATTTTTAAAGATAATTCAACAGGAAGGAGAATCAATTTCGGAATATCTTAGAGAATTGAAAATATTTAGCAATAAATTGTAATTTCGGCGATATGCTGGGAACCATGATGCGAGACCGTTTTTTTTGCTGGAATTAAGTCGGAAAGCCTGCAAAAGAAGCTACTACAAGAAAACGACGATGTCACCCTGGATAAAGTTTTGCGGTGGCAATCTCGTTCGAACTGGCGGAGATAAATACAAGAGAATTACAAGATAAATTAGTGGCCAAGATATCCCCTGTGAACGGAAAAGATAAAAAGGGTGAGTACAATAATAGTATGGTGCAGCATAGGCCGCGTTATTGCTTTGTGTTAATTAGTAAAAATGTTGAATTCTTATCCTTGATGTTAGAAGGAGCCTCGGCGAAATATACATGTACAGCATGGAAAGGTGCCCTTGATTGATGGGGCAAACTCATCTTTGAAGGACGGCTCTTATACTTGAACTTGACTCTTTGACATATAGGACAAGAAGATATATATTTTCTTATGTCATTCTTCATACCAGGCCAAACAAAGCGTTACTTCATTTTATAATATATCCTCCAAAACCCCGAATGTTCTCCTGATAAGTTCGATGTTCTTTAAGGACAAAATATTTACCCTGATCTTCTCATTTTAAAGGAATACTCTGATGTTCAACAAATAGTACGGTTGATCGCTGGAATTAAGTGTTTCTACAGCCAATCTAGACAGTGCGTCTGCATCGCTGAGCTCCCTGCCAGAACGGTGGTTCACTCTCATTTCGAATGAGCTCAGAAACAGCTGCCACCTCGCGAGTCGATCCCGGAGATGGCCACAGGAAAGTAGCTGTGTTAATGCGCGATAATCCGTGTGGACAACAAGACTTGCCTTCCAAATACCATCTGAAGTGTTTGATAGACTTCAACACAGCAAAGCATTATTTTTCAGTGATGGAATAATTTTGTTCAGACTTGGAAAATGTATAGCAATAATAACTAATCACTCCGAGTTGAAGTGACCTCCTTTTATTCACGTCTCTCTGGTATAGAATAGCCCCTGTTCCATAATATGAAGCATCTGTTGACATTTCATAAGGCAATGTCTCATCCGGGATTGCCAATATTGGTTTTGATGTAATGATATCAATAAGTTTTAAATAGGCCTCTTCACATTCATCAGACCACATAAAACTAGATTTTTTTTTCTTCAGGTTGTCCAACGGTCGAACTATCTTGGCATAGTTTGGTATATAGGCACGAAAATGACCTGTAAATCCAGTAAAACATTGTAGTGACTCAAGGTTATATGGGCGTTTCATGAGTTTAGCCTTTTCGATTACTTCCTTTTTCATTTGCTTCGAGTTACCGTTGATAATTCTACCTAAAAGTTCCACCTCAGATGCACAAATTTGGCACTTGCCCAAGTTAACTGTCATATTATATTTATTCAGTCTATTGAGAACTTTGTAAATGAGGTAAGCACATTAATCAAGGGTTGGGGCGCCACAACAAATGTCGTCAATGTAAACAACCACTCTGAGTTCCAATAAATCAGCCAAAATCTCGCTCATAACCCTTTGAAATCTAGGAGCTGAATTTTTCCACCCAAACGGTAGTCTCTTAAACTCATAAAGTCCATCAGGTGTTACAAAAGCAGAAACTTTCTCGTCGATGTAAACAACCACTCTGAGTTCCAATAAATCAGCCAAAATCTCGCTCTTAACCCTTTGAAATCTAGGAGCTGAATTTTTCCACCCAAACGGTAGTCTCTTAAACTCATAAAGTCCATCAGGTGTTACAAAAGCAGAAACTTTCTCGTGGCTTTGTTTAGACCGACTTGCCAAAACCTATCCTTTAAATCAATTTTTGTAAAGTATCGACAACCCCCAAATTTATTAATGATTGAGTCGATTCTAAGAAAAGGAAAAGGGTCCAAAAGGGTCTCTTTATTCAACTGTCGATAGTCAATACAGAGTCGGTAGGACGAGTCCTTTTTAGAAACTAGAATACAAGGTGATGCGTACTCAAAAGTAGAAGGAGTAATAATACCCCCATCTAGCATATCCTTGATTTTTCCAGCAGTCCATGCTCTCTTGTGATCCGACATAGGGTAAGGTTTGAACGCCACGATGTTATTAATGGGCTTCAATAGAAAGTCGATCTCGTGCAATGGTAATTCCTTTTTGGAGACATTGCAAAGCTTGGGGAATATAGTGATCAGGTCATCACTGGTAAAAATAATTTATTTTGACCGCAAAGACAAGCACTTAATCTCATCAGTCCCAAAGTTCCATTGAATTCGAAGATCCCTCATGGTGGGCTTTCCTATTAACAGTTCGAATGGCATCTCCCTCAATATTGTCGCCGTCATCATTATCTGTTGATCGTCAACCTGAAGTTCCACCTCAATACTCTCAGTAGCTCGGACATAACTTTCGTCAATCGTTGTTATTGTGGTTTTTGATGGATAACTTTTCCATTTATATTTGGCCAAAAGGTATATTCTCATTAGAATGATAGAAGAACCTGGATCCAAGGAGGCAACAGGTTTTACACCATTTATTATAACGGGCAACATCGAATCGGAACTTTCGCAAGAAAAAAAAAAAAAGAAAAAAAAAAAGATCGATTTTTGTCATCGGGATCGAACAACCCTCTAAATTTAGTTTTTTTGAAGAGAAGGCACAGAATTATTTTGATCGTTCATTGTCTGTGATGCCTCCTCAATTTGATCAAGTTGGGCAAAAAGGCTGGCTTCTTGTCCTCTGTGTTACCAGTTGTCTGGTAGGGCTTGGGTTCGAAATGTTTTTTTTCTCCAAACTGTGACGGATATTTTTCAGCAGCTGAAGAAGAATCTCTTTGTTTTCGATTTTCACAGTGGACAACTGATTCTGCATATCTGGGGGTAGCCCGTAAATCACTCCAATTATCAATAGCTTTTCACTTAAGCCGGGCATCCCTAATCGTATTTTCTTTTTTTTTTTTGGTGGAAGTAATCGATCAGAGAGCCGCCTCGATATCTCCACTTGAACGCCCTATCATATTTATCTATGGGGTTATCCCCAAATTAGGATACAAAATCTTCTTTCCATGTTTCCCAGCTAAAGTTGCAATCATCAGCAAGTCTGCTATCGAACCACAGTTGTGCAGTTCCCCCTAGGTAGTTTCTCATACCATATATTTTGGATTGATCTTTTACCCAACCATTATTTGCACAGACATTTTCATATAGGGTTATCCAAGTGGCTGGATCTAAGTTATTACCGGAGAATTCAGGTGCTTTCATTTCGACATGTCTTGGTGCATATTCATGCTGGTTTAAACTTAAATTTTGAACTAAAGAATTAACTATTTTTTTTGTTTTTCTGCTACAGTAGTTATCAATTTGCTAAAAGTGTCTTCTGTTAATAGAGGTTTTGCATCTAATTCCTCCTCATCCATTACGCAAATCTGTAAATCTTCAAATGATCGATTTTTGTATATTTCAATTATTTTTGATGGAACACTTTATCAAATCTATTAGAATACTTTTCTAAATTGTAACAAGTTAGATTCTTTACACATTTAAACACGAACTCGTGATAAATGGGCAATTGAAATTCTTCAGGGATAGATAAAACATTAGCATCAGGGTTAAAGCTATAGCCAATTACCTTTTTATTCTTAAAATGCAGGATGATCGATCCTGTCGGCTGCGCCATTTTTGTGATGTTCCTCTCTCTCTCTCTCTCTCTCTCTTCGATTAAATAAATATGCTTTACCAAATTAAGAAACAAATTTTAATTATATATCTTTCTAATGTCAAACATACACATTTTAATATATTCATAACAACAACAATAATTACAGTGCTGCCATATCCAAACAATCAAAAATAAATTAATTAAACAGGGTATATTATAATATTATATATAATATTAGTATTATACTATCATATTGTTTGAAATTATTTATCAAACATTATATGTTGACACTTTTATAAAATAATCTAACAAAAAATGGAAGAAAAAATTCTATAAACCTATTTCCAAACAAAAAAAATTGAAAAATGTATAAAATAGAAAATTTACATTTATAAAATACAGAAGCTATATATTCACAACAAGAATGATATTCTGAAAGATAATTTTTTTAAAGCAGACGAACTCTCTACAAACATCCATAAATAGACTAGCAGACGAAAAAAAAATTAAAGAGCAAATCGCCAGAAGACTGGCAAAACGGGAAAAGTTTTTTGAGAAGTTGGCCAACGTAACCAGATTATGGCGCGCGTGCTGGCGAATTTTAAAACTAACAAGAAGCGCATCTCTTTCTATAGGGGAAAAAAACGCCATGAAAAAGGCCGCCATTATACCAAAAAGTTTAGGGGCGTCCCTCACTTTTCATCTTTTTTTTTTAAAGAATATTTTTTCCTCTACGACTGATTTTTTTTTTTGCCAGAAGTTAAATGATATTTTATTACCAATGCTTGCCCTGATTCGTCTTTTTAAAAAATCGTCTGTTTAAAGTCACTCCATTTTGGAAATCACATTATAAGAAAATTGTTTGTTCTTTTTTAAAATACAACATTTCAATTTTGTTTATTTACGTAAATTAGATTTAGGTTCATAATGACGTCGTCTATTTATCCTTGGTAAATAGTTTTTATTTGTATTTATATTTACTTCTAAAATCTGTTTGGATTAAAAAGACGTTTTATTTTGCTTATTATCATATAATCTATACTAGTATTTCGATAAATAAAATTGTGAAATGTTAAATATATTTTTGTAAATGACATTTTATATTACTCAAAATAAAAGACCTTTTAAAAATATGTTGTAATATAATTCTTTAGTAAATTAAATTCAGAAATTCAATTGCAATCTATCGTTTTAATTTGGAACGAATGAATTTACTGACAATGCATTTATTTTCGACAATTTCATCAAATATTCTCTCTTCAGGCATTACTGCAATCCCTCTCATTCAATAATTTATATCATTGCAGTAAGGTCTGTAGAGATAATATTTGATGATATTGTTGAAAATAAAAACATTGCCAGTCAATTTATTTGTTACAAAATAGTTTTTTAGAGGAGGTTATTTATAAAATACACTCATGGACAAATATACGGGAAGTGGCGCTTTTTAGCATAAATATTAGGATTCAGAAAATAATTCTGAAAGATATTACAGTGACCTTTGTTGAAGGCACACGAGATAACCAAGTGTGAACAAAATTGCTTCTTTCTCCCTCATAAAAACATACGATAGGCGACACCAAAGATATTTTACTTACTTAATTTTTTTCCATGAGTCTATATATTCGATTTATTTACATTTAATTCAGAAAATTTTAGTATTTTATAAAAGGTTTATCAGTGAAATTGAGAGTAAAGTTTATATGAAAGAGGTATGAAAAATAGAAAAAGGTTATGTATTGATATTTAAAATGAGAGAGAGATTGAAACTACTTTATTACAACGTCAATATAAGATTGTAAAGGATTAAATATAAATAAATATGAATTAATAAGATTATATATTGATAAATATATGAATAAATAGATGTAAATAGAGAGATAGAGAGAGATTGAAACCACTTTGATTAAATGTTTATATAAGGCCATATAAGGTTAAATATAAATTTTAATAAATCTATATTAATAAAATGGAAATTTCATAAGTGGACATCACTAAAAACTTTCGTTACAATGCATCAATTTCAACCAAATTTTCAACATTTATGTAAAACGAGATGGAGCAGGTTTTGCTTAACATCAGAATATATTTCCTAACATTAACATGCGTAACTTCGCTGTTATCGATTAAATACAAAAATATCAACAGAGTTAATTTTATTTATATATAAATACAAAATTGAATTTCAACAGAGTTAATTTTTTTACATACTAGCTAATAATCTCAATCTAAAAAATATTCAAAACAAGCAATTTTAAGAAAACACCATATGTAAAACAGTCGGCCAAGAAAACAACAACGATATTACATCTTTCTCACATATTCACACACAATCTTGATTAATATTTAAAACTAATCTTTAACATTGTTTATTATACTTCAACTTTTATTTCTACATTTGTTTTTAAATACCCAATTGTTTTATCATGTTTCTAATTTCGCCTAACAAATATACAAATTTATAGTGACCAACATATGCAAATTTTATCTTTGTTTTTATTTAACTTGATATCGTAAACATAACATCCATTGTAAGCATTTTTCTGTTCACCTTCCGTGGTTTCTCTTTTCTCTGATAGTTTTTAGGTGTAGTATATTTTCTTATTACTAGACTACAAACATTCCCTCGAGAAAAACCTGGGCGAAGCCGGGTACATCCGCTAGTATGATTATATGATGATAAATATATGAATAAATAGATGTATAAATATATATATATATATATATAGTGTAGAAACTATATAACAAAATTATAACAGTGATTCTACTTTTAAAACTTAAGGAGCAAACTGATAATAATGATAACTTATATCAATTAGATTTGATTAGATTAGCAAGCTAAATCTAAATTAATTATAATAATAAATAGTTATTTAATTTTATAGTCCAGTTTTGTATTAAGATTATCTTCACTATTATGATCATTTAAATTCAAATTATAAAATTTGTAAAATGTTATTAATTTGTAGATAGAGAGAGAAAAAAAAATCCTTTACTTCTAATACATCATCAAGTTAATTATATATTTATAATTAATAACAATAAAAATTAACAACGTAACGTCTTTTGCAAATCATTAAATATTTAATGAACAATTGGACAAACATTGAAACAGTACAGACATTTGACTTTGAGGACCTATATTCTAAAATAAATTTAAGAGATCTAAATGATAAAATAACCAATTTATTTAATGAATTCATTAATGACAAAACTTTCTACATTAAAATTATTCATAACAGATATAAAACAATTAAATTAGATCTTAAAACAGCAAAAACTCTACTGGAAACATTTTTAAATTTTAACTATATAGAATTTAAAAATAAAATATATATTCAATCAGAAGACGTTCCCTTGGGTACTTCTTCTAGTCCGTTATTAGCAAATCTTATATTGTTCTGGTACGAAAGAGAATACTTTCTATAAAATAATATTAATTGGCAAATATTCCGATATGTAGATGACATAATAATATTTAATAATCCACTGTTTAAAAAATTAATACCTGAAATATATCCTAAATACTTGAAACTTAAGAACAATGAAAAAATTTATAGAAACAAAAAAGTTAACTTTTTAGACTTGAATATAGACCTTACAAATAGTGCTGTTAGAGTTTATAATAAAAAGAGTAATTATAATTTCAATATTATAAAATACTGTAATATGAATTCTAATATATCACTAAATTGCTGTAAAGGTATATATTATGGTCAGTTTCTAATATTTTATAGAATAAATAATATATTAGATAATTTCATAGAAGATGTTAAAAATTTAAACATGGAATTTATTAAAAACAAATTTAGTATCAAACAAGTAAAATATTTCAACAGTATATCAATTATAAAATATTTAAAAAAAAATAAATGGAAATATCCATTTATGAAATCAACTTTCTATAATTTCTCTTAATAATAATTAATACAAATTTATAATCTTTAACAGTTAATTAAACTTTGATTAAATAACTGATTAAAAGATTTTTTCACAAGATTTTTAAAGTTTTATAGTATATAGTTCATTTTGTTTAATCTCCAATTTCCGGGGAGGAAAATGGAAGTTAAATAAAGGTGAATTTGCACAATTAATAGCTTTATTAAACTCTTATAATTTGCCTTTTTAAAGGAATATTAAAAGATGAATAAGTATTGAATCAGTTATTTTGATATAACTAGCTGTAAAGATTATGAAATTCAGCTTTCTTCCCTTAACTATTTTTCCTTTCTTCTTTAATTTTCTTGTTGTTAAAAAAATTCTGAATAAATGGTCTAAATTTGAAATGTCCCCCCCCCTGCAACATGTGTCAGCCAGAAATAGATATTCACAATGGAGGACGCCGCGGTCGAGGTAGGTTTACAGTTTGAATTTGTTAACACTTGTATCTGTTATATATGTTCATTTAAATATTTCACTGAAACAACTTAATATTAACACATAAAATCCGGTTTAAAAGAGATCTATGACATAATAAAGAAGGGGTGAAATGTCGCTGGGCTTTTATCTGAAGATCCCCGGTCCAGCAGATCTCTTTTTCCAATTTATTTCAATTTAAAGTTTTTTGTGTATGTCTGATCTACCATTAGGGTTTCAAAACATAATATCCAAACTTATAACAAATGTTAATTCATACTATAGATATATTACTAAATACAACTATTTATAATCATATTATAAAATAAAAAAAAACCTTAAAAAATCTTTAAAAAAAAAAAGGATAAAATATAAAATTATAAAAAAATATATATATATATACTAACAATCTTATCTACCTTCTTTACAAAATTTTTTTTTTTCCTTATTATTAGTTTGATTAAAAGTGCATGGTTCTGTCTTTCTCTCTTTTTTCTAACTATTATATATATTCTCACTTCGATTATTCTATATATAGGATTAGAGTATGTCTAAATGACGTGTAAAAGCCGATGCAAAAGACGTTACGTTGTTAATTTTTATTGTTATTAATTATAAATATATAATTAACTTGATGATGTATTAGAAGTAAAGGATTTTTTTTTTCTCTCTCTATCTACAAATTAATAACATTTTACAAATTTTATAATTTGAATTTAAATGATCATAATAGTGAAGATAATCTTAATACAAAACTGGACTATAAAATTAAATAACTATTTATTATTATAATTAATTTAGATTTAGCTTGCTAATCTAATCAAATCTAATTGATATAAGTTATCATTATTATCAGTTTGCTCCTTAAGTTTTAAAAGTAGAATCACTGTTATAATTTTGTTATATAGTTTCTACACTATATTAATTCATATGAGCTTGCTCTATGATATATTTTTTATATATAACATAATATACAAATTAAATTATATTAGATATTCTAATATAAATAAATCTTCATACAAATTTTAATTATCTTTCATTGTTTGATTATTAAAAAGTAAATTATAAAAGTAATTTTAGAAAAAATAACTTCAGAACTTTTGTTTTTTTCAGTGTTTAGTTAGTTTAAAGATGTTTTTTTTTATTAGTTATTCTTAAAAATATAACAGATAACAAACAGTAATATCTATATATTTATAGATTAATTATTCAATTTATTACAAATTTTATCACCACAAAAACAATTAAGAAAAATATATTTAAAAATTAATAAGAATAACAAACTAAAAAAACTAAAAAAAAACTACAAACATATTAGTGTTAGCACCTCTTTTATGTTAATTTAAACTCGCTAAGAATTGCCTAAGAAAAAATTGTCAAACTTGTCCCTCTCTTAAGAACCATGACACTTTTCAAACAACTAGTTGTAAATTAGTGAATACTATTTATAAATTAACATGCCAAATTTGTCAACTATCATATATAGGACAAACTTGTAATCCATTAAATATTACGAATAAACCTACATAGAAACCACGCTAAAAAATCAATTGGTAATATAAATATGAAAGAACACAATCAAATACATACTTTTAACAACTTTAAGATAGAAATACTAGACATATGTCAAAACAAAAAACAACGACTATTATTAGAAAACAACTACATTTATAAACACAACACATTATACCCTTATGGACTTAACGACGAATTAAACTACACATACAAACCACAAACAGAAGAAATTTCAACCTATGAAATCAGCTGCAAATACAAAAAAAATGAATTTAAAACTAAACCTAATAAAACTAGAGGTAAAACTACCAATAAATTAGGTTACATTGAATTTGAAGAATTACTGGACCCAAAACAAATGTACACTAACAACTTCGTCGATAAATTTATTAAAACATTATTTAAACTAAATAATAATAAATTTATCAAACTCATAGAATATATTAAAATTCATAATCTGACTAACAGATTAATAGATATCACACACGACATCTTTAAATACAGAAAAATTAAACAAGCTACTAATAACATTAATATTATCATTAAATTTAATAACAATTTATTTAATCATATTAAATTTAATGATATTTTTAATAACCAAATCATCAATAATATTTTCCCTATAAAAAATTTAAATTTCAAAACAATCTGGAGATACAACAAAAATATAGGTAATTTAGTTTGCAATTATAATCAATTTATTAATAATTTGGCAAATTTTAAAAAAATTAAATGTAATTGCAACAACTATATTGATAAATATAAGTTCTCAGGTCATATATTAACTAGCAATTTTTCTTTTTTAAATCCAGAATATCATGAAATTTTAAATAAAGGGTATAAATATATACCTCAAATTAAACACAATTATAATAATACAATTAAATCTATATTAAAAGATATAGATATTTTCATAAATAAAACTAGTATAAAATACAGTATTCCAGAATTTACTTTTCTGGAATGGAAACATAATATTAAAAAGGAAATTATAAATTATTATAATAATACACTTAAATACACAAAACCTAATTCAGACATTCCTTCTTTTAAAGAAAATATAATTAATTTACAGAAGGACTATATTATCACTCCTATAGATAAATGTTCCAATAACTTATCTTTAATTTGTAAAAATCTATACCACGATATACTAAAAAAGGAAATTGATAATAATCATAAATACACTTTTGCTAGAACTACAGCCACAAAAATAAAAAAAAGACATCAAAAACGTTGAAAATTCACTAAAAATTTATAATAACCACAAAAATCCAAACATACCAAAGTTCTATATAATTCCTAAACTACACAAAAAACCTATTTCTTTCAGAACAATCACATCTGGTATAAATTCAGTCATAAAAAATATTGATATACAATTAGCTTCAACACTACAATTTATTATAAATAAATTAACTAATAAATATAATTATAAATTTATCGACTCAAATAAAAAAATCATTAAATATTTAATGAACAATTGGACAAACATTGAAACAGTACACACATTTGACTTTGAGGACCTATATTCTAAAATAAATTTAAGAGATCTAAATGATAAAATAACCAATTTATTTAATGAATTCATTAATGACAAAACTTTCTACATCAAAATTATTCATAACAGATATAAAACAATTAAATTAGATCTTAAAACAGCAAAAACTCTACTGGAAACATTTTTAAATTTTAACTATATTGAATTTAAAAATAAAATATATATTCAATCAGAAGGCGTTCCCATGGGAACTTCTTCTAGTCCTTTATTAGCCAATCTAATATTGTTCTGGTACGAAAGAGAATACTTTCTACAAAATAATATTAATTGGCAAATATTCCGATATGTAGATGACATAATAATATTTAATAATCCACAGTTTAAAAAATTAATACCTGAAATATATCCTAAATACTTGAAACTTAAGAACAATGAAAAAATTTATAGAAACAAAAAAGTTAACTTTTTAGACTTGAATATAGACCTTACAAATAGTGCTGTTAGAGTTTATAATAAAAAGAGTAATTATAATATTAATATTATAAAATACTGTAATATGAATTCTAATATATCATTAAATTGCTGTAAGGGTATATATTATGGTCAGTTTCTAAGATTTTATAGAATAAATAATATATTAGATAATTTCATAGAAGATGTTAAAAATTTAAACATGGAATTTATTAAAAACAAATTTAGTATCAGACAAGTAAAATATTTCAACAGTATATCAATTATAAAATATTTAAAAAAAAATAAATGGAAATATCCATTTATGAAATCAACTTTCTATAATTTCTCTTAATAATAACTAATACAAATTTATAATCTTTAACAGTTATTTAAACTTTGATTAAATAACTGATTAAAAGATTTTTTCACAAGATTTTTAAAGTGTTATAGTATATAGTTCATTTTGTTTAATCTCCAATTTCTGGGGAGGAAAATGGAAGTTAAATAAAGGTGAATTTGCACAATTAATAGCTTTATTAAACTCTTATAATTTGCCTTTTTAAAGGAATATTAAAAGATGAATAAGTATTGAATCAGTTATTTTGATATAACTAGCTGTAAAGATTATGAAATTCAGCTTTCTTCCCTTAACTATTTTTCCTTTCTTCTTTAATTTTCTATTTGTTCAAAAAATTCTGAATAAATGGTCTAAATTTGAAATGTCCCCCCCCCCCGCAACATGTGTCAGCCAGAAATAGATATTCACAATGGAGGACGCCGCGGTCGAGGTAGGTTTACAGTTTGAATTTGTTAACACTTGTATCTGTTATATATGTTCATTTAAATATTTCACTGAAACAACTTAATATTAACACATAAAATCCGGTTTAAAATAGATCTATGACATAATAAAGAAGGGGTGAAATGTCGCTGGGCTTTTATCTGAAGATCCCCGGTCCAGCAGATCTCTTTTTCCAATTTATTTCAATTTAAAGTTTTTTGTGTATGTCTGGTCTACCATTAGGGTTTCAAAACATAATATCCAAACTTATAACAAATGTTAATTCATACTATAGATATATTACTAAATACAACTATTTATAATCATATTATAAAATAAAAAAAAACCTTAAAAAATCTTAAAAAAAAAAAAGGATAAAATATAAAATTATAAAAAAAAATATATATATACTAACAATCTTATCTACCTTCTTTACAAAAACTTTTTTTTTTCCTTATTATTAGTTTGATTAAAAGTGCATGGTTCTGTCTTTCTCTCTTTTTTCTAACTATTATATATATTCTCACTTCGATTATTCTATATATAGGATTAGAGTATGTCTAAATGACGTGTAAAAGCCGATGCAAAAGACGTTACGTTGTTAATTTTTATTGTTATTAATTATAAATATATAATTAACTTGATGATGTATTAGAAGTAAAGGATTTTTTTTTCTCTCTCTCTATCTACAAATTAATAACATTTTACAAATGTTATAATTTGAATTTAAATGATCATAATAGTGAAGATAATCTTAATACAAAACTGGACTATAAAATTAAATAACTATTTATTATTATTTATATATATATATATATATGTATATATATATACGGTGTGTTCAAAAGGTATTGCGAATTTTGAATTTTCGCAGGTTACGTATATTCGAATTTCGATCTTTTTGTGGCTTTATGTTGGTACTCATGTCTCTAACTTATGCCGACAAGCTCGGCCATTTTGAATGTTCACTTAATTGTTGACAGTTGCTTTGCTTGCAGGTGTTTTGGATCGTCTTCGACTTTTACCTATTAAAAAAAAAATGGATCAAAGAACCTGTATCAAATTTTGTGTGAAAAACGATATTAAGTGCGCGGATGCATTCCGAATGTTGACTGTGGCATACGGAGAAGCTACCTTGGACCGAAGCAACGTTTATCGGTGGTACAAAATGTTCTCAGAAGGCCGAGAAGATGTGAACGACGAAGAGCGTGCCGGACGCCCGAGAACTTCAACAACAGACGAACAAATTTATGAAGTGGAGAAAATGATATTGGCCAATCGTCGAATCACCGTTAGAGAAGTTGGCTCGTGCCATTCGATTTTTATCAATGATTTGGGCATGAGACGGGTCGCCGCGAAATTCGTACCAAAATTGCTCAATTGCGACCAAAAACAGCATCGCATGAACATTGCTAATGAGATGTTGGATTCTGTTCGCGACGACCCAAATTTGCTCCAGAGGGTCATAACTGGTGACGAAGCGTGGGTTTATGGTTATGACGTGGAAACCAAAGCTCAATCATCTCAATGGAAGCTGCCGCACGAACCAAGACCGAAAAAAGCGCGCCGAGTTCGGTCGAATGTAAAAGATTTGCTGACAGTTTTCTTCGATTGCCGGGGCGTGGTGCATCATGAGTTCATGCCACAGGGTAGAACGGTCAATATAGGAAAATTACCAGCTAGTTATGCGCAATTTGCGCAAAGCAATCCGCCAGAAACGCCCGGATTTGTGGAAGAACAAAAATTGGCTTTTGCGCCACGATAACGCCCCTGCTCACACATCGTTGCTTGTGCGCGACTTTTTGGCCAAAAACAACACACTAATGATGCCGCAGCCACCGTATTCCCCAGATCTGGACCCCTGTGACTTTTTCTTGTTCCCTAAACTGAAGAGGCCCATGAAAGGACGACGTTACGCTACGCTTGACGAGATAAAGACGGCATCGAAGGAGGAGCTGAAAATATTTTTAAAAAATGATTTTTTGAAGTGCTTCGAAGATTGGAAAAAACCGATGGCACAAGTGTATAATATCTCATGGGGATTACTCTGAAGAGGACAAAATAGGTATGAATAAATAAATAATTTTTGAAAAAAACACAAAAGTCGCGATAGCTTTTGAACACACCTCGTATATATATATATGAAAAAACAATAGAAAAAAAATATATAAGTGGGTCAGGTGATGATATTAAAAATAAAGAAGGCATCTCCTGACCACGAGCACATGTTAGATTGAGCCTTCTTTATTTTTAATAAATATATACAAGGTATGATCATAAAATTCGAGGAATTGGGACATAAAATATTTATTAGATGAATATATACAAAAATGGTTAATATTCCTCAAAATACGTCCGAGGAAATCTATACAGCGTTTCATTTTTTTTTCCAGTTCCAGAAGCACCCAGAAAATTCGTCAGAAGTAAATCGCCCTCAAAACGCTCAGCGAATTTTCATTTATGGCATTAACGGTATCAAATATATGTCCTTTTAGAACTAACTTCATTCTAGAAAAGAGAAAAAGTCATTTGGTGCTAAATCAGGCCAGTACGGGGGATGAGGCAATATGCTATTTTTAGTCAAAAAAGCACCCACGGAAAGAACTTTGTGTGCTGGGGCGTTATCGTGATGAAGCATCCATTCGCCCGAGATCCACCTTTCCGGTCGTTTCTTCCGTTTTGATTCCCGTAAACGGCGTAAAATCGCTAGAGTCACGTTTTGATTAATTGTAGGAGCATTTTATAATGCACAATGCCTTGGTGATAGAAAAAACTCACCGAGAGAACCTTTTTTTAACTTGAACCTTCTTGCTTTTTTCGGTTTGGGGGCATTTTTCGGGAGCCACTGGCTCGATTGTCGTTTGGTCTCTAGGTCATACCCATAGACCCAGGTTTCATCACCATTAATCACCTTTGAGAGGAAGTTTGCATCTTCGTGGATGTTCATTAGCCAATATTCTCTTATAGTAGAATGAGGTCTGGTGATTACGATGATAATTTTTATTTTTGAAAGTTCTTTAAGATATTTTTTTTTACTAATTCCCCGAACTTTTTGATCATACCTTGTATAATATATAAAATATATAAAAGGTATTCATTCATAAAGAGATATTCATAGCAGAGCGCCATCTAGTGGAAATAAAATCAACTAAACGCTAATTTAGGTTTGTTCAATAATGTTTAGCCTACCCATTTTCTTTACAAGGGTCAACATCTCGTAACGAGTTCGTGGTTATTTTTCTTTTATTTTCAATAAAATGGGTTGGCCAAATATTATGCAACAAGTAAAAATCAACGATTAGTTGATGTTATTTACACTAAAAGCGCTCTGCCATATAAAATGCTCATGTAAGTAGTCAGGATATGCCTTTTTTGTTTTGGAGTTAATATATGTGTCAAAAATTTAACTAAGGCATTCCTATCTCAAATGTGCGAATTTTTAAAAGCTTTTATTTAACTTGCTTTCATATCAGTCTATCCACAAATCTTGTAGTCGATTTTTAGTATACTTCTAGAACACCTAGGAATTTGAAATTACTGCCAAGTTGGTGACCACCCATCATAGATAATGATTTCATTTTCATTTTTTAATCAACCAGGCGCGATATTGAAATATTTGCGCCTATTACAGAGTAAACAAACAAAACAACAAACAAATTGGAACTTAGAATTAAATACTTATAAATTTACATGTATTATTCGACAGAGTTAATAAAATTTATATAGACACAAAGTGGCTGAAGTAAGAGATTTAAATCAAGAAACAAACGATGTCTCACTTCTGTAAAGTACGAACAGTCATAGATAGGGTGAAAACCAGTTTGTTCAGTTTCTCGGCAGAAACAATTTGAAGTTGTATGTAAGTATTTTGGAATTTATCGTGAGATGTGACAATGTAATTAATGATGACCTGTTTTTCGAGAAATTATTTTCATTAGTTACTTAATCAATATATAAAATTATATCGTATTTGTATTTTCTGTTATCTTAATATGGCCTCATTATGGATTTTTATCATTTGTGCAGCAAATAGGTATAAATTTAATGAAAGGCATAATCTTGCTAATCATTTGCTTCATATAAAATCACATTGATCTCAAATTTATTATTATTGTACCCCACCGCTTTTATTTCTAAGTCTATTATTTTATTTGTTAAATGGTACCTTCAGAAAAAAAGCAATACTTCAGAAATATTTTTTTTGTTATTTTTAGTGCATTTTAAATAAAAGCTTTTTTTTAAAGTGTTTTTTTATAATTAATTATTCACGCTATTTTTAGTCGTATATATATGCCAGTCCAAAAAAAAAAAGCCTTATCACTGAGACACGTTGGCCTTGAATAGCTGCAAGCCTGCTCGCAGCAGATTGGTCAATTCCTCGTGGGAGGTCGGAAGTGACGTAAGCAAAATCCGTTACTAACAGAACTGCGTCTCTTTGCTTTTGGGAACCCTAAATTTATTGAATTATATTACAAAGTTAGAGACACCCAGTGGATTATTGTTAGAGGGTAATTGGTACATAATTAAACAATTGATTAAATAGTTAAAAGTAACAACATACTAATTAAAAAAAGGGGAACTATTTAAAAAGGTGTCGTGAAATGTATGGTGGTATATTGTTACACACACACCTATATATATATAATGAATATAAATATATGCGCGATGATATTGGAATAAGATGACTAAATTATAACAGATAAAATTAATATACAGGGTGTACCAGGTAAATTGGGACTAACTTTGACAGTCCATAAAACAAAAACTACTTGAGATTAAAAACTTGTTTTTTTTTTCATTACGTAGCCATATTCATGTAAAATGCAACAGTACATGTGTGCGCAGTGTAGTGATGAAGAGTAACCGAGAATTTGAAAATCGAGCTGCCATCATCGTTGCTCTGCGCGCCGGAAGGAGCCCCAAAGAGATAGTGGATTTTCTTAAGTTGCCCAAAACCACTATTTATCGTGTCAAGAAGCAGTTTGATGAGGCCGACAGTAACAAAGAGGGGATAGCTACAAGGAAAAAGCACTCGCGTCGATCGGACAGGGTAAGAGGCGAAGAATTTGTCAAAAATGTCAAGGAGAAGATTGATGGAAACCCTGGGAAGAGCATGAGGGCCATAGCCAAGGAAATGGACGTTGGCTCTATGACAATTGTCAGAACTATCCATGAGGACCTTGGTTTCAAGTCTTATGCCCTTCGGAAAGGTCAGTTGCTGACTGAGAATATGAAGAATAACAGAAAAGGAAAGGCTGCTGCCCTCCTCAACAACCTGAAACACGACTCTTTTGGCATGCTAAGGTTCTTCTCTGACGAAAAGATCTGGATCTGTAAAGACCCCTCAGAGATACCTGTCGCGATGCACACGAAATTTCCTGCCTCCGTAATGGTCCTTGGCGTTATCAGCAGTGAAGGTGATGTCATGCCTCCCCATTTCTTTGAGAAGGGCCTTAGGATGAACGCTGACACCTACATCAATGTTCTGGAGACCGTTGTGAAGCCTTGGATGGACATGGTGGCCGCAGGAAGGAAGTATGTCTTCCAACAGGACTCAGCTCCAGCCCATAAGGCAAAAAAGACACAATCGTGGCTGACACTTAACGTCCCTAGTCACTGGGGTCCTGATATTTGGCCCCCTAATTCTCCAGATTGCAATCCCCTCGACTACTATGTATGGGGCGTTGTTGAGAGAGATGTCAACAAAGCTCCTCATACCACCATCCAGTCTGTCAAGAAAGCAGTTCACACGGTGATGACTCAAATGGACAAGGTCATCGTCGCCAAGGCCTGTGCTTCATTCCGCACTCGCCTCGAGACTGTTGTAGCTAATAATGGAAACTACATTGAATAAATAAAAACTATATCCTTTTATCTACTACTGTGTCAAATTTCATTCGGATATTTTAATTTTTACTTGCAAAAAATTTCAGTTAAAATACCATTGTTGAAATTCCCAATTTACCTGGTACACCCTGTATTTGTTGGCTTTTCTTATTTATTTGCTTGTAATTCCAAGGACGTTTCAGATAGGAATCTGAATATTTGGATTTCTAATTCCTTCCATGTCTTGAATATTTATTGAAGAAATCCTTTCGCAACCTCCAGCATTTTCCGAGTAGATATAATGCAACACATGATATTAAAAAATTAATATAGATAATGGTTCATTTCCCGCCTTCTCGACCACCCAGAAGTCTGAAAATTAGTACACTTGCATTGTTAATTGGACTGAGCGAGTATTGTGAGTTTCATTATTCTATATGGTCTGGAAGCATATAAATTAAATATACAAAATTTGAAATGAAATTCGGAAATTTGTCCGTTCTTGGCCAGCCTGACAACCCAGAAGTCTGATAATTGGTCAGCTAGCATTGTCATCAGGTTTGAACATGTGTACCAAATTTAATATTTCTAGGTGCCCTATAAGTATATTAAAAATTAATACAAGATTTGGCGACAGACATACAGACCGACAGACATGGAGGCAAGTTAAATAAAAGCTTTTAAAAAGAACCAAATATTTTTTTTATAGGATCAAGTCCACCTATACTGTAAATTACTAATTATAATCTAGCATGTTCTTATTCACTCTACGTATTAAAAAAGGAGTGAGGAAAATAGAAAAAAAATTCAATTGGAAATACAGGAGGGTGATAATAATTTACTAGAAATATTTGATAATATGACTCATTTTAAATAGATCAACAGTGTATGATAAAAATGATAAAGAGAAGTATTATTCAATAAGCCTAAGTCTGCATCCTTTGTTTGATAATAGTAGCTATAATTTATTCAGTATCCCACACATAATAAATATATATATATGCTTGTCTGTGTATATATATATGTCTGTGTGACTACTCCAAAAATATTTAGACAATTTAGTGTCGCAAAATTATTATAACCAAAAATACTGATGATGATAATTTAATAAAGAATGCCTAACATCTTTCTTTCACATACATTAATAATAAACGTCAAAACTCTAGCTAAGCCGGGAAAATTCAGTTGGGAGGGGGGGGGGGGGGGTGTGCAATTAATTATCATATATATTTCACCCAATAATTATTTAATAAATATAATATTTCGTTTGGATCCTGTCAACTCTATGTGATATTTGAGTTGAGTTGTCGAACTTACTATGAGATTCTGTCGACTCACTGTGAGATTGGTGAATTGTGATGAATCCTATGTGAGATTATGTTGATTGTTATTCCCTTTTCGCGAAGCCTAACTTTTATTAAATCTTTCGACGATACATTGCATAGATTGTGGTGGGGTTACATATTGCTATATACAAATTATAACAGATGCGTCCCCCACATGTGAAGAATTCAAAAAGGGGTAGCCTGAATTAAATTCTGTGAGATAAAAGTAATTTTGTGAGAAAAATTAATTAGGGAGCAGTGTGAGGATATATACAAGTATCATAGGTGAAATAAAAAGGGTAAAAGCGAATTGTGCTGGTGAAATAATTGTTGAGTAGGAGAAAAAAAATTATGATGCCTATACAATTATTCAACTCGAGGTATGGGAAACTACATCAAGGGAATATTCTGTTAGAAAAAAATTGCTGAGTAGTTGAAAAAAATAAAATTGGTTTATAAAAAATATAAAAAAAGAAGTTGTTATAAAATGGCAAATATTTTGATTGAGCATTGATAAATTCAAAAATAAAAAAAATGTAAATAAGTTGGATGAGAGAGAAGAAAAGATGGTATGTTAGTCATTATATAAATGGTAAATATTTGATTAAGCATTTGGATTCAAAAATGAAAAAATGTAAATAAATGGGGTGAGAAAAAAAGAATGTATGTAGATAGATGCGCAAAAGTATATCTTAGTGATGGTAAAGGTTGCATGCCAATTGTGTATCTAGGTCACGCGGAGACTTCCGAGTTTTGATGCCCTTGTAGATTTTTTGTCTCTTGTGCGAATTTTGGATAAATGTTATAAGTTTTTGTGAGAAATGTGTAAAAATAATTTTTATGTGTTGTCAAAGATCCTAAGGTCTGTTGTGTTGGGTGTGAGTTGGATACGTGTTTTATGTGGGTAGATGTAATAAGTTGTTTGGGAGTGTCGAAAAAAAATCGAGATTTTTGTAATTCATTTGGATGGCGGTGTTTTGAGAATTAAATTTTGAATTTGTGACTGTTTTTTGTAAAAAAAAATCGAGATGTGAACTGATTGTGAAACTTGGGATTTCCAAGCTGTGGGGATGGTATGAACGACATTCGGTGACAGCCAAGATGGCAAACGTTTTGTAAGTCGGGAGGCCAAGAGGTGACCTCAATCGACGGGCGTCATCTCTGACCGGAAGCGAGGGGGGCCCATGCGGGGGACTTCCTAAATTAGTTCTGACTCCCCCTCCCGTGATTGATCTGTGGCGAACTAAATGTCCGCTGGAAGTTTTCTCCCAGGGTGTTCAGGACAAAAGTTACAAACGTATGGAAGGCACTACCTATCTGGAAGATGGCTTCCTGTAATTGGTAACGCCTTTGGGGCTGTTGGGTATATAGTCCAAGGTAGATTACTATGGTAAATAAGGCGAGGGAGTATGGCATAGTCATAAGACAAATAAAAACTATTAGGTGGAATATGGGAAATCTGCACATGTTTTCCAATATTTTCACCATGAGTGGATCGTGTTCCAATTCGATTTGTTGTGGCGGACTGGTTGGAGGATTAGTTATGATTGGATCTATCTGTGGATGGGCGATGTCGTGTTTTTTGTTATGGGTGAAGGGTATAAATCGGGTTTTGGTGAAAATGGTGGAAGCTAAATGAATGAAAGGGTACTGTTCGTCGATTTGATTGTCAGTGGCTCTGTTGGAAAAATGTCAGGGGTAAGATGTTTGAATGGGAACGTGTAATTATTCTCATGTCGTAGATGGTGTGTTTTCGCTATGGGTGGTGTTATGTATTGGATGTTTTTGTGTACAGGTTTAGTTAGTTTACGTGGACTGTATCGATGTCTCTTTGGAGATGTTGGTTGGGCCTATCGATACGCTTTGTCAATTGGCAGGTTGGACAGGTTTTGACCTTTTGTGCGATGTCTTGTGACATGTCCTGCCAATAATATTTAGCGGAGATGAGTCTCGTCATCTTTGAGATGCCTGGATGGTTTAATTGTGTGTGTACTGATTGAAGTAGTTCGTTGGTAAGTGTTTTTGGGATTATTATTTTGGTTACACCTTTGCGGGAAATGGTATGTAGTCCGTTGTGATCAATGGTCAGTTTAGAATCTCCAGATAAGGAAGACTGATGGCTCCAAATGAGGGGGGCGTCTAAGAAGCCACAGAACGGGTTACGAGGTAGGAGATCCGCTTCATATTGTTGTGTTCCTTTATTGTAACGAACCTCATATTCGTAGCTCGACAGTCGTAATCTCCATCGGAATAATCTGCCAGACGGTTTTTGATCGTCTTCAGCCATTGCAATGCGTGATGGTCAGAAAATATGGTAAATTTTCTGCCCATCAAATAGACGCGGAATTTATCCACACTCTCAACGATTGCTAGGCATTCTAATTAAGAGATGGAGTAATTCCGTTCGTGTGAACGAAGGGCGCGGCTGAAGTATTGGACTGGGTAGGTCTTTCCATCAGGGTGGACCTGTTTGAGGATGCCTGCTATGCCGAGTGTTGAGGCGTCACAGTACACCTGGCATGGCAAACCTTCCAGATGAAGGTGTAAGATGCGGTGTGTTGTGAGGTTTTCTTTCAGGCTAGTGAACGCTTTCTGGCATTTGTCATCCCAGACCCACGTGACATCCTTTTTGAGAAAGTTGTTAAGTGGCGTCCGCAAGCGGGCGTAGTCCGGAATGAATTTGTTATAAACTTCACAGCGCTTAAGAAGGATCGCAATGTTTTGCGATTGTGTGGAAGTTGAATGGCGTGACTGGTTTCTATGTTTCGTGTTAGTGGTGTGGTGGTACCAGCAGTGATTGTGCATGTGTCTGAGCGGTGTTTCTGTTGCTTTTTCGTGTGAATGACGCGCTTGTTGTGATGTTTACGCGTGTGACGGTGGTGTGGTGGTGTGTGGTCACGGGTGTACCTAACATGAGGGTTGTCCCGTTGGACTGGTAATGTTTGGACATTTTTGTTGTTATTTTGGGCCATATTGGCCTTGTGCATAGAGGGCGTATAATAAGGGCAATTGGCCCTGGTGAAAATTTGTGTGCGTGCGCGTGACGTGATCTAGATTGGCATGGTGGCAAATGGATTTTGACCAATGGATGCGCGTATTGGGTGCCGTGTGCGAAAGGCTCGTGTGTCATGTGAGCCCTTTGTGACACCGCTTGGCATTCCCAATAGGCGCATTCATTTGGTATATGAGCAAAATGGTAGGTGGTAGTGTGCAATGGGGCGGCGAGTTGGAACATAGTGCCTTGGTTAAAATATATTGGTATTTTTAAGTTGCGGAGGGTATTTATACCGAGAATCCTAAATGGTAGAGGTGCTTCTACCACATGGAAATTCTCGTTTTTGGTTATTTTACCTATTGTAAGGGGGAGGGTTATTTGACCTAAGGTCAGTACAGGACCGTTTATGGCCTATAGATCTATGGGTTTTTTTTTAAGTTTTAGTTGAGGGAGGTTATTTTTTAAAACTTTTTATAGAGGTTATGGGGCACTATTTTCAAACTTGCGCCTGTATCAATTAGGAATGGGGGTGAATGTTCATGGATGATGAACAGTTTAATCGTCAGCTGTCTGAGGAAAAGTCGGTGCCTTCCTACCTGGTTGGCGAAAGGCTGGGGTGTCTCGGGCGGCTTTTTGGGCTTGGGCTGTGGTGGTTGTTGAGCGTGTTGTGGATGTTGGTCTGGTTGTGGATGTTGGGCTGGTTGCACTGCCCGCGCGCTCGCGTGTGGAGCTGGTTTGTTTCGGCACTCATAGTGCCAGTGGTGGGCACCGCAGAATTTGCAGTTCGACGGCGGTGCAGATACAGTCCACGCACCTGTTTTTCTGGGTGTGCTGGTGCGCTGGGTCCGTGGATCCGTTGCACCAGTTGGAACCACTCTCCCAGGCTCTCAGGGAGAACCACGCGGACCAGGCTCTGGTTGGAGAGCGGCAATCCCTCCTTCAGCGTCTCGAGGATTACCTCCTGTGGAAGACCTAGTTGCATGCCTAACACTGTCTTCCCTCGGTAGTACTCCTCCAGGCTTGCCTGCCCAGCAAGCTTCATGGCGAAGGACGCCTCGTTTGATTCCGGGTAGAGGTCCAGAAGGGTTTGCCTCACCTGGAAGTAGGTTTGGGTGGCCAATCGGAGTTTTCTGAAGAGCTCCAGGGGTTGGCGCGTCAGGTAGCGAGGCATTCTGAGCAACTTTTCAGGGGTAGTTACGAGGGCTTTGTCCATCTTCCGGTCGTAGGCCTGGAAGAATAGGTGGGCGGCGTAGGTTCCATCGAAGGGAGGGATGTCCGCTTCCGCGTGTTAGGTCGACTCCACTTGCGTCAGCACGGCGGTCAACTGCAGGAGAATCTCCGCCAGGGTGCGTGTCGGTTCTATTTCGGGCACGGGGGTGCTCGCTCTACTCTCCCTTCTCGCGTCTTGTAGTGGCTCGTTTTCCATCATATCCTGTCGACTCTCTATAAAATTTCGATTGGATCCTGTCGACTCTATGTGATATTCGGGTTGAGTTGTCGAACTTACTATGAGATCCTGTCGACTCACTGTGAGATTGGTGAATTGTGGTGAATACTATGTCGGATTATGTTGAATTGGTGATTGATGGCGCAGTCTTGGTCGAATGGTGGGTTTCCACAGGGTAAATACGAGCACACATGGATAGATAGAAAATAGACTTGCGAAAGGGAGAGAGTGATGAGACTGGAGAAGGTACTTTGCCTTCACATGATGGAGCCTAAGTTGGTTGGAGCCTAAGTTGAGCACACCTTGCTTCTAGCCCGGTCACCTACCTTCTCTTAACTTCTTGTCCGAGATCATCGTCATTAACTCTCTCGGCTTCTCATTGGTGGAAATCTTTCCACGTGCTTGCTGCTGATTCGCTATTAGTTGGTCATGCTTAACTGCGATTGGCTTAGTACCTCCATTGTCGTCATGATTGCAATCTTCCAGGAAGAAGAAGGTCTTTGAACTTTAGTTTTATGGGTCCTGGGTAGTGACCTTTACTTCCTGGATGATGCAATCCTGTTAATTGTTATTCCCTTTTCGCGAAGCCTAACTTTTATTAAATCTTTTGACGATACATTGCATAGATTGTGGTGGGGTTACATATTGCTATTTACAAATTATCACATATATATATTTTTGGAATACACAAGCGTATTTTTTAAGTAAAATGTAATAAAGGTAATTTTGTTTGTTTGAGATAGATAACTTGATATACAAATTAACGAAATAATTTGAAATTAAAAGGTTCTACCTTTTACAAATTCAAATATTATATACTCATAAACCTTTAAAAGTTTCGATTGATATTAAATTATATTGTCACGGTAGAGAAGACAAGTATTCCCAAAGCTTAATTAAAAATAATTTATTAATTAAACTTATATATTGCAAAATG
Organism: Cordylochernes scorpioides; assembly: GCA_030710605.1. NCBI lineage: Eukaryota > Metazoa > Arthropoda > Arachnida > Pseudoscorpiones > Chernetidae > Cordylochernes > Cordylochernes scorpioides. The sequence continues at coordinate 41,957,705 of CP092874.1, forward strand.
TGTCAATGGATTTTTCAAGTGGTAATTTACAAGCATGGTAAGGGGTGATGAGTATGCGAATATTTATCCGCGCGAAGATAAGCAACAGATTATTCAAAAATATTTAATCTGTGACATTGTCCCCTTCCTAGATGAACAGCGTGCCGCTGTAATTATCACTTGAACAGATCAGCTCAGTCCTCAGAGTCATGGTAGGGTTTCATTCTCAGTGCATGGATCAGGTCTTTTGTTTGGCGTCTCCTGGTTGGTTGGTCCACAGGTTCAACTTCGAAGGTCAAGTCAGAGAGTTTCCAGGTAACCTTGTATGGCCCGAAGTACCTTTTCATCAGTTTTTCAGAGAGTCTGATCTTTCTTGTTGGAATGAAAATCCATACCAGGTCACCGTCGTTGTAATCCATTGCCTCGTGCTTTGAATCATATCTGGCCTTGTCCTTTTCTTGGGCTTTCAAGGTTTCTAATCTTGCTACCTGCCTAGTCTCTTCGAATAGCGAGGCAATCTTCTGACTGTATTCCTCTTGGAGATCTTCATGCGGATTTGAGAAAAGAGTGTCTACAGTCGTTTCGGCTTCGCGTCCATGGATCAGTTTAAAATGGGTAAAACCTGTCTTATCTTTTTTGCGGTGTTGTAGGCGAACGTGACGTAGGGCAGGATTACGTCCCAGTCCTTCTGTTCAACACTTACATACATCGCCATCATGTTGGCTAAGTTTTTTTTTTTAACCTCTTTGTCAGTCCATTCGTCTGGAGATGATACGCTGGCGTGAACCGATGTATCGACGAGCATTGATTGGTGAGTTCCGCAATCAACTTGGATTGGAATACTCGTCCTCGGTCCGTGATGATTTCTCTGGGGGCTCCGTGTTTGAGAAGAACATTTTCCATTGAGAACTTGGGCTGCTTCTTTTTCTTCCCCTGTGGGTAAGGCTTTAGTAACAGCAAATCGAGTAAGATAGTCAGTACAGACTATGATCCATTTATTACGACCAAAGGATTTCGGGAATCTCCCAAGAAGATCGATTCCGATTCTTTGGAAAGGGGAAGTTGCAGGGGGAAATGGGTTTGAGCAACCCAAGCGGTTTGTGGTTTGTGTTTTCTTCTTAGGCATTCTTCGCAGTGTACTACATACTTTCGTATATCCTTGAGAAGTTCTGGCCAAACGTATTTATTTCTAACCCTCTCGTAAATTTTATGAAATCCTAGGTGACCCGCTGTAGGAGCGTCGGGTAGGCTTCTCAGTAGTTCCAATCGTAGGTGCTTGGGGATGACGAGGAGGTGTAGGTTTCCCAGGGGGTCGAAGTTCCTTTTGTACAAGGTTCCTTTCACCAGCTCATATCTTTTTGGTTCGTCTCCGGAATCTTCTATTTCTCCTATCAATTTTCAAATTTTAGGGTTCTTTCTCTGTTCAGTATCGAAGCAGGTTAAAGCAGGTTTTGATGGTACATCATCATCATCTTCTTCTTCGTCTGCTTCTTCCGATTTGCTCTCGAGAGGACTTCGGAAGAGAAAGTCCGCGTCTTGGTGTTCACGCCCCCTTTTATAAGTTAACGTAACGTCATATGCTTGGGGTTTAATCGCCCACCTCGCCAGTCTTCCTGTCGGGTCTTGTAAATTGGTTAACCAGCAAAATGCGTGGTGATCCGTAACGATGACGAACTCGCGACCAAAAAGGTAGGGGCGGAATTTGTTTATTGCCCCTATCATGGCCAAACATTCTCTTTGTTTAGTGGAGTAATTCTTCTCTGCCTTCGTTAGGGTTCTTGAGGCGTAACCAACTGGCCGCTCTTTCCCGTCATGGACCTGAATGAGGACTGCTCCGATACTATAACCGCTGGCGTCAGTATGAAACTGGGTTGGCAGGTGTTCTTCAAAATTAGCTAAGATAGGTTCTGAGATTAGGGCCCTTTTCAGTGTTTCAAAGGCTTCATTTTTCTTCTAATTCCCAAGAGAAACTTTTGCCCTTTTTGAGGATTTCATGGAGAGGGGCAGCTTTATCGGCGAAGTGTTCAATAAATCGGCGAAAGTACGAACAAATGCCGATGAAACTCTTCATCTCACTGATAGATCGTGGGGTCGGAAACTTGGCTATAGCTTCTATCTTTTCAGGGTCGGGATAGATGCCGTTGCCATCGACGAGATGTCCAAACACTTTTATTCGTTTGGTTTAAAAATACACGTTTTTGAATTGAGGCTCAAATCTGCATTCCTAAGGCATTGTAAGATGATTTTGAGTCGGCGCAAGTGTTCGTCAAAAGTTTTGGAGAAAACTACAATGTCGTCCAGATAACACAGGCACTGCGTCCACTTCAATCCCCTTAAGATTTTGTTAATTAAACGCTCATATGTTGCAGGGGCGTTGCACAGGCCGAAGCGCATCACGATAAATTCCTATAGACTATCTGGGATTATGAAGGCGGTTTTCTTTCTATCTGCCTCGTTTACCTCTATCTGCCAATATCTAGAGCGTAGGTTCATTAACGAGTAAAATTGGGCACCTTTTAAAGAATCAAGAGTATCGTCAATTCTAGGGAGTGGATAAATGTATTTTTTTAGTTATCTTGTTCAATTGACTGTAATCAAAGCAGAAGTGCCAATTGCCGTCTTTCTTCTTCACCAGAATAACAGGCGATGACCAAGGGCTTTCTGAGTGGCGTATTATCCCGGCATCTTGTCCACTTCCTGTTGGATTGCTTGTCGTTCTTGTTGGGGAAACTCGATAGGGCCTGTGCTTAACTGGCCGATTGTCTCCAATTTATATTTTTGCTTTGTTAGAAGCGTCTATCTTACTGTATAATTATTGGTATCAAATACTGTTCTACCGCGTTAGGGTAAAGGTTCGAGCTGCAGTGAGAACTATAAATTAATAATTTATATTTTAATAAGTGTCCAAAAATTACATACAATTATAAGAGGCAGATGGAGTACAGTTTTTACTCCACCAGCGCCTAGAGTATTATATAATAGAAGGAACCGCCGCAGGCTGTAGCGACGCGGGGTAAACAGCCGGTGAGATCAGGCGGTGTTCGAAAAGTGCGCTAAGCCTGCGCGCGCAGGTCGGCTGGCCAGCCGCCGTCCCAGGCCAGTGTCGCCCGCTGGCATCCTCTTATCTCATGCCCCCCCTGGAGATTGGGACTTGGGACCGATCCAACGTAGTTGCTATAACGCGGGTTCGGTTCTCGGGTTCGAGGGGATAAGGTCTGCTGATGTTGAGCTGAGTTGGGTGGGGTGGTGTACGGTGGAGGCACGAAAGGTCGTAAGAATCTGCGATTACGGCGAAGAAGGCGTCCGGCGTCGGTCCGGATGAGGTAGCTGCGACCGCGTGGAAGTTGTTCGAGAACCTCAGCAAGGAGGGTCCAATGTTTTGTGCGGTGATCCTGGACAAGGACTATTGCTCCCACTTCCAAATGTGAGAGTGGCTTGGCGTTGCGATTGTATCGCTTCCGGAAGGAATGTTCTCTTAAATTTTGCTGCAAGAGGTACTGGGCCATCTGGATCTGCTGGGGCGTGCCAGAGATGGTGATGACCCGTTCGTTGCTACCAGGTTGAGACTCATCTATGGTGATCCCCGCACCAGACTCGCGCCGGATCTTCCTGATGCGTTGACCACCTTTCCCAATGATGGCACCGGCGAGATCATTTGGTATAGTGACTTGTGATGAGCCTTTTTTCGGGACGACTACCATAGGATGGCACCAATCGATGGCTTCGCCGACGGGTACCTGTTCGATTATCCCTTTCGCCAACATGGTATCGAGTTGAGTTTTGATGGGGTCTCTCCAGTGAAAGGGAACGTTGTATGCCCGGTAGCGTTTGCAAGGAACGGCATCTTTAACTAGTTCGATAGACATGGGGGGTCCTTGCATGGGTTTTAACACTGTGTCGTCGAACGCTCTAGCATAATGGGTAAGGATAGACTGCTTATCGATCTCATTGGCTCTCACCGGGGTGGGCGGGAACGTTAGAACTTGTCCGTTGGTTATGGCATTGACGATCATTGAATGGGGCCAGTTATCCGGCAGAAGTCCTAAGGCTTTGCATCCGCTCTTGCTCAAGAGAGGGGCTTTCAGGTGCTTGCAGACTCCAACGGTAGTACTGTATGTTTTCCCGTTGAGATGCAGTGCCGCGACGAACGATCCACAAGGACTTAAGCTGATGCCGTTGGCTCCTACGCAAGGGACGTTCTTCGGGTTGAGTGCTGATCGGGTCTGCTCATCCAGTAACAGGAATTCTGATTCTGGGATTAGATCCAGATCTGACCCCGGGTCCGCCAGCCAACGGATTTGGTGTAACTTATGGTTGATATCGGTCGGAATGGTTATGAGTTCGTTGCGTACTCCAGCTGCAACAACTGTGTTCGAGGGTCCTGGTTGGGACTGATTGTTTCTGGTTGCAGGTGGCGGGATATTAGGTTTGGTTGTGGGTTTCCGTTTCAGTTGTCGGCAAACCCTTCCGTAATGCCCGGTGATGCCGCATTTGTTACACTCTATGTCTTTTGCTGGGCACTGGTCACGGCGGTGTCTTGGGTTCGCCCCACATCCGGAGCAGGGGTCGTTAGGATCATAGGGTTTCTGAAAGAAACGGTTGGCCTTAGGTGAGGTTTCAGACGAGCTGGCTTGTTGATGCTTGTAGGTTGATGGTGCACGTCTGGTTGCAATGAAGGCTTCGGGGGAGGTGGTTGGGGAGGTTGAAAGAGTCGCGCCCACGGCGGTAGCACTCTCATGTGCGATGCAAATTGAGAGGACTCGGTCCAGGGAGAGGTCGGAATTGTACTGCTCCGCCAGTACTTTTCGTTGGAGGTCTTTATCAAACAGGCCACATATTAACCTGTCACGGATACGGAGTTGCTGTTGATAACCAGCAAGGGCAAACGTTTTCCCACAAGCTCTTTTTGTGCATATTGTAATACACGGGTCGCCGCATGTGCTGCACTTAAAATCCAGCTCATGTGCACACGAGTCATCAAGAGCTTTAAGGGCTGCGAAGTAGCGATCCACCGATTCTCCGGTTTGTTGGTCCCTACGATGAAAATCTTGCCGATCAAGGAGGGGGTTTCGCTTCTTGCGTAGGTAGGCCTCGAGAGCATTCACGGCTTCATCGAGGGTGGTGGTGGTAGAAATATGAAGGCGGCCTGATTGCCAAAGGATGGTCCATTCGGAATGGAGGGCGGCACGCAAAGTCGCTTGCTGTGTGGATAGCGGGAAGGTGGCTACTTGTTGGGCGTCCACGTAGTCGTTCCAACGTTGTTTCCAATCGCGGAAAAAAGACATCGTTAACTCCTCCGGGGAAGCCAGTTTAGGAAGCTGGATGATTTTTGTGGCGTGGTGAGGAGGAGCTCCTAATGGGACTGTCGGTGTCGGATTCCGAGTAGCCATCTGCTGCAACAGTGCGGCTATGGACCTGAGGATGTCGGTGCTGGTCGGCGAGGCAGGGTTCTCTGGAGGGGTTTGGGATGGTCGGCGATTCCTTCTTGAGGGCATCTTGATTACTAATTGTCACTGAGCTGTCACTTAAAAAACGGCTATAATTAACCGAATGTCGACTGCGCCATGTTCTACCGCGTTAGGGTAAAGGTTCGAGCTGCAGTGAGAACTATAAATTAATAATTTATATTTTAATAAGTGTCCAAAAATTACATACAATTATAAGAGGCAGATGGAGTACAGTTTTTACTCCACCAGCGCCTAGAGTATTATATAATAGAAGGAACCGCCGCAGGCTGTAGCGACGCGGGGTAAACAGCCGGTGAGATCAGGCGGTGTTCGAAAAGTGCGCGCGCAGGTCGGCTGGCCAGCCGCCGTCCCAGGCCAGTGTCGCCCGCTGGCATCCTCTTATCTCAAATACCTTATCAAATTGTTTCAGGATTGATAAGACTTCAGATTGTTGATCTGCTGATAAGTCGTTACTGATCAAATTCTGTAAAAATGCAACGTCACCATTTATATTATTCTTGGGACTAATATCTCGGGCAAAAATTTCTTCAGGATCAGAGCACTCCGAGATAGCAGTAAATGATATTCGTCAAAAACTTGTATTTTCCCTAGAAACATTCCTTCAGAGATAATTTGTGCAATTGGGCTCGAGTTTGCAATCCAAAGCTGTCCCTTATTGTGATTGATCGTAAGAAGTGTGTATAGGGAACTGATAGTTATTTTATTAATAATGCGCATTTTGAAGGTTCAAAAAGTACCTTGTTTCGTCAATTGAGTTCTGAGTTCATCACATTTATTTGTTTGATAGATTCGGCTGGGATAATTATGTTTTCAGAGGCCACGTTTCTATCCTCGGTCGCTAGCGATTTCAAATCGTCTTTATCTTCTTCAAGCCTGATTTCGGCACGTCCACAATCGATCACGGCATTTGTTGCTTCCAAAAATTCCCATTCAAGTATGATGCTGGGATTGCTTCTGGGAAGTACGATAAATCCAAGCGGCTATCTTAACCCATTTATGCTCAAACATATTGTGCATCGACCTAGAGACGTAACATTTTTGCCATCGGCGACTCCAAGAGTTATCTCTTCATCCTTGAACATCGTCTTTTTCAAGTGTCGTCTTAACCCGTTCGAGATAACAGAGAATGAGGCTCTCGAGTCGACCAAGGCAGAAAATGCAACGTCATCTATAATTATTTCAACCAAATTGTATTCTAATTTGGCGGCAATCGTCGATGGAGGGTTTTTAACACCCGCGGCTTCCCCCTCGAAATAATACGCGGCTCTTAGTTTTTTCCTAGATTGTAGCGGCGTGGGGATTGGTTTGTATGGCGGCCTAGGGAAATGGACTAGCGTTTTGGGGATCTTTCTCGGCTTGGGTATGGTTATTTTCGGCGTTAGTTTGAACTTATTGAAGAATGTTCCTCATTGAATTGACTAGTTTGGCGGGTCTGTATTCACCTTTTAGGTCTTTCAATAATTCATATTGGTCTACTGGCTGGCGATCTCTACAGTAGCGTTTGACATGGCTTGAGCGGCCACATTGAAAGCAGAATGGCTTGTTGTCTTGGATCCTCCATTGGTCTGTTCGTCTTTGGCTTGGCGTCTGGTTGAATACCGATGTGTCTTGGTTAGGGTACCGCTGTCTAGGTGTCCGGGTGAATACCCTTGTTTGGGTTTTGTACTGGGGTTGTGGTCTTTGGACCGGGTTAGAAATCGCGGCTATATATTTTTTCAATTTCTTCTCTGATAATTTTCTCGAGAGGAGAGTATTCTGTTGAGGTTGGTGCGGTGTTTAATGCACGACGGATTTCTTCGCGGACTATCCGTCTGAATAAGTCCTCCGTCGATTCGGACTCTACTGGATCGATCGAAGCAACGTTGTGTCGCCTATCGAACACTATGCGCTTGTTCACACGTTGCTTGTTTGAGCTTTCGATTTTCATGCACAACCTAATAAAATTTTCAGTGGTGTCTATTTCCAAAACGACAATTAATCTATAAATATCCTCCGATATACCTTTCAATAAATGTGCAACTTTCTCGCTTTCGCTCATTTTGGGGTCGATTTGCTTGCATAGGTTGAGGACTTCTTGAATGTAAATTTCACAAAGTGCGCTTTTTTCCTGAGCTCGGGATTTTAATTTTTGAATGAAGTTTTCTTTTTAAGTTGGTGTGATGACCGAAAGTCAGAGAGAACATTGTCTCAAACGAATCCCACGAGTCTACCTGTTCTTAGAGATTCTTGAACCAGCTTCTTGCTGTTCCCGAAAGGAAAAAAATAAACGTTCGCCAGGCACATTGTGTTGTCCCAGTGTTTATACTGAGCGACCCGATAAAATTCCTTTAGCTATTTTCGGGATTTTGGCCAGGTTCTCCAGAAGAAACAGAGGGGTGACTGAAGAGTTGAAAATTTTGCTCACCTTTAGGGACTTGAATAGCTTGTTTTTTTCTTCATTTTTTCTTCTAAAGGCTCTAGTCCTTGGATTCTACGGCTTCTTTGGACGGCTTGGGCGACGTAGGGATGATCCGGCTTAATCTTCACCTCCAAATAATTTATTAATTAAACTTATATATTGCAAAATGTGTCAATGGATTTTTCAAGTGGTAATTCACAAGCATGGTAAGGGGTGATGACTATGCAAATATTTACGCGATGATAAGCAACAGATTATTCAAAAATAATTAATCTGTAACAATATGAAAAGCTTGCAGATTTTAATTTTATTTTAAAAGTTGAATTAAACTTTCAAAGGACAATTTTTAAATATAAATTATCATTATTCCCAAACATGATGTGATGGCTCTCCATTCTCTACTGAAGAAACAAGCTAGGAAGTTCCAGATAACTTATATTTCATCTAAGTGTATACATTAAAATTTATTTTTTTTCCAATGGACTTGGAATATCCAGACGGTAAACCCATGAGAGCAATCCTTTGCTGTAGCAAAAGAAAAACTCCAGACTTGAAGAATTCGGTCTCTATTCCCAGATCTTAGCGGCCCTTCCTTCAACTCACTGCTTCTTTCACTTCACAATTCATAAGCCGACAATAGTCACCAAATTGATTTGCTACGACCCTTTTTATCTCTCGTTGTTTGCGTGCAAGATTTCTAAATAACAAAGGGGGTTCTATGTAGAAACAACTTAGCTCGAGGCTCTTTATTACCAGTAGCTGATAGTAGAATTAAGGGTTAGGAGTCTCCAATGTCCGCCACCAGAAGGATCTTCCTCGCCAAAAGCCGTCCAGGTCGGACAAGACTCTCTGACACCCACTTCCAGGATCATCCACACGGCCTCACTCCTTGAGGCCACTTGCCGCTTCTTCTCGTACCGCCGATGTAACCAGAATGTCTGTTCACCCCGCCTCGTGGACCATCCCCCTACAGCTGGAGTCAATCCATATTTCTTTGCTTAAATTCATCCTAGGAC
>CP092874.1:41970964-42026440 GCA_030710605.1 Cordylochernes scorpioides
TGGATTAAATTTGATACATCTGATAATTCTCGGAAGCTCTCAATATAAAACTTTCAAATAAATATATATGAGAAATTTTATATTCAAATTTTGTTATTAAATAAATTTACATTGTTTTTATAATAATCTATAATAATCGTTTTTTTACACTTTTAAAATCTTCCTTTATAGAAATGAAAACCTTTATTTGCAAGCGAAACTTAAAAATACGTTTCTATTGAAATATTGAAAAAAGTAATTTATCGACACCAAAAATAATTCTATAAATTCAAAGGTTCTCTCAATAAACTAAATCCTTATTGAAATATAAATTTCATTTTTGAATTGATACTCTTCTTAATGTAATTAAATTCCTTCTTAAAATCAATATTATCTTTATTGGAATCAAAAAGGTACTGAGACATCCCAAAAATAACCTACCTAAGGTATATATATAAAACCTGCCAATGTCAATGGTGGACCCATGTTCACAACAAGTTATAATTCAATAAACATCAGTGATCGGCAGTAGAATATCTGAAGGTATCTACTCGAGCTCACTTTTATATGGAGCTGAGAAGTCGAGAGAGCCATCTTACATCTTTGTCATCTTTAAATTATCAATCAGAAAGACACCTTCATTATCAAGGATATAATAACCTAATCATGCAAGTCAAAGATGATGTCTTACACTATGTATTTTAACAGATAAAACGGGGGCTGAAGTGACTGCTGCACATAAAGCCTACACTCATGGACAAAACACAAGGAAGTAAAAATTCTTTGATGTTGCCAGTCTTCTGTTTTTTGAAGGAGACAGGGGCAAATTTGTTTACACTTGGTTATCCCGTGCCTTTTCAAAAAAGGCAACTGTAATTTATTTCAGATATATTGTCTGAATCCCGATATAAATACTAAAAGGTACAAATTCCTTGGGTTTTGTCCATGAGTGTAAGTGTAGATATATTAACAAAATAAAACAAGGAGGACATACATTAAGAAGTACATCTGTACTTTTCGGATGATGTTAGGTGCTCATTTGCATTATGGCCTTCACTGGAGGAATATTGGGGTCTCGGGGATTTCTTTGTACTCTTCCACTGTATTGACTATTGTTCGAGTTATGGATACGAAATGGTGAACCCATGTTCACACCAAATTATGATACTCGAAACAAATCCGTAGAGGGTTCGGCAGTAAAAAATATATATAAAATTCCCACTCATGCTTGTTATTATACGAAGCTGAGTAGTCGAGAGACCCACCTTACATCTTATATCAGTAAATAATCATATATATTCCTCACTGCGGTTCCCCCTGGGCCCTTGGAATATTCGATCAAATTATGGTCCATTTCCAAGGTGACTAACGGCACCCATTTTCCAATGAAGAGCAATGCTGAGATAGAAATGCATGGAGACATCAGAGGCTTTTAACTGGACACAAACAACAGAAAATCAACATGGACCCAGAGCAGCAGCTTTACACACCCAATATAGATGACATTGCAACTGCTGTGGTAGAGATGTACGAAGACATCTGAGGCTCCTCATTGGACAAGAGAACAACATAAATTAACTTGGACCCAGAGCAGCTTTACACATACAAGATACTGAACATTGCTACTGTTTTGATAGAGATGTATGGTCAATCTGAGGCTCTTCATTGGACACAACAACAATAGAAAATTGATATGGACCCAGAACAACACCTTTACACACCCAAGATGAGGACATTGCTACTGCTGTGATAGAGATGCATAAAGACATCTGAGGCTCTTTATTGGACACAACATCAACAACAACAGAAAATTGACATGTACCCAGAGCAGCAGCTTTGTGCACCCAAGATAGAGGACATTGCGACTGCTGTGATAGAGATGTATGGAGACATCTGAGGTTCTTCATTAGGCACGACAGCAACATCATGAATTTCATTTAAAAGGTTGCCACCCCATATATTATGAAATATATTTATAGACATTATAAATAACTTTGAGAATTTAATTATATACAGGTATATGGGATCATATGAAATTACAAATATAATTATCTTCGACATCACTAAAGAATTATAGACATTATAAATAATCTTGAGATCATATGATAAAATAAGACCTAATTCAAATAAATTAATAGTGTGTGGTATATTGGTAACAGTGTTGATACCATCATCAGACAATAGAATAAATGAGAAAAAATAACACAGCATGTTCTTGAATAGTACTGTTATTAATTGTGTAAACAAATGTTACATGTTTATCAATAATGTTCTTGAACACTACTGGTATCAAGTGTGTAAACAAATTATACATTTTTACACACTTGATACCAGTGCTATTTAAGAACATGCTGTGATATTTTTTCTCATAAAAAAGTCGGTGGACGAGTGGGTAACATCCTCGACTCCCGACAGACATGAACCTGGATCGAATCCCGCGTTAACATTTTGTAAACTATGTGAATAAAATTCAAATATTATTCATTGTTGCAAATATCAAATACTTTGGCCTTCTGTCACTGTCACCATCTGACCAGAGAAGAAATTCTGGGACAGCTAACGGTGGGAACGATACAACCTGATGTGTCTTCATAAACCTGTAGGTAAATCAATCAATCTTCCTACATTTCTATAGCCAAGAGAACTCGCGAGCCGAGCTCGAATATAACACCTGAAAATAGAGAAAAATAAATTATAAAAAAAAAAAAACATTTTTTCTCAATTATTCTTTTGTCTGATGATAGCAACAATACTGTTACCGAAACGGCACACACTATTAATTAATTTGAATTAGGCCTTATAACCTTGTATCTATGATATATATAATCCATATTACACTTTAAAATTATTAAGACTAACTAGTTTATTTTCTAAATTTAAATATTAAATTTATTTTTACAAATATCTAGGATTGTTGCTACAAACGGTCTTCCATTGAGTCATTGAATCGATTCCTGACCCCATTTAAACAGTTTTGACCAGAGTTTTATTCGGAAATTCACTCCAAGTATTTGTTCAAGGCTCTAACCTTTTTTGTATAGATTTAAACAAGGAACGATGTTATATTTTAGAGCTCAATTGACTCATTTCTTGATTGATTCAAAAGATATTTATAAGAGGGAACGCAACAATGAAATGGCGGTTAACAACGTTTTTTTTTATTTAGAACTTCCATTGTTTAAACACCGAATTATTATAGTTTGAAAGATTATTGTTTTAGAGTAGTTTGGGTATGGCCTTCTGACTTTATATCCTAGGTAGCATTATTTCTATATGAATATATGCAAATATTCCAGTATGTAAATATATCAGTATTAGGAATATGTAAATCATACTCTTAATATTTCAGATGTTGAACATTTTATATTTTTTTATGAAAAAGAGCGTACCTGGATCTATGAAGAAAGAAATTTCTCAAAATATTTCGATTGATTGCTTCCTCTTTATCAATTTATTGCCAATGACTCAAACTATCTATATAGATAATACCGTAACAGAGTTTTCCATTGTAAAGTCCTGAGCTATCTCCTCCGAAGATTCTGAACTACACATAACAATCTATATACCAAAATTTTCGTTATTTTTTTCTTCGTGTCATAGGCCTGTTTTTATTTTCCTAATGTTAACAGTTATTTTTATTTTTTAATTTAATCTATTTTACAATCGTAGATTTTTTGCATTTATCATCATCAATTCTTTTGTTTACAATTGCGTAACTTTTATAGAGAGAAATAAAGAAATACATAATTGATTAGATACAAAAGTGTGAACCAGAAAGTCGATTTTTAAAAATGTTATTATTTAATATAAACTTATTTTAATTTAATTTTGAAATGAAAAGGTAGTGTAAAAGTGTATATGAGGTTAGATTCAAATAGGTTTAATTATGTTAGTTTAATCGCTAAATAACGTTAGTTTTAGATAAGTTGAATTAGGTTAGTTTCAGATAATTAAAAAAAAAATAATGTTCGTTTTTAGAAAAATAATAGTAAGTATATATATTAATATAAAAGATCGAAATGTAAAAATCACTATGTCCAAAATCTTCGCTTTAACTCGTGTAAAACGGCTCGAAGGTACGGCGGTGTCAACGTACAGCGCCGCCTACCAAAGTTACCCTTTTCTGGGAACTCACCAGGTTATATTATTTTTCGAATTGTAGATTGAATTATTACTTTTATTCTATCTTTTATAAGTGTTTGTTATAGTTTTTCATTTGAATTTAGCACAATTTTTGTATCTGGTTATCTTTTTTGGCATCTTTTTTTTTCTCATTAATAAGACCTAATCCAAATAATTTAATAGTGTGTGACTTTTTTTTAAATTAAATTATTTGGATTAGGTCTTATTTTCTTTTATTAATTTGTTATAGTTTTTCATTTGAATTTAGCTCCATTTTTGTGTCTGTCTTATTTTTTCTTCTCATAAATAGGCTGATGCTGTATTTGTGTACTCAATTGTTGCTTTTTTTTTTATTAAATTATTTGGATTAGGTCTTATTTTCTTTTATTAATTTGTTATAGTTTTTCATTTGAATTTAGCTCCATTTTTGTGTCTGTCTTTTTTTTTCATCTCATAAATAGGCTGATGCTGTATTTGTGTACTCAATTGTTGCTTTTTGTGTCTGGTTTCTTTTTTGCAGTATTTTTTTTTAATCCTTTTTTTTTTCATCAATTGTTTCCTCACATGCTTGGAATTTTCTTTTTATGCCTGTCCTGGCTTTCAGTTTTATAGATTTCCTCTGCTTGGTTCTTATTTTACCTTTTTTTTTTGAGCGTCTTCTGTCATGCCTCGGAAAGGCCGTGGAAGACTCACTCCCCTGACCGCTAGGCTATTTCTCTTATTTACTTTTTTACCAATGCCTATAATTTTTCACCTGAAAGATTTTTTTTTATTTGTTATTCAATAAACTATTATCACTTATTTTTGGTCTTCTTTTTATTTACTTATTTTACTGGGGGTTGGTGGAAGGATGGTCTAAGCCGTTGGTTCGGCTCGAAGGTACGGCGGTGTCAACGTACAGCGCCGCCTACCAAAGTTAACCTTTTCTGGGAACTCACCAGGTTATATTATTTTTCGAATTGTAGATTGAATTATTACTTTTATTCTATCTTTTATAAGTGTTTGTTATAGTTTTTCATTTGAATTTAGCACAATTTTTGTATCTTTTTTGGCATCTTTTTTTTCTCATTAATAAGACCTAATCCAAATAATTTAATAGTGTGTGACTTTTTTTAAAATTAAATTATTTGGATTAGGTCTTATTTTCTTTTATTAATTTGTTATAGTTTTTCATTTGAATTTAGCTCCATTTTTGTGTCTGTCTTATTTTTTCTTCTCATAAATAGGCTGATGCTGTATTTGTGTACTCAATTGTTGCTTTTTTTTTTATTAAATTATTTGGATTAGGTCTTATTTTCTTTTATTAATTTGTTATAGTTTTTCATTTGAATTTAGCTCCATTTTTGTGTCTGTCTTTTTTTTTCATCTCATAAATAGGCTGATGCTGTATTTGTGTACTCAATTGTTGCTTTTTTGAATCCTTTTTTTTTTTTCATCAATTGTTTCCTCACATGCTTGGAATTTTCTTTTTATGCCTGTCCTGGCTTTCAGTTTTATAGATTTCCTCTGCTTGGTTCTTATTTTACCTTTTTTTTTTTGAGCGTCTTCTGTCATGCCTCGGAAAGGCCGTGGAAGACTCACTCCCCTGACCGCTAGGCTATTTCTCTTGTTTACTTTTTTACCAATGCCTATAATTTTTCACCTGAAAGATTTTTTTTTATTTGTTATTCAATAAACTATTATCACTTATTTTTGGTCTTCTTTTTATTTACTTATTTTACTGGGGGTTGGTGGAAGGATGGTCTAAGCCGTTGGTTCGGCTCGAAGGTACGGCGGTGTCAACGTACAGCGCCGCCTACCAAAGTTAACCTTTTCTGGGAACTCACCAGGTTATATTATTTTTCGAATTGTAGATTGAATTATTACTTTTATTCTATCTTTTATAAGTGTTTGTTATAGTTTTTCATTTGAATTTAGCACAATTTTTGTATCTGGTTATCTTTTTTGGCATATTTTTTTTCTCATTAATAAGACCTAATCCAAATAATTTAATAGTGTGTGACTTTTTTTTAATTAAATTATTTGGATTAGGTCTTATTTTCTTTTATTAATTTGTTATAGTTTTTCATTTGAATTTAGCTCCATTTTTGTGTCTGTCTTATTTTTTCTTCTCATAAATAGGCTGATGCTGTATTTGTGTACTCAATTGTTGCTTTTTTTTTATTAAATTATTTGGATTAGGTCTTATTTTCTTTTATTAATTTGTTATAGTTTTTCATTTGAATTTAGCTCCATTTTTGTGTCTGTCTTTTTTTTTCATCTCATAAATAGGCTGATGCTGTATTTGTGTACTCAATTGTTGCTTTTTGTGTCTGGTTTCTTTTTTGCAGTATTTTTTTTGAATCCTTTTTTTTTTCATCAATTGTTTCCTCACATGCTTGGAATTTTCTTTTTATGCCTGTCCTGGCTTTCAGTTTTATAGATTTCCTCTGCTTGGTTCTTATTTTACCTTTTTTTTTTTGAGCGTCTTCTGTCATGCCTCGGAAAGGCCGTGGAAGACTCACTCCCCTGACCGCTAGGCTATTTCTCTTGTTTACTTTTTTACCAATGCCTATAATTTTTCACCTGAAAGATTTTTTTTTATTTGTTATTCAATAAACTATTATCACTTATTTTTGGTCTTCTTTTTATTTACTTATTTTACTGGGGGTTGGTGGAAGGATGGTCTAAGCCGTTGGTTTTCGACCGCTACGACCCGGGTTCGATTCCCGCATTGGGCACTTTTTTCTGAAAAAATAAAAAAAAAAAGCTCCAATGGCTTCTGATTCTTGCAAAAGTCCAACCCCACCAGCAAGCGCAAGTAATCAAACGGGGCTCTGGCACACTTGTACATGCAAAGTCGAACTGCTTTTCATACGTGTACCATTTTCAAAGACCCTGCTTAGGATTAAAACTTCTCAGAAGCATAACAATAGTACCAACCTAGAGGTTAACTGGTGTGGATGCATTCCTCTGGGAGTAAGACTATTGAGAAATTCAGTAGGGAGTTATTTTGCTTCTCCGCATTCTAACACTCCAACTCTTAACACTGTGGAAACACTGACTCATGTTTGGTAAGCAATTTCAGGGAAGAAACTATAGACATTGGATTAAATAAATTATTAATTAAATTGCATTAAATAAAAATTATTAGATTTAAATAAATATTATTCGAGTGAAAAAAAAAGAAAAAATTAACAAATTAGAAAATAAAATTTCAAAAAATACAACTATATTGCAGATAAGATAAGAGGACCTTATTAAAAAATAAATAAACAAACTGTAATTCGACACTATCGATAATTCGACACTTTCGATAATTCGACACTTTCGATAATTCGACCATTTTAAAAATCAAATTTACAAGGTTGATTGTTGTTTAAATACAACTTTGATTTTGCATGCATAAACACAGGCTCTTGTAGCAAGAACCCAACTTTAGTAAAAACTGATGCCTCTTCAGAATGAATGGAAGACTGAAATCTGAAGGAGCAGAAGATATGGGTCATCTTTACATGTATGCTATCCAATGTTCGCACACTTGAAAAAGCTACATATAAAGTTGTCCGTGCGTAAACACAGGCTCTTGTAGCCAAGGTTTGGCCTTGAGCCTTATTTATAGTCATAGCAAAAGCCAACCTTAGTGAAAACTAACGCCTCTCTAGAATGAAGCGAAGGTTGGTATCCGAAGGGGCCAAAGATATTTCAGACACTATACAGTGTGTTCAACTTTGGGCACTGTCAGTATATGTGCTTCAAGGACAAGAGAGCACATGCGCTGAAACACCATACGTGTTCCATCGCAAAGATCCTAAAGGCATTGGTGAAAGTATAAATAAATATTTTGGAAATGAAAAAAAAATACATATATATATAAGAAAATAAATTGGAATAAAAATTTACAAACTATATTTCAGAGTGGATACATATTTGAAAGGAAAAAAAAAAAGAAAATTGCAAACAACAAAACTATATTACAGATATGACATGAAAACTAACGCCTCTCTAGAATGAAGCGAAGGTTGGTATCCGAAGGGGCCAAAGATATTTCAGACACTATACAGTGTGTTCAACTTTGGGCACTGTCAGTATATGTGCTTCAAGGACATGAGAGCACATGCGCTGAAACACCATACGCGTTCCATCGCAAAGATCCTAAAGGCATTGGTGAAAGTATAAATGACCCATATATTCTGCTCCTTCAGATTTCAGTCTTCCATTCATTCTGAAGAGGCATCAGTTTTCACTAAAGTTTGCTTTTGCTATGACTATAAATAATATTTGGGTTCTTGCTACAAGAGCCTGTGTTTATGCATGCAAAAGCAAAGTTGTATTTAAACAACAATCAACCTTGTAAATTTGATTTTTAAAATGGTCGAATTATCGAAAGTGTCGAATTATCGAAAGTGTCGAATTATCGAGTGTCGAATTACAGTTTGTTTATGTATTTTTAATAAGGTCCTCTTATCTTATCTGCAATATAGTTGTATTTTTCGAAATTTTATTTTCTAATTTGTTAATTTCTTTCTTTTTTTTTTCACTCTAATAATATTTATTTAAATCTAATAATTTTTATTTAATGCAATTTAATTAATAATTTATTTAATCCAATGTCTATAGTTTCTTCCCTGAAATTGCTTACCAAACATGAGTCAGTGTTTCCACAGTGTTAACAGTTGGAGTGTTAGAATGCGGAGAAGCAAAATAACTCCCTACTGAATTTCTCAATAGTCTCACTCCCAGAGGAATGCATCCACACCAGTTAACCTCTAGGTTGGTACTATTGTTATGCTTCTGAGAAGTTTTAATCCTAAGCAGGGTCTTTGAAAATGGTATACGTATGGTGATACAGTGCATGTGCTCTCATGTCCTTAAAGTAGTGTAGTTCTGTTGTTTGCAATTTCATTTTCTGATTTGTTAAAATTTTTCTTCTATAGTTTCTCACCTGCGGGTCCTTCGGGTAATTATATATATTGTTATAGAGAAACTTTTAAAAATATTTTTATATTATAATGATATAAATATTTGATAAAGTCTATTTATAAACCACAATTTATAAATCACATATAAATACTATTTTTAAATGCAAAAAAATATATATTTCTTATTACGTTTTCAAAATAAAAACGTATATAGGTTTTATTAAAATTTAAAAGTAATCAAAGATTGGCAAACTATAATGACATTGAAAAAAGGCATCTCCTGTGATTTTATAAGAAATAAATCATACTTATAAAAATGTATTTTTAATTATTTGTAAGGTTTCGGTAACCCACCCTTGTCAAAGAGACCAACACTTTTATATTGTTTATTCCGTGCCACTTTATGAAGATACTCTGAAACGTGTAGAGCATGATGCACGTTGATATTTAGAAACATTGAAATATAAAAACGAGCTAAAAACCCAACAAATGATATGCGAGAGATATTTACAGAATAGATCAAAAGGCAAAGTACAAGTCACCTCAGTTGGCCGGTATTATGATCAGGGTGTATGGACCGATTTGATCTGCTCCATGGATAAGTATTCAAAATATACTCTAGGAAGATTCAATGGAAGCTCTCATGTAAGATATATAGGTATATATATATGAATAAAACAAAGCATCAAACGCAGCCCTTGATGCTTTGTTTTATTCATATATAAATCTTACAGGGCTTTTTCAATTGATATATAGGTATAGAAGGGTTATAAAAACAAAAGAGATTATATAAATACGCCAATGAGAGAAACTAGTGCTCTTTAAGCATGAAAATCAATTAGTAAATCTATCAAAGGTCTCACTCACGAAATAATAGATAAAACTTCTCAAAAAAAGATGCAAATTAATAGAATTTAACACCTATGAAACTCGTATAGTTGATTAGCAAGTGTAGAAACAAGTCTAGAAACATAATTCCATTTAGGTATAGAAGCAAACGCAATACAAATGAAAGCTAGTACCTTGATAAGCGTAGATATAGATATTCTTATGATATAAATTTCACTTCTCACAAGCATACCAATGAAAACAGCATAAATAGAAATGAAGGAGTTTATTGAGTAGAATGTTGACTAGAGAAACTTTAGGAAGATCTCTCTAATCGCTGATTTTGAATTATTCCAGAATTGGCAAGCTACCCATTATTGAGTGATAAAGAAAAGCTAACCACATATGCCATTGATGCTGTTTGTCCTCATCAGCGTGGTGCAAGCTGTACCTTAACGACCAAAAATGCTAGTCTTTGAGGCTTACTAAAAATCAAGGAATGGATATTTAAGACATTTCTATTAATTTATCAACCTTATACAACACAATATTACCTTTTTACTATTTATACTATGTTTCTCACGCACTTAAAGCCATAAATACCCATTTTTTATATCTAGAAGTCTCAAGACCAGCTTATTTGGTTGTTCGAGTACAGCTTTCATCACGCTGATGAGGGCCAACAACCTGAAACACGTAGATTGTTAACTTTAATCGATTAATTATTTCTGGCACAATTAAAAATCAACGATTAGAGTTTTGATTTCGACAGATGGCACAAGCATCAGAAACTTTCAGTTGCACGATCGCATAATGGTCAAGAGATCACTTTTTATTAAAAAATATTATCAACCAGATCCCAATAACAATCTCACTATTATATGCTATTTTTTACATAATGATAATATCACATATTATTTTTATAGAAAAATATATATATTGGGTTGTAAGGAAAATTCATTCGGTTTTTTATCCCTTTGTTTCATAACGGTTTACCTGTATTATTTTTATTTTGAGAAACGTATTTTTTGTTCCTTTTCCAGGCTTGAAGATGGAATATCCAGGAGGCAAAATCAACATTTTCGACATCTGCTTTTCTTCGCTTTTCATCGAGGTCAAAAAGCAGCCGAAGCAGCTCGGACATATGAAACGTGTATGGAAAAGGTGTCATAGGGGAGCGAGCAGCACAATAATGATTTGCAAAGTTCAAAAACGCGACTTGGACCTTTAAGACACGCTTCGAAGCTGACGACCATCAGAATTCGATGAGAAACATCTAGAGGCCCTGTTGAAGGAAGTAGGTAGACAAACAACCCGTGAGTTGGCCGAAAATAATGAAAATGTATTGCTGTGATAATCGCCAAACATCTTCACTCAACAAGTTTTTCTCAAAAACTCGGAACTTGGGTGCCTCACTAGCTTAATCAAACCAACAAAGAAAATCGCCTTCAAATCGCTCTTCTACATCTCGCACCCAACAATCAACACGGAGCCATAAACAACTATTTTTATACCTAATCGTTATGGGAGATGAAAAATTGTGTCTATACGTGAATATGAAGCAAAGCAAAAAGTGGTTGGATCCAGGAGATACGCCGAAGTCAAGAATAAAGCTAGATCTTCACCCACAAAAGGCTATGATCTGGGTTTTTTTGGGACTGCGAAGATGTGCTGTATTGGGAAATGCTCGAAAGGAATGCCACGGTCAACAAGGACCTCTACATTGCCCAATTGCATCGCGTGAATGAGGCTATTCAACAGAAAAGATCCGATCGACAAGGTCAAATCATTCTCCTTCACGAAAACGCTCGGCCGCATGTTGCACAAGTCGTCAAAGTCGCCCTTAAAAAGCTTGATTGGGAAGTTCTACAACACCCGCCGTATTCTCCGGACCTTGAACCAACCGATTACCATTTTTTCCGCTCCATGTCAAACCATATGAGAGGCACTACCTTCGATGATGGAGGACCTCAAAACCTGGCTCAACAACTTATTTCTTCGACACCAGACCGGGCGATTTTTGACATCAATGCCATCAACAAACTAGTCGAACGTTCAGAGGAGGTGGTAAATAATAACGCAGAATACATAATTGACTAATTAATTTTAATAATTGATGCTTTTTTTTGTCTAAATAAAATTTTCAAATAAAACCGAACGAACTTTCTTTTCAACCCAATATTTGTATATTTCAAAAGCTATCTTAAAAATACATATATTTTTATTTGATATAAAGAAATAAAACTTTTCTAAAAGCGGATAAACTTTGGAATAAAATATTTACAAAGCTTTTAAATTGTTATTTTTTAATAATAGTGGAAAATTTTCTTTCTCACCTTAAAAATACTTTCAAGTTTTAAAGTTTTGTAATTGATAAAATCGTCTACTTTGGATTCCTTATTATCAATAGTACAGGGGGTACAAGCCATGATAATCATGGTGGGTAGAAGTACTGTAAGTAGTGCTTTTACTGAAAGTTTCTTATATTTTTTCTCTTATCATACAGTTTCTTCTTGCTTTGAATAAAATTGCTATTTCATCCCGAATTTTGTCTTTCCTAATTTTCCACGTGGCAATATTGTTGCATCATGATTAATGCGCATATTTTAAAAATTATAATATTATGTTTCAACACACAACACAACACACAACACAACACAAACAATATATTCCAAATATAATTTTTTCATTTATTTATTTTTATAAAACAGAATATTATTATGAAATAGTATGTACTATAAAATCATTTGAATTTTGATACACTGAATACCCAACCTGCTTTAAACTTTGATGAGATAAATAAAGAGAGATTCTAGGTGCTACCTAAAAGTATAGTTGTCTTATTATTGATTGGTTTAACCTTGTATAATAGTTGAGACACGTTCTGGAAAGTTACAAGACGCGTCTGAGGAGATGATCAAGACCGAATAATCTGCCAAACTGAAGCCTGGTGCAACAATATATTGGGAGGGCTTGGCTCCCATCAGTAGTGAACTCTCCTAACGGTTTCGCCAATTTATATTAAGTACTATAGTATCATTTCTTTTTTAACATTGTTATAGTTTATATCTTGATTATTTATTTTGAGAGAGGAGCTACGGACGCGAAGACTTAAAGATTATCAACTTCGAGAAAGACAACAAATAAACATAGTGACTTTAAAAAGTTAATTATTTATAACATACTTTTAAAATTTACTTGAAATATGAAAACCTGCTCTGTGTACGACACAAAGAAGGAGCGAAGCAAATTGGATGACCCTACAAAGTTGCAACACTATGTAACAAAATTGAGATATAGGAACTGAGATAAACCTTTAGAGACTAATAACATGTACAAATATTTGTATATTCAATTTTATATCATATTATATTAACTATAACAATAGGTCATCATACATGCGATGAAGAAATTCTACAATATCCAAACCGAAATACTAACTTGCACGATGTTTCTATCCTTATATCTATAAAAATGAAATCCAAAATCGATGTTTGTTATCGCGTTGCGCAAAATCTACAGTATAAATCAATATGAAATTTCGCATGTAGGTAGCTGAAGATTTCGTTTAACATATAAGCTATTCAAATAACTAAAAAGGTTAATGTGCTTTTTAAAATAATATAAAACAAAAAACGTTAGTTCCAGCCTTTTACCGCTTGGGCGCAGCACTGGTCGCGACGATAAATGAATTTGATTGGTTAATAATTAACATGTGGTTTGTTTACACGATGAATGTTAGTTTGTTCACACGAAGAATATTTTTAAAAGGTAAGATTATCCAATCACCGTGAAACTTTAGGAAGTTATTTACTATACTACTGGGAAGGTTTCTGGTTTGAATTTGGTTTGGAATAAATATTCTTTGCAATTTTATTTGAAAATTTTCTACTTTCACTCGCAAGCAGCGCCTCTAGCGTCATCTGGTGAAATTATATTTATAAATTGTAACAATGCTTAAAATGTGTTCCAAGTATAATAAATTTAATTTGAGAATTTAGTAATATAATATTCCAATGACAGAAAAAAACCTGGAATTTCAATATTAATATATATTTAAAGAAAATATTGTAACGTTTTTGTGTTAAATTTTAAAATGTAATGTTAAAATATATTTTTACATTGTTAATTTAATTTGTTGTTGTTTTATAATAGTGAAGATGCAAATTACATTGTTGCTGTTGTTTATTATCGTTTATTTATATGAAAAACTTACATTGTATGTGATGATGATAACAAAAATTAAATTTTAAATTAATATATATATAATTCATTGAGAAAAAAAGAAATAATTAATTATCAAATTCACAAAAGTGACAATATCTTATTTAAAATATAATAAATGTTTTCAAAAGGTATGTGTTTTTTTTTTTCAAAATTATATTTAAACGCGTATAACAATTATTATATTTATATACGTTTATAAATCAATATATGGGTAGATTGGATGTTTTCTAGAATCGTTTTAACAAATGTTCGTTAGGCAAACTTTTACTCGGATAAAACGGGCGAAGCCTGGTACATTAGCTAAATACAGTTATTTACAAATCTTCGTTTATGGCAAGATACTATTCCTTCAACTTCAAATTACAGAGTGGACCAATTAATACTGTTTTTTTCAACTTTTCGAGTTATTTTTCACAAGGGACCGGGATAATTTTCAAATTATCGAGAGTATGGCAAGTATAGATTCAGTAGGGATTGGATGTTTGCTAGAATCGTTTTAACAAATGTTTGTTAGGCAAACTTTTACTCGGGTAAAAATCAGGCGAAGCTGGGAACATATATATATGTTTGTCGGCAATGCATGCCCTCAATATGTAACTAATCTCGCTGAACTTTGAAAAGGAGAAAGTTAAATCTGGAAGAGTTTTTTTTTTTTTGCCTCGCACTTTAACCAAGAAAAATTATAGTACCGAGCAACAATATTTTTTTTAGTCAGAAATGATAATGACAATATTGCTGTATCATGCTTGATTGACATAAATAAAATTCTTTAGGGGAATATTCACTAAAGCAGTCCACGGGCGGAGCCAGATAACAATTTTTAGTAGGCAGGAACAAAATTCTACCGCGAAACATTCACTCGAGCAGAAGGCACACGAAGCCAGGTCATCTCTACATATAAAATATCGTTTCTCGGCCTTTTGGCTAAGATCATGTAGTATATCTCTAGATATTTTCATTTATATATATATTATTAAAATTCTATTCAGTAGAGAGAGTGGATATGTTTGCTCGAAAAATATATTTTCTATATTATATAAATATATAATGTAACGAATATTATTTTTTCATTATTATCATAATATTCTGTGAGTTCCGGAATATTATGATCAATAATATTCGTTAGGCAAACTTTCACTCGGATAAAACCCGGGCGAAGCCGAGTGCACATTCGCTAGTTCAACAATAAAAGCTATTTAAAACAATAATTAGAAATCATTCGAAGTTTAACCTGGGGAACATGTTGTTGAAGGTCTATATACAAGAAATGGTTCAACACTTATTAACCTGTAATAAAATTACAGGGAGAGATCCTCTCTAGGAGAAATCCTAAATTTACTTCTAGTTTCTTGATTAAAACGGGCATAAAAATGTCTAAAATATACCAATTTCTATCATTTGGAATATGAATATATTTATTATAAAGTTAAAAACATCTCTTTAGTGTTTAGTTGTTACTCACAAATAAAGTAGAAACAGGAAATGTTGTTAAAGTGCAAAAACGCGTTGATATATAAATGAAAAATATCATTAAAGTGTAAAATGTTCTATAGAACTGTAAAATCTTCAATGTAAAAACCCATGTATCAAAACATTAAAATGAGCTGATATTTTAATAATGTAAATACATATATAGACGCTTATGATTCTTTTAAAATTTAAACATTTTTATGCTGCCCTTACTGCAATGAATAATTAATGGGAGGGCCTGGCTCATCAGTGGTTTACCCTCTCAGCTGTTTCGCCAGTTTAATCTACCATACCGCTGTTATATTGCATTTTTCGTTTTTTCTTTCATAGTGATAGATATGCTAGACTTTTGGAATGGGTATTCAAAATCAAAGCTTATGTCCATAGTTCATTTAAAATACCTAATCAAAGAGTCTAGCATCAGTATCACTATAAAAGGAAACCCGAAAAAAGGTATTATAACAGCGGTATGGTAGAATAAAATGGAGAAACAACTAGGAGGGTTAACCACTGATGAGCCAGTCCTCCCATTAATTATTCATTGCAGTAAGGGCAGTAGAAAATTTTTAATTTTTAAAAGAATCATACACGTCTATAATAGTTTCGAATTATCAAAACATATGGCGCGCTAATGTATCATATTATAATTACATATATGTTTAAATTCTTTACATAAATAAAGAAATATTATAAATAATATATGAATATATAGTGTTTTTACAAACACGCAATTCATTTTAAATTAATAAAGTCTAAGAAAAACAGAGAATAAAATATTAATTTTACAAATAAAATAAGTTTTAAAATAAATTTTAATTCTTATGTTAACATTTTTTATAATAGTGTAACATTTACATTTGGTAATAAATTTTAAAATGTGTTACAAAATAAATAGAAATATCGCACAGATTAATTTAATCTTAGAATATTTATTTTCTTCCACATAATAATAGGTAGTAATTTGTCATTATCCTTAATTTATATTCTACTAAATGGAAATGGGATATCTATTGTTACCATTGATATAATACAAATTAGATTTACATTGTCATCTATTCTATTTTCTATTCAATGGAAAATTTCGTTTGGGTTCAAATTAAATGATATATCTGACATCCAACTTATTGTGCCCTTTGCTCCTCAAGCTATTGCCGTCAGACATAAGGCTTGAATTACACAGGGAATTCACAGGAGCTTTTTCTCTCGGAGGTTTGATTGAATTTTTGAAGAGACAATTGATTGCATTGGAGAGCACGTTCGATACGCGAGACGAAATAATAACCAGCAGTCCATCAAATGAGCGCCCTCAGTCACAGATC
This sequence comes from Cordylochernes scorpioides, assembly GCA_030710605.1. Taxonomy (NCBI): domain Eukaryota; kingdom Metazoa; phylum Arthropoda; class Arachnida; order Pseudoscorpiones; family Chernetidae; genus Cordylochernes; species Cordylochernes scorpioides. The sequence continues at coordinate 41,987,811 of CP092874.1, forward strand.
TCTATCGTGAGGAATCGAAGAAATGGGAGGAATCCTTGCTCACGGCTGCTGGTTTTTTAATGCCTCTGAAGTAGGGAATAGGAAGAAGAATTGCGTTTTTTGTGAAAGAGATCATGAGGGTACAAAGTGCGGATTCGCGGAAAACTTGACATTGGAAGATAGATTGGGAAAATTAAGGAAGAAAGGGTTTTTTTTTTCAGATGCCTGAAATATGGTCATTTGAGCAAATTCTGCAAAGTTAGGGCATGTTGCACCAGCTGTGGGGAATTGAGACATTTAAGGATTATGTGCCCCAGGAAGAAGCAGAATGAGGAGATCGCTACTCCAGCACGAGGGATAATGAATAATGAGACTTTGACCAATCTGACGACGCCTGGGGGTTGTTACCCACAATGCGAGTAACCATCAGAGGAAAGTATAAAGAAAGAATTGAGCGAATATTGATCGATACGGGATCTCAGAGGTCTTATGTACTCCAGAGCACTTCAGAAGAAATGGGATATGAATCTTCCAAACAAGTCTCTTCTCCACTCTTTGTTTGGTGAATCGAATACAGAGTTGTAGGAACATAGAGTTTATTATATCAGGTTGACTAATTTAGACCGATCTTATGGCTGTAATTTTGAAGCACTGAGCCAAGATGTTATCTGCGACAGCGTGTCCAAGTTCCATCAGGGTAAATGGATGGAATAACTTAGTGCTCATGACATAGAATTGACAGATCTACAAAAGGGACATCTTGAGATTCTTATAGGGGAAGACTGCTGGAAAATTACTAACCGAAGAGCATAGAAAGCTTCCTTCCGGGCCTGTGGCGATGCAAACGAGGTTGGGCTGGACTTTAATGGGCAATATTCCGGCCACAGAAGAAGAATCTAGTTTTAATGGACTTTGCACAACTTCACTGTTGACTAGTGATTTGGAGAATATATGGAAATTAGAGGCTATTGGTATTTCAGATACTCGTCAAAACGACTCGATACAAAAGGAAACAGAAGAATATTTCGCACTGCTGTTTCCCAAGATTGTGAGGGGCGTTACCAGGTTGCCCTTCCTTGGATTCGCGAAATAGAAGTGCTCACGGACAATAGAGTTGTTGCTGAAAAACGATTAGCAAACGTGAGGAAACATCTTGAGAATACCGGGAATTTGACAAAATATGAAGATATTCTCTAAAAGTGGCTAGTAAATAAAATTATAGAAATGATTACAGCCTTAAACGTGAAGGCGTGCACTATTTGCCACATCGACCAGTTTTTAATGGGAATAGTCTGACTACCAAAATAAGACCAGTTTTTTATGCTTCAGCCAGGAAGAAGGAAAAACTTTCAATGAATGATGGTTTGGAAAGAGGTCCGAATATGATAGAAACCATCCCAATAATTTTAAATAGATTTAGGAAGAGCAGATAGGAGTCTCCTCAGACATAGAGAAGGCCTTTCTTCAAAGTACTTATCTCCTGATTGCCACGCTGTCTCACCACTTGAACAAGGCTCCTGAACCCTGGCAAGAGACAGCTGAATTGTTGAAGTACATCGATAACTGTGTGGCTAGTTTCTCAGAAGTCACTGATATCGAAAAGATTGTGGACGAAGCACAGAGATTGTTGGCTTCTGCTCATTTCAACTTGCGTGATTGGACAAGCAATGTTAACAGAACCATGTGTGATGGTCCAAGGTCTGATAGAGAAAAGTTGTTGGGCATGGTATGGAATCAAGAAGAGGACACTCTGGTTTGTTCTCGGAGAATTTGGAAATACAGGGGCCAATAAACAAAAGAAAGGTACTCTTCTTGGGCAAGCCGTATATTCGATCCGGTAGGCTTCACTTGCCCAGTGACCCTCGTTCCGAGACTTATCCTGCATGAAACGTGGCTGTTGAAATTGTGGGATAAGCCTCTGCCTGAGAACTTGTCTCGCGAGTTTTTGAGGTGGCTGGCCAAATTGGAGTCTCTGACATCTATTGCTGTACCGAAATGGCTTTTCTATAGAGAAGAACACCGGCTTGGAACTACTCTTCATGTGTTTTGAGATGCCTCTAAGGCCTCTTACGCCACTTGTATTTTTTGCGCATCGAAAGTGAACAGGAAGTAATGTGTCAACTAGTACAGGCTTGGTCTAGAGTAGTTCCTTTGAAGGGAACTACCATTCATCGTTTAGAGCTGTTGGCCTGCTTGATTGGTGCCCGCTTTGCGAACAACGTTGTGAGGGACCTAAAATTTGAAGACATAGAGCGATTTTATTGGACAGTTATTCCATTAATGCACTCCATTGGATCAAAAGAAAAGATTACATGGCGACTTTTGTAATGAATCAAGTTACGGAGATCCGATCTCTCAGCGCGACAGAGGATTGGTATCATGTACAGGATGCTTGAATCCAGCGGATTTACCAACGCGGTGTTGCTTAGCCGATTCTCTAGAGAAATCGAAGTGGTGGGGGGGCCCGAGTTGGCTGAGAAGACCGAGAAAAGATTGGTCCCATATGGAAATATACCCTGACCCAGATATTGTGAACTTGGAAAAGAGAAAGATTGTTTCAACGTCGACATGTATTGACAGGGAAAAAGATCAGTACTACCATCGCTTTTCGAACTACTATAAGATATTGGGAGTGACTGCCTGGATGAACCGGTGTTTTGCAAATGCGAAAGGAGGAACAATAGGTAAGCGAGTGAATTGGCCTTAGCGAGAGTAATGGAAGTCAACCCTGGCCGAGATGGGACTGTGAGGGTCGTCAAGTTGAGAACCAGCAATGGCGACCAGATTAGGCCGGTTCAACGGCTCTACAATTTAGAGATACCCGCCGATCTGGGGAGTACCTTGAGGAGTAAACAATCGGAAGCTCACCGGGGGAGAAGGCTCCCGAGGAGAAACCAGTAAAGACTCCTTCGGAGATCGCCCAATCCTACAGAGAACTGGGAGGAACGGTCGTTTCCCGACTATTGGTTGAGTTTCTGTAGAGAGTCAAGGTGAGAGTATGTCGGTAAAAGAATATGATAATCTTCTCTTCTGTATAGATTTCTATCTTTTGAAAATATGTAAATTTGATTAATCGTTTTTTTTTTTTGTTTGTTGGAAATATACAGGGTGATCCAAAAGTCCCGCACTATTTTAAAAATTAATAACTCCGCCAATATTTGCGCTAGAGCAATGCGGTAAACACCATTGTGTTCAGGATGCAATGGGATCTTTTATGGCAAATAATGAAAAATTCGAAATTGATTTTAGTTACAATTTTATTCGCCAGATGGCGCTCTACCAGAATCAGAGATTCAGCTGCCAAATTGTTTGATAAATTGAAAAATATAACTGATCGACACGTATTTTTCCTTTTTGAATACCAGGAAAGAACCCTAATAATATAAAATAACAAATTAATAAAACACCACTTCTCCAAAAGTATGAAAAATTGGTTAACGATTTTCAAATACAATCAGAGATATGTAAAATAGGTAAATGCAAATTGAAACATGTAGCAAAAAGAAAATTGATATTTTAGATACGGTTTGTTTCCGAAGATAATAAATTTCTAATATTTTTAATTCAACTCTCACTCAGTATCGAATATATTTATTTTAATTCATTTGAAAAATATGTATCTATCTCTGATAATTTATTTTACTCTGGAATGCCGTTGTTGTTGTCATGTCCAATAAAGAGCCTTAGATGTATCCATGCATCTCCATCACAGCAGCAGCAATGTCCACTATCTTGGGTGTGTAAAGCTGCTGCTCTGGGTCTATGTTAATTTTCTGCAAGCCTGCGACCATTGCTGGCTATGAGAATATGTGGGTAGGTGTAAGTTCCACACCAGGACAATTGTTGCATGCCCTATAGGTTCTTGTGCCATCTGGATGTATTGTCATTCCTTTATAGTGTTTTGTTCTAAGTCTTGTTATAGTTTTTGTCATTTTTCTCTCAGAGTTTATTTCGCATTTTGATCTTTTCTTATTTTTATGTTTAATTATCTTGTATTTTGACAAAGAATCAGCGTCAAATAATGACATTTGTTCTTTCCTTTGGCTCAACTTTCTGACTTCCTTTGCCAATTCAAATGCCATTTCATTACCCCCGATCCCAGCATGGGCAGGGATCCAATGTAGATTGTAGTTATTCTCCAATGGTTCCAGTTGGGTAAGTAACGAGTGTATTTTCTGTGTTATTTTAGTATTGCCCTTCTGAATTGCTTCTAGAGCGGATATGGAGTCGCTGTATATCAAAATTCCTTCTGCTTGATGCAGGGATGGTTGGTTAAGGCATACATCAAGGGCTTTCCAGATAGCTGTCAGTTCACAAGTGAGGTTTGACGAAATCTGTCCTGCTCCTTCTTTGATTTTGATGTTTGTTCCATCTTGCAGTATTATGTTAATTCCGGCCCCTCCATTACTCAGGGTAAGGTCTGAAGATCCATCTGTATATGCTGTTAAAGGGCGTGGCCTAGCATTTTTCATCAAGAATTTGTACTATGAGGACATAGCCATTAATATTCCAAACACATTAGACCTGGTAGCTCAAGGTATCAAAGTCTATTCAATCAAAACAAAGCCATCAACATATACAATATGTATCAGCCTCCAAACAATACATTTATTGACGATGGAACAATGGCTCAATTTCTTACAGACAACACTATTATTGTAGGTGACATTAATGGCAAACATCAACTATGGGGATGTTCCACGTCAAACCCAAGAGGCAAAATACTATCAAACATATTTGACGACAATGCCTTCTCTCATGTGCTTAAATAATGGGAATCCTGCCCATCATTCCTACAAGCTATAATGCACAAGCCCTTGATATAAGTTTTCACTATCCTGACATTTTCCAAAAATGCAAATAGCAAATATTAAAAAGTTTTGGAAGTGATCATTTGCCTAATTTGATAGAAATTAGCACCAAGACCAAAACTAGCTCAATTAAGAAAAATTCTGGAACTTCAAAAAGGCTAATATGATATCTTTCGAAAACACCATTATTAAAGTAGTCAAAGTTCCAATACCAAGAGGTAATATTAAGAAATGAATTCCAAATTATACACACCAGGCAAAAAATATTCAAATACTTATAACTAAAAGAAATGAAATACAAAAAAGTGCACCCAAAACCAAACAAATTGTAGAACTGAACTGAACATTGTGATTGCAAAAATAAAAATATTATACCTAAATGTGAAAAGGGAAAAATGGAACCAAACCTGTGAAAACCTGAACCCAAGAAACCTAAATACAAAACTTTGGAATTTGGCAAAACAAATTGACAGAGTCCAGCCACAAACTGAAAACGCAAATATGTTTAAGAATACAGATGGTACACCAGCAACTAATGACAAAATTGCTGCCAATCCTTTAGGTAATTCATATCAAATAAGTAGTAAAATCAAGGTTGAAAAAATGGCCCGAAAGATTATTCATGACTGTAAAAATGTCACTAGCACTCATAATATTTTCCATGAAAAAATCAATATGAAAGAGCTAGCTTATGCATTAGAAAACACTGACCTAAACAAGACTCCTGGGCCAGATGGAATCCATGGCCGAATAATATCAAACTTGGGCAAAATTGGCAAAGAAAGACTTCTTAATATTTTCAATAACTCCTGGAAAACTGGAAAATTGCCTCAAGACTGTAAAAATGCAACAATATTCTCATTAAAAAACTTGACAAATCTGCTGATGACCCCAAAAATTACCGACCTATCTCCCTCACAGATATTTGCTGCAAATTAATGAAAATAATTATACTCAGACGACTCACCTACCACCCCGACACAAGAAATCTCTTACCAGAAGAAAAATATGGATTTAGGAAGGACATGGGACAATAGACCAACTCTTATTTTTCACACAAAAGGTAAAAGATGCACAAAACAAAAAACCAACTAACCACACCATAGCTGCTTTTTAGGCCTTACACAAGCTTTTGATAAGGTATGGAGAAACAAGTTAATTACAAAATTATACAAACATTTCAAAATTGATGGAAAAGATATAACTTGGATAAATGATTCCCTTAAAATATATACATCAGGGTCAAATATAATGGCACTCTATCTAAAACCTTCAAATTGTACCAAGGATTACCACAAAGATCAGTCCTTAGCCCAACTCTCTTCACCCTATTTATTGCAGGCATAGAAGAAAATTGTTCACATAAACCAATATTGGACTTTTCGCTGATTACATTATTCTATGGAGCAGCAACACTAACTGGAAAAAAAGCTGTAGAGATTTGAACAAGACTCTTCTCCACCTAGAAAAATTTGCTAATAAACATAAATTAGAATTTAACCCCCAAAAATCTGAAACCTGTCTTTTTACTACCGATAAGAAACTATACAAAATAAGACCAAATATTTTTCTGAAAGAACAACAATTGCAATATAATAAACATCCTAAATATCTCGGCTACACCCTGGATCCTGAAATTAACTCCAGTAAACATATTGAAGGAGTTGTTAGAAAAGGAAGAGACCGACTAAAAACTTGAAATATATTTCAGGAAGAGTGGGGAGCTGAAGCAACAACACTAAAATTAACTTACACATCTCTAATGAGACCTATCTTGGAATATGGATATCAAATCTATGGTACAGCATCTGAAACAAACCTAAAAACACTGGAAAGGATACAATTAAATGCAACTAGAATTATTACAGGTCTTCGAAATACCTGCCCTGATAATATTGATAATATATGGATTTTTAAAATATAAAGTGGAAACATATTATTTAGCTGAAAAAATATCTCCATGCGAACCACTAAAAAAATGTTATTTTTAATGCCACTTTAAATGAACCCACCAACAAACAATACCAAAATCCAGAATCCTTAAAACAATTATCATTAGAAATAATAAATAAAATTCCTAAAAAAATGCAATAACTATCTATATACCGATGGTAGCAGAGACGAGTTGGGACACACTGGCAGTAGCTCTCTCATTAAAACCAAAAATGGCAATGAGAAAATAAACAGAAGAAACCCAGAATTTTGCTCAGTCTTCAGATCAGAACTTATAGCCATCTATGAAGTCTTAAAATCCATCAGAAACACTAAACATCACAAAATATGGATTTTTACTGATAGTAGAAGTGTCATACAACACTTGAGTCACACAGGGGAACTTAGAGACAAAGTAAGCAGGAACATAATTGGGTAACTCCAAAAACTCTCAATACCTCAAAAATTCACCTTCAATGAATACCCTTACATGTTAGCATTGAAGGCAATGAAGCTGCTGATGCGCTAGCGAAAAAAGGCACAAAAGAACCCTTGCTACAGAAAAATAAACTTACTTTTAAAGATATAGAAACAGTAGCTAAAATAAACAAGAACTGGAGGATCCCACTTAAGCACAGTTAGTACACCCTAGAAGCAGATGGCCACCCAGACCTTTCGGTCCACAAACCGGCATGCGGAGCATGCCCTTCGCTGCTATTTTGTTCAACTCATAAGCCAAGTAACGGTATCCAAGCTAGTGCTTGGAGATTGTACCTGGAAACACCACCACCCAGACAACGTGTCTGGAAGGATCTCTATACCTGTGGCCTTTAATCACAGCAAAATAGGAAACTATCTACTGTGTCCAGCAGGGACCGCGGGGAGGCAACCCCCGGTCGACTCTGTTCACTCACAGCTGAGGAAAAGCTCAGCTGCCACGTCGTGGGCTTTCTCAAGAAGCTTGCTGTGATTTCTCAGCAGCTTACTCTCGATCGCGCCCCTCGCCCTCCTTCTCTCTTCCTGCACACCCACTACCCTTGGACAATCCAAGACGTAGTGGCGTGCATTCACATCCCTTTCTCCATAGACGCAATCAGGGTTTCTCTTGATTTTAAATCTGTGAAGACTTGGGGAAGAGCCCATGTCCCGAACTACCCTAATGAGTTTGTGGGACATTACCTTACAGAGGTGTTGTTACCCCATTGAATACCTCTCTCCCCTTCACACTGTTCCTCCATCTGTCCAACCATAAGTCCTGGACGTGCCCCCTGATCCTCCTATAAACATCTTTCTTGGTCACTGGGGTCCTCAGTGATCTAACTCTAAAGCATCCTGCCTTAGCGATCCTGTCAGCGAACTCATTACCTTCGATGAGGCTGTGTCTCCTAAACCAAGGGAGCTCCGGAGCCCGCGTCATCATCTCCAGCTCCTGGATTATTTGATGCGCGAGTTGCCCTTTCTCCAGATTGATGGCGACGAGGGCCGACATACAATCTGAATAGAAGCGGTCTGGGCTGAAGTTCTTCTCGGCACACACTCTGAGGGCTACCCTGATCGCAACCAGCTCGGCTGAAAAGATCAATTCGTCCACTCTGAGTGTTAAGCTTTCTTGGAAGATCAGCTCTCCATTAGTAAATATCACTACCCCAGCTCCAGTATTGGTTCCAGACTTACTACCATCAGTGAAAACCTCCGTGCCAATCCCTGTCGGCCCTCCAGGACTCTAATTCCACTTTGGCAACCACTGCGGAGGCTTCCTTGGGTCCCTCTTCGATTCCAGGGCCCCCTCTTCAAGTCCCAGGGCATCTTCCCTGTTCTCCCAGATCTTCTGTCTGATGGTCTCCTCCTCTAGTTTCAATCCCAGGGGAATAAGCCCAGCGAGGACCAAAAAGGCCTCACTGCTGGTAGTGCGATATCCCCCTGTGATTCTGAGTGCCGCTGTCCTTTGCACTCTCTCTAGAATTGTTGCCACCTTCTGATCCCTGTTTCGGCGCCACCAAGCCCCGGAAGCATATAGCAAGATTGGCTCGACGCAGGAGAGGTAGAGGTTCTTAAAAATAGTACCCTCTTCCCCCCCCCCCCCCCCCCCCTGTTGAGAGCCAACCGCGACAGGCCTGCACAACGCCTCCTTGCCTCTCGCCACCATCTCCTCCGCCGGTATTGCCAACCCATCTTGTCATCAATGACCACCCCCAGGATGATCATCCTATTGACCAACGCTACCCTCCGTCCTTCCATCCGGATAGCCGGCTTGTGTTCCCATTTGATCCCTTTCCTTTTAGTTCTTATGTCTCTAGGCTTAAAGCTGAGGGCTTTAGTTTTGGAGACATTGAACTTAAGGCCTGAGTCATGGGCCCAGATCGAGAGAATTTGGAGAGAAGTTTCAACACACTTCTCAGCCTTCGCTCTCGAAGCAGCCTCAATGATGAGGAACTGATCGTCAGCATAGAGAACCAGCCTGGCTCCCTCAGGGAGCTCCTCCTGGAAAACGGTGTTTACCAGGATATTCCACAGAATAGGTCCGCAGCAAGAGCCCTGGGGGCAACCACTAGCACAGTTTATTTCCAACTTCCGCCCACCAAAACTGAGGCTAATCCGTCTATCCCTCAGGAAGTCACGAACCAAGCTGCACAAATTATCAGGACCACCCATGTCCATCAAATTTCTCATCAGCTTGTTCCAGCTCATGGAGTTGAACACGCCATCAATGTCCAGGGCCACGAAAAGAACCCAATCACCCTTAACTAAGCCCATCTCAACCCCCTCTAACACCTCTTTCAGAGCTGCGGTTATGGACTTCCCTTCCCTAAAATCATGTTGGAAAGAGGAAAGGAGCTCATTACTCTCTAGCCAATGCTTCGGTCGCTGAGCTAATAGGCTATCCAGGACCATACCTAGACACACTAGTAAAGAAAGCGGACGATAATCATTAGGAGAATTACCCTTTCTACCAGACTTTTCGAGAAGCACTACTTGGGCAACCTTCCATGCCTCAGGAAATGTACCAGTGTCCAGGCACCTATTGAATAACCTGGAAAGAAGCGATGGGTGCATCCTTACCAGGGCTTTCACGACCGTGTTATCGATCCCTTCGGGACCAGGAGATTTCCTTTTCCCGAACTTGAAAGCCGTCAGTTTCACCTCATTCTCAGAAAAGGGCGGATCCACCAAACCACAAGTGGTCAGAGAGATCTCGTCCTCTGGTTCCTCGTTTCCGAAGTGCCGATCCAAGTTGTTTTTATTTTGTCTTCTGCTTTCGAGCAAGTAGGTCTAGAACACATTCTCTCTGAATTTTCTCTTTGTTGGTGGATGAAACAGCACCAGTGATTATTTTGGCCGCTTTTGCTTGAACACTGTCTAGTCTTACTTTTAGTGATGAGCTTGAGGGAGCCCAGACCGGTGTTGCATATTCCATTATCGGCCTTATTAAGGTGGTATATGTTGTTCTGAGAATTCTGGGTTTTGCTCCCCAATTTGTTCCACATAACCTTCTCAGAATGTTTAGTTTTCTGATAGCTCTATTTGAGGTGTTAATTAAGTGTTCTGAAAATTCCAATTCCTCATCAATAATAATTAAAATAATTTTGTTGACATCTTGTCAATACATGCACAGTCTGCACTATTAAAAAAAGATAATATGCATTATATACACTATGTACAATGAATATGGCGCCTCTGCCAGCGCTGCAGAGTTTGGTGGAGAATCGCCAGTGGGTCTCCAGCGACACCACGCATTTTGCCATCTACGATGAATACGTAGATCGCGTACTTCGCCGCTTAGGAGATGGTGATGGCGTGGTCCTCGAGACCAACTGGAAAGATCCAGGACTGCAGTATCACACCTAGGTATTTTGGATTTCTATTTTATCAATTAATTGGTTGTTTATGCTCATTTTGAGTTATATTTGAGCCCTTTTCCCTGTCAGTGGAGTAGACGCATAGGTTTGGTTTTATTGGGTTTATGGTCATTTGGAGTTCCATTGCCCACTTCTCCAGTCCTCTCATTGATGTGTTCAGTATTTATTTACGATTTTTCTATACTGCTACTTGTGTGCCATATGGCTATATCATCTGTATAACAGGCAACCTTTGTGTCTTCAGTGAGGTAAGGATGGATGTCGTTAATATATAGCAGATAGAGTAGAGGACTGAGCACAGATCCCTGAGTTACACCAGCCCATGTTCTTCCTTCCTTGGAAAATTCTCCATTGACCCGAACCTTTAACCTTCTTCCCCTTAAGAAGTCTGCAATCCAGATTAAGGTTTTTATTCTTACTCCGATATTGTGCAGCCTTTCACGTAATTTCTCCCGTCACACTCTATCAAAAGCTGAGGTCATATCAAGGAATATAGCCGTGGTCTTCTTTGGCGGTTTTTCCTGGAAAGAATCTATTATTGATTGACAGAAGTAGAACAGTTGATCAGTCGTACAGGGCTGGGATCTATAGGAAGTTTGGTAGAGGTTTATTTTATTATTTTTAGCGAGCCAGACTATGAGCCTAGAGTGGATAATTCGTTCTGGTATTTCAAAAGTATGCAGGTGAGAGCAATTGGCCGATAGTTCTTGTATTCCTTGGCATCTTTGTTTGGCTTCAATATTGGCACTATAATTGATATCTTCCAATTCTTTGGTAGTTTACCAGTTTGCCATGAAATGTTCAGTATTCGTAGGAGTTGATTATTAGCTTTGTCTTCAAAGTGTTTAATCATTTGATCAAAGATTAGATTATCTCTTGGTGACCTCTTGGATTTTTTTATTGATGAGTTTAGCTCATTCAGTGTGAAGTCTCTCGAAAATATCTTGTTGATGGAGTTTCTTGCTTGTTTACTAACTGGTTTATATTATTTCAGAGTCCTGTCTTCATTCGCATAGTTGAGTATGGAAATGCTTGAAAGATATTCAGCAATTATGTCAGCCATCTGTTTGTTCTCGTTCTCGCTGTTCTATTCATATCGGTTAGAGTATTGGAGGATTGATGTTGGTTTTGATTGTTCTCTAACACTCTAATCATATTCCAGTGTTGGCTGTCCTTTCTTGGATCCATTTTTCGCAGAATTCTGCCATTTTTCTTGTTTGCATATCTAAATTTCTTGTTCTATTTTGTGACTAATTTCAATGAGTTATTTTATGTTTTCTTCTATTTTATTTGTTTTAGGAAGTTCATTGATATTGTTTCTCTCTGAAATCATTGCCTCGATGTTGTGGTCCTTCCAGTAAGGTATCCACAGGTCTTTACGTCTACCTCTAGGTATCGATGCTTTTGCAGCTTTTGAAATGTTCGAAGAGAATTTTTCCAAGTTTTTGTCAAGCGTTCTTTAATTCAATTTTTCGTTGCACAGTTCTTCAAGCTTTTCTGTGAATATTTTTCAAGTCGGCTTTCCTAAAGTTCCATGTTCTTTTATTCTAATGGACATTCTCAATTTTGAAGTTTAGGGTTGTTAAAATTGGTCTGTGGTCACTGATTGCACCTCTCAGGATTTTCCATTGTGTTGTGGGTGCGATGTTGTAATTTATCGCTGTGATGTCTATTGCAGATTATGTGCCTGTGGACTTAGATGGCTGTTCTCTCCGTTATTTAACGGTGTAAGGTCGAGGTCGGTTAGCATGTCCTCAACCTGCTGACTTTTGTTATCCTGGACAGGTGATCCCCAAATTGAACTTTTGGCGTTAAATTCGCCGAGTATGATTGTGATATCCGAAGACGCTTCACTTAATGTCTCTATTGTGTGTACCCATACAAAATTCAAATATTTCACGAGCTGAAATTAGGCGATTTTGAGATGCGTCAAGAATTCGCTGCATGGGTTTTCCGGCAATTTGATATTGATGAAAACTGGCTGTCGAATGTTCTGTGGACAGATGATGCTCACCTTTCTCTAAACAGAGAATTTAACATTCAAAACAGCCGCATTTGGGCAACAGAAAACCCTAGGATTTTTACAGAAATGCCACTTTACCAGCCTAGAGTTACAGTTTTGTGTGGGTGCACTTCTTTTATTATTGGGCCATTTTTCTTTGAAAAATCAATGGAAGAACTTTTAAAACCGTTTTTGTAACTGTTGAACGTTATGATCAACTTTTGAGAGAAAAGGGCATTCCCATATTGCAGGGCAAAAGCACTAAGCGAAATAACATTCATGAAAGATGGAGGACCTCCTCATATCTCCCGAGGTGCCAAACAATTGCTGAAGGATACGTTCGGTGAAAATCGTGTGATAAGTCGCCACTTTATTTACCAGTGGCCTCCAAGATCACCAGACTTGACGCCTTGCGATTTCTGTTTATGGGGGTACATTAAATCGTGTGTTTATTGATGCTGGCCTACCACATTAGCCATGTTGAAGGCTTCTATCAGATGGCACGTTTTATCAATTTCAACAGATATGTTATTTAATGCTGTCCATTCTGTCATTTATCGTCTGCAGGCGGTGATTGAGAATGAAGGGTGCCACATTGAGCAAGGATTGTGACCTAATACAAGTAGGAAGGCAGTTACCTCATGTGTTATATAAGCCGCCATGTATTATATTATCTACCAATATTTTGCAGCTCTTTGTGTTGGGATATGGGGATAATAAATGCTGTCCTCACATCTTGACTCTTTTTTTTTTTTTGTGAACAGTAATATTTTGTTTGTCATTTGCTCACATATTATGTCGTGCAAACCAGAGTATTATAACTTCTCGAATAACACTGGTACACACAATTTTCCCCCTTATGTTTAGTTTTTCGCTCTTCGCTCATTAGAAGAAATAGCATAAGGAATATTTTCTGTACACCAATAACTTTAGAAATTTTGTGAAAAAAAAAAAATACAAAATGATTTTACTACCACGTTTTTCAACGCAAAAGGTCGATTTAAAAATTATTTTTATTTGAGGGGACACATTTTTTAAAATTGTGTACAGTATAATAAACAGTGATAACATTTGACAAGCCCATAGGATATTTGGAATAAAGTACGACAAATATATTTTGTCACTCCCCTCTATATTTCATTTGTTGGATCATGACAAATATCCAGTTAAATAGTCAAGGGTCGCCAATCAGTCAAGAAACTACAGATTTCTTATAGCAAGAAATCTTATTAATAGTGCCGTCATAATTTTTGGTACTATATTAACATTTCAAAAATCGTGTATTGATATCAGCAGTGTTTTTCAAACATTCAATCTATTTCACAAAACCCCATATAAAATATAAATATTTTTGCTACATGTTTTAATTTGCATTTACCAATTTTACATATCTCTGATTGTATTTGAAAATCGTTAACCAATTCTTCATACTTTTGGCGAAGTGGTGTTTTATTAATTTGTTATTTGATATTATTAGGGTTCTTTCCTGGTATTTAAAAACGAAAAATACGTGTCGATCAGTTATATTTTTCAATTTATCAAACAATTTGGCCGCTGAATCTCTGATTCTGGTAGAGCGCCATCTGGCGAATAAAATTGTAACTAAAATCAATTTCGAATTTTTCACTATTTGCCATAAAAATTCCCATTGCATCCTGAATACAATGGTGTTTACCGCATTGCTCTAGCGCAAATATTCGCGGAGTTATTAATTTTTAAAATAGTGCGGGACTTTTGGATCACCCTGTATTTGTCATATATAAATACTTATATGTATTCGTGACTAGAAATAAAATTAGATGTTGTTGTTCACTAGTTGAACTCTCGTGTTGTTGCTTGGCTTGTTCGAGAGGTCGATCATTTCCAGATACCTTCCCTAGAGACAACGGAATTCTGCAGTTTTTTTTCTTGGAGTCGCTCTTCCCTACATAGTAATAGGTTGGTGTTCTCCCCCCTGGGACCTGAAATAGAGACTTTGGGCGTCTGGTCAAATAGATCCTGGGAACCACGCTGCTGAACGCGACAGTAAGGCCTTTTAAAATTAATTAGGTCACGTTGGTGATCGCATATGTGCGATATACAACTGTTTGGCAGCTGTACCTTTTTTTTCTAATAATTGAACAATAAAATTGTTTAGACGTTGACTTTTTAGAAGCACAGTGAAATATATTATTTTAGAATCAATTATATTGTACAAAATTGAAATTTTTATGCGCTGTGTAGGTTGTATATATCGAAAATTTCAGAAGCGCAATTTATTTGCTGGAATGATTACTAAAATGTGGTTTATTGTGATATCATCTAACATTTAAATGTTTGATACGTAAGGTTTGTGATGTGATTAAGGAGTTTATGAGATTCTCGAATAAATATATATGGTTAGTGTGAAACACGAGTAACAAAATTTAAGATGGCGGTCATTAACATCTGCCTTGAGCGGGGAGGGAGGACATTGTCCACACATTGCCCAAAGAGAGTAGCGACTTGGTGGAGTAACGTCTAAAGGGCGTTCACTTCCTGTTTTTTCACTGAAATTGTCGGGGTTCTATTACGTCCGAATTGGAACTGACTTTCTCTCTCTTCTTTTGTTGAAGTTGGACATTTTCTGGTCTATTTGAAAGTTGTAGTATTCTCTATGTTCGTAGGTTGTTGTTTCGAACTTAGTTCAGACTTAGTAAACATTTTAATAAGTGATGTCAGGTTTAGATGTGTGGTGAAAGTGCGACTCTCAACGTGGATACGCTTTGAGGTGAAATGAGTCACAAGCGTTAAAGCGTCTTTGGACTGAAAAGTGAAAATGTTTGATGTGTTGCGCTGTGTGACACGAGTGAGTAAAAGTGATTTGAATGGAAAGGTGTCACGTGAAGTCGTTGTTTGGTAGAAAATCATGAATAACAAGTTTATTAGAGTCAAGGGTGGTGGGACGAACACATTTAGAGAATTTTTGACTGTTAGTGGATGTGGCACGTTTAATGTGAAACATTTTGAGTGTTCAGTGGGGCGACGTTATGGAGCTCGTGTGGCTCGAAATTGGATTAGTTTGTGAAGTCGCGCACTAATAATTGTTGCCAATTGAAGAAAGTGATGTGTGAGGGTGTTGCAAGTTTTTTGAGAGAGATGTATGGATGATTATTAGGCATGTAAAATGAAGAGACGAGAGAGTGTAACTATGTTGGAATATAACGGTTGGTAATTGTAGTGTACTGGCTCTAGCTACTGGCGGGGAAGTGGACGGGATCTTCATTTTTAGCTTGTTTTGGGGAGGGCAGTTGTTATGATTTTGAGATGTTGCCTCTCAGAAGAGAAATCACAGGAGATTTCTGAAATTAAGAAAGGTGTTTCACCTATGTTAATTTATATATTTTTTTTCTTATCATTGATTATGGTAGCGCGTTAATAATCCTTGTAAAAGGGCAATGGCGTGATAGTGATAAATAAGTTGAATGTGGCGTTTACATAAAATGGTGAATATGACGATAATTTTTACATTTTTTTAAGTATTTGATTAAGAAATGGTGTTTTGGTATGAAAATAAGATATTAAGAAAAAAAAAAGCTTAGAATTATGATATGATGAGGGTAATTAAAAAATATAATAATGATTTTTTTTAAGTTGTAGATTTGGATAATGCCATATTAGGTAGATTTAGGAACGACATGTAATATTAGTAAGTTGGTAAAAATGTGTGATTGGCATTTAAAAAAAAAAACTAAATTTGAAAGTAGTGAATTAAAATTTATAAATCGATTTAAAATAAAGTAACAATTGATAAATGAGAGTGTAAAAGATTTAAAAATTGAATTAAAAATGATATGAATAATTTAAAAAATAAATTTTATATTGATATAAACAAGGTAAAAATTGGATTAAAAATGATAAAAATGAAAATAAACATAATACTTATTTATTTATTTATTTCAATTCAAAACGCTATGTCCCCCAGGGACACTTGCGCTAAATGTACATACAAATATAACAAAGAAAATATTCAACATGGAAAGTGTTCTACCGCGTTAGGGTAAAGGTTCGAGCTGCAGTGAGAACTATAAATTAATAATTTATATTTTAATAAGTGTCCAAAAATTACATACAATTATAAGAGGCAGATGGAGTACAGTTTTTACTCCACCAGCGCCTAGAGTATTATATAATAGAAGGAACCGCCGCAGGTTGAAGCGACGCCCGGTAAACAGCCCGCTGACATCAGGCGGTGTTCGAAAAGTGCGCGCGCAGCCTGCGCGCGCAGGTCGGCTGGCCAGCCGCCGTCCCGGCCAGTGTCGCCCGCTGGCATCCTCTTATCTCATGCCCCCCCTGGAGATTGGGACTTGGGACCGATCCAACGTAGTTGCTATAACGCGGGTTCGGTTCTCGGGTTCGAGGGGATAAGGTCTGCTGATGTTGAGCTGAGTTGGGTGGGGTGGTGTACGGTGGAGGCACGAAAGGTCGTAAGAATCTGCGATTACGGCGAAGAAGGCGTCCGGCGTCGGTCCGGATGAGGTAGCTGCGACCGCGTGGAAGTTGTTCGAGAACCTCAGCAAGGAGGGTCCAATGTTTTGTGCGGTGATCCTGGACAAGGACTATTGCTCCCACTTCCAAATGTGAGAGTGGCTTGGCGTTGCGATTGTATCGCTTCCGGAAGGAATGTTCTCTTACATTTTGCTACAAGAGGTACTGGGCCATCTGGATCTGCTGGGGCGTGCCAGAGGTGGTGATGACCCGTTCGTTGCTACCAGGTAGAGACTCATCTATGGTGATCCCCGCACCAGACTCGCGCCGGATCTTCCTGATGCGTTGACCACCTTTCCCAATGATGGCACCGGCGAGATCATTTGGTATAGTGACTTGTGATGAGCCTTTTTTCGGGACGACTACCATAGGATGGCACCAATCGATGGCTTCGCCGACGGGTACCTGTTCGATTATCCCTTTCGCCAACATGGTATCGAGTTGAGTTTTGACGGGGTCTCTCCAGTGAAAGGGAACGTTGTATGCCCGGTAGCGTTTGCAAGGAACGGCATCTTTAACTAGTTCGATAGACATGGGGGGTCCTTGCATGGGTTTTAACACTGTGTCGTCGAACGCTCTAGCATAATGGGTAAGGATAGACTGCTTATCGATCTCATTGGCTCTCACCGGGGTCGGCGGGAGCGTTAGAACTTGTCCGTTGGTTATGGCATTGACGATCATTGAATGGGGCCAGTTATCCGGCAGAAGTCCTAAGGCTTTGCATCCGCTCTTGCTCAAGAGAGGGGCGTTCAGGTGCTTGCAGACTCCAACGGTAGTGCTGTATGTTTTCCCGTTGAGATGCAGTGCCGCGACGAACGATCCACAAGGACTTAAGCTGATGCCGTTGGCTCCTACGCAAGGGACGTTCTTCGGGTTGAGTGCTGATCGGGTCTGCTCATCCAGTAACAGGAATTCTGATTCTGGGATTAGATCCAGATCTGACCCCGGGTCCGCCAGCCAACGGATTTGGTGTAACTTATGGTTGATATCGGTCGGAATGGTTATGAGTTCGTTGCGTACTCCAGCTGCAACAACTGTGTTTGAGGGTCCTGGTTGGGGCTGATTGTTTCTGGTTGCGGGTGGCGGGATATTAGGTTTGGTTGTCACTGAGCTGTCACTTAAAAAAACGGCTATAATTAACCGAATGTCGACTGCGCCATGTTCTACCGCGTTAGGGTAAAGGTTCGAGCTGCAGTGAGAACTATAAATTAATAATTTATATTTTAATAAGTGTCCAAAAATTACATACAATTATAAGAGGCAGATGGAGTACAGTTTTTACTCCACCAGCGCCTAGAGTATTATATAATAGAAGGAACCGCCGCAGGTTGAAGCGACGCCCGGTAAACAGCCCGCTGACATCAGGCGGTGTTCGAAAAGTGCGCGCGCAGCCTGCGCGCGCAGGTCGGCTGGCCAGCCGCCGTCCCGGCCAGTGTCGCCCGCTGGCATCCTCTTATCTCAGAAAGATACACAGAAAGTAACTTAGAAAGATTCATAAATATCATTTACATATAGAGATATTCTTTGAATTTTATTTACACTTTCATCATTAAATTTAAAATATATACATTATACACACATATACACTCATACACCTATATATTGTTTACAACCACAAGATATGTCCAATATTTCCTTGAGATCGTTACAACAAAGACCATTTTTCTTAATGAAATCCAAAATATATTTACAAAGGAAATTAAATTTTATATATGTTTTCTTACTTGAAATTAAATCGCTAGGGCCTAAAGCTATTAAATCGTTGTTGACTCTGTAATCTTGAAAGACAGGGCACTCTAGCAAGAGATGTATTGAAGTTTGTTCCCCCAATCCACAGAAACACTTATGATGATTCAATTTATCAGCATGAGAAGAAAGTTATGTAAGTTTTTAAAAACTCACAGGTTTGATGATTGTTCAGTCAGAAGACTAGGTCTTTGTTTGTCGTCCTGCTGACGTGGAAGGCGCTCCATGTAGGGCTTTTTGAAGCTCGTACCTTCTGTAAAGTTGATTGCGGCTTGTCGCCTTGAGCATTTTCTTGATGTCAGGCCGAAGGTGGAGAACTTCGCACCGGATTTGCGCCACCTTGCTCCTCGGTTTCCATGTCTTGCAAGATTTTCGGCAGTGTCTTTGGGGTTGTCTGCTTGCTCCTGGCGTTAGCGATCTGTGTTAGCGGAGCTGCGGTCCCTTGGGAAGGCGTTTCTTCCTCTTCAAATATCGTCTCTTGTTAGGGGAGAGATTTCTCGGTCGTTTTGTTAAAATGGCGGGCTTGTTCCTCCAACTTTGCTCTTTCTCGCTTCTATCTGAACAGGCTTCTTACCTCTTCGTTGTGGTCATACTTCGCTTTTGTCATCCTTCGTTTTGGTCATCCTGTCGACTCTTGTAGAATCAATTCGTTGTGTAATCCTGTCGACTCTCGCTATACTGTGATAACCGAGGGTCTCTCGCTATGGTATGGTAACCGAGAGGGGTAAACCTGTAGTAACCGATAGGGACAGTCAGAGCGTGGAGAGTTTTCCAGTACCTTTCTGCACCTTGTAAGACCTTTAACAGTTCTCACAGAGTACAGGCAGTCGTGTCGAGGCAGAGTGGAGAGTTTAGAAATGTTCACAAAAAAAAAAAAAAAAAAACGAAGGGACACAGTTGTACTAGGAAAGTTCCGTTAACAGATAAAAGTCGAGCTAGGTGCGACAGATGGAGATAGAAGAGTTCTTACTGTTCTACATGGTCTATGAGGTGGACCTTGGACACAACAGACGAGGGCTCCCGCTGATGGTGAAGTGACTATGAAGTGACTATTTATTTCTGGACCCGTTGGAGGCTTATATATCTTTGCAGAGAGGAAGTATTGAATTTCTGCGAATGCTATAAGGGCGTGGATAGGAAGAGATATTGTACTGGCAAAGTATTAGCAACGCCCTGACATATTCTAGGCCTCGTTGGACTTCTATGTCAATCTCTTGCTTTAGCTCAAAACCCTTAATATATTACAGAGTTTTATTTATTTATTCTCATTTTGGACAAAGTACATTACATATGATGATGTAATGACACAAGCAATCATGCATATAATATTTAGAAAGTGTTTATTAGAGACATGAAAATCTCGTTATATTATATACAATACGAGGTTGTTGGTTTAAATTACCATATGTATCTATTTAAAAATATAAAAAATAATAAAAATGATTCAAACAAAAGCTGTAAGAACTTTCTAAAATATATAACTATAAAATATGTGTATTTAAAAAAAATCATTTCATATTTTTATAGAGAACGATTTATCTATAAGTAAAATATTATTTCATAACAATGCATTAAAATGGAAGTTAAAACAATTTAGGATGAATATATGAAAATATTAAATAAATGTGGCAACTAAAAAAGTTTAATGTATTGCATGTAATATGTTTAATTTTTAATGAACTTTTGTGTTATCAAGCGATAAATGTAAAAATAATTAAACAAGTGGTGTGTAAAATTTCCAGGTTATTACTAAGTTATGAAAATAAAATTTAATAAACCACGGGTATTACAACAATAATTAAAAATTCATCAAAGCAGAAAAATAATTAAATGAAGCAATGCCATGTAATTTGAAAAACGGCACCTCTCCCTTTAAAATAATATATAATATGTCATTTTAAAAACAAAAATTAATAAATTGAAATTAAAATACTTAGCCAAAAAAATGAAGAAGATCTAAATGGTGTGTAAATGTCTGGCAAATCAATTTTCCAATTTATTATTTATTTGTCTTCTGCAGAGGCCCAATCTTATATTTTTTTTGTCTAAATTTTTTAATTTAAATTAGTTAATATTTTCTTCCAATTGACTTAATATATACTATTTTATAGGGAGAGGTGCCGTTTTTCAAATTACATGACATAACTCTATTTATTTATTTTTTCTTTAATGAATTTTCAATATATTGTTGTAATACCCGCGGTTTCTTAAATTTTATTTTCACACATTAGTAATAACCTGTAAGTTTTACACACAAGATTTAAAAAAAAATGTTTTTAAATAGATACATATATTTTACATTTATCTCTTAATGAATTGTTGATGAATTATATTTTATGTACTTATTCCAAATATTTTAAAATATAGGACAGACCTTATTATTTTTTCTCCTTTAATATTTTAAGATATTTAACTTATTCTGATTGTAATTTTTTTATAATTTTTTTTTTCACGCACAAATTTCCCCCACCTAAGTTGAATTTTTGAAATTAATTCAACTGTGATATCATAACACTATGCAGCGCTGAGTATGTTTATACAAAAATGTAATGCAATGATAACGGTTGGCGTTCAGCCAACCGAAATATTGGCAAACAAATATTTTATTATATCTAATATATGCCTTTTTATTATCTAATGATTTAAATGTGTATTTCTCTATTTTCACAACAAAAATATTTATATATATAGTCCTTCTTATGAGTCACTCAGAGAGTTGTTATCATAGCTAAAGGCGCCAGGTAAATACTCATTGTAGAGAGTATATATCTATTTTAATATTGCAAGACTGTGAATTTTGCACGTATTTACAAGATGTCAATAAAATTATGTTAATTGACATTGTCTATAAGATATGGAGATGGACTGGATTCTAGTCACGGACCTTCCTGGATTAGTAACGTCGTCTTTATGAAGATCATTAAATTCATATGGACTACTAGACGAATGGCCCGGGCAACGCCCGGGTTTTACCCGAGTGCGAATATATTTTAAAAACGTTGTCTTGGGTGGTCGCTATAGACAGGGTGGTCTGTATAGACAGGTGGATGTATCACACAGCTGATAACAGGGTTGTCTAGAGTGGTCGCTATAGACAGGGTGGTTTGTATAGACAGGTGTATGTATCACACTGCTGATAACAGGGTTGCCTAAGGTGTCCGCTATAGACAGGGTGGTCTGTATAGACAGGTGGATGTATCACACAGCTGATAACAGGGTTGTCTAGAGTGGCCGCTATAGACAGGTGTATGTATCACACAGCTGATAACAGGGTTATCTAGAATGGCCGCTATATACAGGGTGGTCTGTAAAGACAGGTGGATGTATCTCACAGCTGATAACAGGGTTGTCTAGAGTGGTCGCTATAGGCAGGGTGGACAGTGGTCGCTTTAGACAGGGTGGTCTGTATAGACAGGTGGATGTAACACACTGCTGATAACAGGGTTGTCTAGAGTGGCCGCTATAGACAGGTGTATGTATCACACAGCTGATAACAGGGTTTTCTAGTATGGCCGCTATATACAGGGTGGTCTGTATAAACAGGTGTATGTATCACACAGCCGATAACAGGGTTGTCTAGAGTGGCCGCTATAGACAGGGTGGTCTGTATAGACAGGTGTATGTATCACATTGCTGATAACAGGGTTGCCTAAGGTGACCGATATAGACAGGGTGGTCTGTATAAACAGGTGAATGTAACACACTAATGATAACAGGGTTGCCTAAGGTGACCGCTATAGACAGGGTGGTCTGTATAGACAGGTGGATGTATCACACAGCTGATAACAGGGTTGTCTAGAGTGGTCGCTATAGACAGGGTGGTTTGTATAGACAGGTGGATGTATCACACAGCTGATAACAGGGTTGTCTAGAGTGGCCGCTATAGACAGGTGTATGTATCACACAGCTGATAACAGGGTTGCCTAGAGTGGCCGCTATAGACAGGGTGGTCTGTATAGACAGGTGGATGTATCACACAGCTGATAACAGGGTTGTCTAGAGTGGTCGATATAGACAGGGTGGTTTGTATAGACAGGTGTATGTATCACACTGCTGATAACAGGGTTGCCTAAGGTGTCCGCTATAGACAGGGTGGTCTGTATAGACAGGTGGATGTATCACACAGCTGATAACAGGGTTGTCTAGAGTGGCCGCTATAGACAGGTGTATGTATCACACAGCTGATAACAGGGTTATCTAGAATGGCCGCTATATACAGGGTGGTCTGTAAAGACAGGTGGATGTATCTCACAGCTGATAACAGGGTTGTCTAGAGTGGTCGCTATAGGCAGGGTGGACAGTGGTCGCTTTAGACAGGGTGGTCTGTATAGACAGGTGGATGTAACACACTGCTGATAACAGGGTTGTCTAGAGTGGCCGCTATAGACAGGTGTATGTATCACACAGCTGATAACAGGGTTTTCTAGAATGGCCGCTATATACAGGGTGGTCTGTATAAACAGGTGTATGTATCACACAGCCGATAACAGGGTTGTCTAGAGTGGCCGCTATAGACAGGGTGGTCTGTATAGACAGGTGTATGTATCACACTGCTGATAACGGGGTTGCCTAAGGTGACCGCTATAGACAGGGTGGTCTGTATAGACAGGTGAATGTAACACACTAATGATAACAGGGTTGCCCAAGGTGACCGCTATAGGCATGGTGGTCTGTATAGACAGGTGGATGTATCACACAGCTGATAACAGGGTTGTCTAGAGTGGCCGCTATAGACAGGTGTATGTATCACACAGCTGATAACAGGGTTTTCTAGAGGGGGGCAGGGAGGACACGTGTTCGCCGGCGGCAGCCAATGGGCGCGCATTCTATCCGTGAGCTTCAGAATAAGGCAATTATATAAGTAGATTGGTTCTGTACCTTGTAATCCTGATATACTGCGGTTCTTTTAACTCTGATACCTCAATCTTCTCGGCAACGACTGCACCTTCTTGAGGAGAAAATAGTGATCTATTAAAACAATGGTCGCCTTACCCGTCAAAATCTATGCTAAAATTAAGCTCCATCTATTGACCGTCTCCTCAAACAGGCGGCCTCGGATCGATGGCAAAGCAACAACACCAACCTTTTCCTAGCCACTCTACCAGCTTAGCACCTCTTTAACAAATTCTGATGATTTTATTTGGTCCCTTGTGGATTCAAAATAGAGCCCGCCCTGGACTGAAGAGGGCCATTAGCTCGAAACCATGGTTTCCAGGTGGACGCTTCTCAGTTCGTCAAAGCTGGTGTTGTGGCTTTGTCACCGATCTGAGTCCGATAGTTTGAGGAGATAGTCAATGAATGGCGCTTAGTTTCAGCGTCTATTTTTTACGGGAGAAGCGACCGTTGTTTTTATAGATAAATTTCCCCCCGGCTTAATATTGTCGATGAATAATTATTGAAAATATTCTTTTGTTAGTTTATCAACTTAAATATTTGGCTACGTCACTACCTCTTACCATTCTTGTAGAATATAAACATTTTAAATTCCATAGATTTTGATTAGAAAAATATATTTTTTTATATTAAACTTTTGTAATATTTGATTCTCTGCCGTGACAATATATATATATATATATATATATATATATATTATGATGCATTAGCGCGCCATCTTTTACCGAAATTGGAACCTAATATAGACGCGTATGATTCTTTTTGAAAATAAACAATTTCTACTGCCCTTAATGCAATGCCCATTAATTTTTCTATTGCAGTAAGGGCATAAAAAATTGTTATTTTTATAAAGAATCATACGCGCCTATAATAGTTTCCAATTTAAAAATATTTATATATAGTATATTTCAAACTGTATAATAAGGACACTTTTAGTATATGCAACATATCTTCGAGTTAGTTAGAGCCGATACTTCCGATCATACACTTCTATTAAAATGTACACTGTTCCTATTTGCTACCACCCCCATATTTTGTATATATGCTAATCTTTATTAATATAACCTGTACACCCTTATTTGTATTTAAACTAAAAATGGTTACGTCAAAATATAAAGCCAAAAGGAGCGGTCAGCTGAGAACAGCTAAGGGCCAGAGGGGAGGAAATAGACGACGTCCAGATGCCCCCCTCCAGGGCTTTTTATAGACGACCCCTAAAAACAGGACAGGTTTTAGCAGGGGGTCAGCGGCAGTATGTTCTACAGTCTGTTCCTCGTCAGACCTCTCTGACTCACTCGAGCTCTCTCTCCATGTCTCGGTAATAGGCATCCAAGTTTGTATCATGGCCTCTACCTCTGTTATGTGGGCTGTCCCCGATCACTCTCGTTGCTAACATCTAGCCCTGCCTCTGCTTCTTGTTGTCCTCGTGTGGGAAGAACGTTCAACACTCGCCTCACGTACACGACTGCCAGTTTATCCATACGTCGACATTTGCAACAATATATATGTTTTTAAAAAGTGGGGGTATATCTTTATCGGGCTACTGAGAGTTGCTGATGGCTTGTGACATCTATCGAAATTATATATAAACTATTCGTTGATTTTTAAATATTCCATAATTGGTCGAATACGCATTCTTGATTAATCAAGAAAAGCTAACCACATACGCTTTTCGGGCTTTTGGCCCTCATCAGCGTGGTGCAAGATGTACCTCAACGACCAAAACACTGGTCATTAGGCATCCTGAAAATCATGAAACTGGTTGGCGCAAGCCATCTGAAACTTTGAGTTTCACGATAAGGATTTTTTTTTCTTAATTCATGCACCTTATCCCAGTAAATTATCACATTTGTACTATTTTTAATATCAACACCTGACCTTTTTATTTTTCTATTATTTTTAACATTATATATATATATATTTATTTTTTCTATTGTTTTTTCATATATATATATATATGTGAAAAAATAGTACAAATGTAACATTGTACTTGGATAAGGTGCATAAATTAAGAAAAAGGCATCTCCTTATCGTGCAACTGAAAGTTGCTGATGGCTGGCGCCATCTATCGGAATAAATATCAACTATTCTCGTTGATTTTTAATTATTCCAGAATTGGCAAAATAGATGGCGCCAGCCATCAGCAACTTTCAGTTGCACGATAAGGAAATGCCTTTTTCTTAATTTATGCACCTTATCCCAGTACAATGTTACATTTGTACTATTTTTTCACATTGTGTAGCGTCCTCACGCAATTCTGGCCTTAACTACCCGTTTCATGATTTTTCAGGATGCCTTAATGACCAATTTTTTGGTCGTTGAGGTACAGCTTGCACCACGCTGATGAGGGCCAACAGCCCGAAACGCGTCCGTGGTTAGCTTTTCTTGATTAATCAAGAATGGGTATTTGGCCAATTCTGGAATAATTAAAAATCAACGAGAATAGTTGATATTTATTCCGATAGATGGCGCCAGCCATCAGCAACTTTCAGTTGCACGATAAGGAGATGCCTTTTCTTAATTTATGCACCTTATCCCAGTACAATGTTACATTTGTACTATTTTTTCACATTGTGTAGCGTCCTCACGCAATTCTGGCCTTAACTACCCGTTTCATGATTTTTCAGGATGCCTTAATGACCAATTTTTTGGTCGTTGAGGTACAGCTTGCACCACGCTGATGAGGGCCAACAGCCCGAAACGCGTCCGTTGTTAGCTTTTCTTGATTAATCAAGAATGGGTATTTGGCCAATTCTGGAATAATTAAAAATAAACGAGAATAGTTGATATTTATTCCGATAGATGGCGCCAGCCATCAGCAACTTTCAGTTGCACGATAAGGAGATGCCTTTTTCTTAATATATATATATATATATATATATATATATATATATATATAGTGTTACGAGAAGAGCACTTGCAACCTCCTCCAGTAGATGGCGCGTTCGCCTGTTTTGCATCTGCAACTGATACGGGAGTCGCCGACTGCTGTGATCGCGTTTCCTGGGGCGGCCACCTCTCCTGACTGTAAATACCTTTTTATATTGGCCCCAGGAGGTGGCGTAATGTAAATACCCGTTGTTTATTATTCCAGTTATATGTAATGTTTGGTAATATATGACAATAAAAGAAGTGCTTCAAGTCTGCGTGCTGCCTCCTGTCGTTACTCTGCCACTGCCTTCATCGCCAGTCTACTGCTGCTGCTACTAGTCTTCTGGTAAGTCTCTCGTGTCCCCCCACCAGTGGTAAGGCCGAGAGATACTGCCAGGAGAAGAGAGTTTCCACTCGAGCAGTGGAACTCAGGAGAGCAAATCAGGGTGCCAGCAAGGAGGAGCTACTCCGCGGTGGAGGAAGCAGTCGTGCCCAGAGATTGGTTGGGATCCCGCGCAACACTGGTGTCAGAAGTGGGATTCTTCCTCGTGGAGGTCACCAGGAGGCTCCCTGTGAGATTTCTTCGGTTGCTGACGAATGCCCATCGAGACTAGAGGTCAAAAAATGGCCTCGGAGCAGAACGTGCTGGCCACAATCACCCAGATGATTCAAGGCTTCGAGAAGAGAAAGAGAAAGAAAAGCTTCTTAAAGAAGAAAGAAGAGTTCTTAAAAAGAAGAAAAAGAGAAAAGAAGAGTTCTTATAGAAGAAGAGAAAGAGAAAGAAAAGCTTCTTAGTGAAGAAGAGAAAGAGAAAGAAAGGCTTCTTAAAGAAAAAAGAAGAGTTCTTAAAGAAAAAGAGAAAGAGGAAGAAAGACTTCTTCGACAGCAGGAGAGGGAGGAATTCCACCAAAAAGTTACAAATTTGGAGATTAGGTTCCAAAGCGAGATCGGGGTGTCCAGGCAGCCTTATAGAATAATATTGGCGAAGTCCGGACAGAGTGCAAGAGGCTGGAGATCGAGCTGGCGCGCATGAAGAGTCTAGAGGGTGCTGTGATCTCCCCTACAGGCCGCAACATACCTCCGCCTACCTTTGACGTTCAAACTTCCCTCGAGGGTTTTAGGCGACAATTCGAAGCAGTGACTCTCAACAATGGCTGGGGAGAGACCGAAAAAGTGACAAATTTGATTGTGGCTCTTCGGGGACCGGCATTAGATCTGCTTCAGGCGGTTCCGCGTGCAGATCAACAGAGTTATGCGATGTTGATGGGAGAACTTGAGTTGAGATATGGAGAACAACATCTAAGGCAAGTATACCAAGCTCAACTTAAGCTAAGAAGACAAAAAGTCGGGGAAGGTTTGCAGGGGTTTGAAGCTGATGTCAAGAGGCTCTGTCATCTGGCCTACCCTGTTGCTCCCATTGATTTCCTTGACCAATTGGCCGCCCAGACGTTTATCGATGGTATTCGAGACGTGGAAGTCCAGAGAGTGCTACGACTTGCTTCTTTCGATAAATCAAGAGAGGCGCTGGTTCGCGCCCTGGAGGTGGAGGCGGCGTACCGAGTGAGCGAATCGAGGCACCCACGGGTCCGTGGTGCAGAATTAATTGCGGAGCAAAGCACCACTGGAGGCGGTGGGGAATCGGACGCCATTAAGGAGATACTGAAGAGACTAGAACGGCTAGAAGAGACCGGCAGGCCTGGCAGACGATCGGCTGGGCCCTGTTTCCGCTGTGGACGACATGGTCATCTGGAGAGGCAGTGCAGCGTCAGGCTGCCCGACCAGAGACAGCCAGGGAACCTAAATTCTTCCAGCGTTATGGACCGGCCTGGAAAAAACATAGCAATGCAGATGCTCTCTCCAGAGGACCTTGTGGCGATTGCAGGCATTGTGAGAAAATTGATGAACATGGGGTAACCTCAAGGAGGACAACTATGGTGCCGAGCGACGATTGGACCTCTGAAAGTTGTAGGACTATCCAGCAACGGGATCCCAACGTCGGCCCAATCTTGGAATGGAAAGAAAGGGGGAATGAAAGACCAAGATGGGAAATGATATCCGACAAGAGCCCCGAATTGAAGACCTTGTGGTCACAGTGGGACTCCCTCAGTATAGAAAACGGACTGCTGAAAAGAATTTGGGAAAGTGCCGATGGAAAGACTAAAACCATGCAGCTAGTAGTCCCTAAGGTCCAGGTTCCCAATGTCCTTCGGGAAATACACGGTGGAGTCTCGTGGGCTCATTTTGGCATTAATAAAATGCTAAAGAAAGTTAGGGAGAGATTCTATTGGGTCTACTATCACGAGTATGTGGAAGGGTGGTGCAAGGAATGCGACAGGTGTGCCGCAAGCAAAGGACCAAAAACTAGGTCCAGAGGAGTGATGAGGGAATACAATATGGGCGCACCATTTGAGAGAATCGCGATCGATGTGATCGGCCCATTCCCAGTTACAGAGGGCGGCAACAGATGTATTTTGGTCGCCATGGATTGTTTCACTAAGTGGCCTGAAGCCTACGCAATCCCGAATCAGGAGGCTACGACGGTTGCGAGAGTTCTAATGGACAACATAATTTGTCGGTTTGGAGTTCCACTGGAACTGCATTCGGATCAAGGACGAAACTTCGAGGCAGGGGTGTTCCAAGAATTATGTAGGCTGTTGGGAACACGGAAGACAAGAACTGCTCCCCTTCACCCCCAATCTAATGGAATGGATGAAAGGTTCAATAAAGCGATGAAGGAACATTTGTCTAAAGTTGTGGAGCAGCACAAAAGGGATTGGGACGTAAGACTGCCGCCATTTCTTATGGCGTACCGAGCCGCCATTCACGAGATAACTGAGCAGACACCGGCCAAGATAATGTTTGGAAGAGAATTACGACTTCCATGTGATTTGAAGTTCGGCAGTCCTGAGGAGCTGCCGGCAGAAGTAGCTGGTTATGTGAACAATTTAAGGGGTCTTCTGTTGGAGACTCACGAATTGGTTGGGACCAAGATTCGCATGGCAGGCCACCGGATGAGGACTCGCTATTACCAAAAGACGAACCACGATGGATTTGGACAAGGTGATTTAGTATGGCTGTTTCATCCAGAAAGAAAAAAGGGACTTCACCAGGGTTGATGCCGGTTTGGGAAGGGCCCTACAGGATCATCAAAAGGATCAATGATTTGGTCTACCGTATCCAGCGAAGTTCTAAATCAAAGGCCAAGGTGGTGCATTTGGGAAGACTGGCTTGTTACCAAGGAG
This sequence comes from Cordylochernes scorpioides, assembly GCA_030710605.1. Taxonomy (NCBI): domain Eukaryota; kingdom Metazoa; phylum Arthropoda; class Arachnida; order Pseudoscorpiones; family Chernetidae; genus Cordylochernes; species Cordylochernes scorpioides. Next base: position 42,017,650 of record CP092874.1, read on the forward strand.
ATAGGACTAATTGGACCTGATCGGGACGATCTGGTTTAAGGAGGAGGTAGTGTTACGAGAAGAGCACTTGCAACCTCCGCCAGTAGTTGGCGCGTTCGCCTGTTTTGCATCTGCAACTGATACGGGAGTCGCCGACTGCTGTGATCCCGTTTCCTGGGGCGGCCACCTCTCCTGACTGTAAATACCTTTTTATATTGGCCCCAGGAGGTGGCGTAATGTAAATACCCGTTGTTTATTATTCCAGTTATATGTAATGTTTGGTAATATATGAAAATAAAAGAAGTGCTTCAAGTCTGCGTGCTGCCTCCTGTCGTTACTCTGCCACTGCCTTCATCGCCAGTCTACTGCTGCTGCTACTACTCTTCTGGTAGGTCTCTCGTGTCCCCCCACCAGTGGTAAGGCCGAGAGATACTGCCAGGAGAAGGGAGTTTCCACTCGAGCAGTGGAACTCAGGAGAGCAAATCGGGGTGCCAGCAAGGAGGAGCTACTCCGCGGTGGAGGAAGCAGTCGTGCCCAGAGATTGGTTGGGATCTCGCGCAACAATATATATATATATATTTATTTATCAAAAATAAAGAAGGCATTTCCTGACCACGAGCACGTTTGCTTTTTAGATGGCAGAGCGCCATATAGTGGATCAAAAATAAACTAAACGTTTATTTAACTTGCTCCGTGATATTTGGCCAACCCAATTTTTTGATAAATCAATAAAAGCCATCCACGAACGCGTTTCGCGCTGTTGACGATCGTCAGCGTGGAGTAGGCTGTACCACTGCGACCAAAAATATTTTTTGTCTCAGAGGCTTCTTGAGAAACCAAGAAGGCCAAATTTGCATAAATACGCTTAACACATTTTTTCTATTGTTTTGTCATATATATATTTTTATTTCAAACATCACAATATTCTATATAAAGGTCTTATTTTATTGTTTGTGTATTTCGGAGCCTAAAAAATGAAAATACTGTATTTGTCGGTAATTTTCTCATATAAAATTTTATTTTTCCTTTCAAATATTTTTGTGAAAATCATTATTTTGATTTTCTTTTATAGAATACTGTGCCAATATTTTTTCATTTTAAAAAATATATTTTTTAAATATTTACAAATAAATCTAAACACGGAAACATTCCATTTTGTTTAGAAATAAAAACGAATTTAAAAAATGCAGAAGACACAAAAATCTTTCGAGCGTTCTTTTCAGATTTTAAATTAAGTTTATCATCAATAGGAAAAAAATTGAGAAAACTTTAAATGGGCCAAATTTAAAAATAGCAACAACAAATGATAACCTTGTAAAAAAAGAGCAATTGGAATAACAAAAGTTATTTTAATTCTTTTTAAATATTGACACAATTTTTTAAAAAGCATTTCAACTTTTTCTAAATGCCATGTTTCTTAGAGCTGTCGAAATTTTTTTAGGTTATGCTACTTTTAAAAAGAAGTTAAAAAAGAGGGGTGAGGGAAAATGCCCTCGAGGTATTTTATAACTCGACAACAGAATTTAGGTCGAATTTCGATCTCACAGACAAAAATAATCGTACATTCGATTCAGCAACACTGGGTCAAATCTCACCAAACGATATTGACAGCTATTTAACGTTTTTTTATATTAGAATTGATAAATTAAAATATAATACATATAATATTTATTTTATTGATCTTTTCTTTCTCATAGAATAAATCAAATATTTTTAAATTAAATTTATTCTCCTCAGTAAATGCATTATCTAAGAATAGTCGAATGCGTTTTTATCATTGTAATTGATAATGCATAACAAATTTATAGTAGTATTATATATTATTTTATATTTTATTCACCTCATAGTAGCTAATTTTAAATAACAAACTGTTTTATATTTTAGGGGCTTACAAAAACTAATATTTATATATTATAAATAGAATTTTGTGATGATATAATAACAATAGCCTATACTAAGTACCGATAGTAAATATGAAAAGTCAATAAAAAACCTAAAATAGTGATGCACAGTGCTATTGTTCTGATGCACAATTAAAAGGAAAGTTGCCTCTTTTGATACATGAATACGAAGTGTGTTCAAAAAGTATCGCGACTTTTGTGTTTATTCAAAAATTATTTATTTATTCATGAATACCTATTTTGTCCCCTTCAAAGTAATCCCCATGAGATATTATACACTTGTGCCAACGGTTTTTCCAATCTTCGAAGCACTTCAAAAAATATTTTAAAAAAAATATTTTTCAGCTCCTTCTTCGATGCCGTCTTTATCTCGTCAAGCGTAGCGTAACGTCGTCCTTTCATGGGCCTCTTCAGTTTAGGGAAAAAGAAAAAGTCACAGGGGGCCAGATCTGGGGAATACGGTGGCTGCGGCATCATTAGTGTGTTGTTTTTGGCCAAAAGGTTTTGTTCTTCCACAAATCCGGGCGTTTCTTGCGGATAGGTTCGCGCAAATTGCGCATAACTTGCAGGTAATATTCCTTATTGACCGTTCTACCCTGTGTCAAGAACTCATGATGCACCACGCCCCTGCAATCGAAGAAAACTGTCAGCAAAACTTTCACATTCGACCGAATTTGGCGCGCTTTTTTCGGTCTTGGTTCGTGCGGTAGCTTCCATTGAGATGATTGAGCTTTGGTTTCCACGTCATAACCAAAAACCACGCTTCGTCGCCAGTTATGACCCTCTGGAGCAAATTTGGGTCGTCGCGGACAGAGTCCAACATCTCATTAGCAATGTTCATGCGATGCTGTTTTTGGTCGCAATTGAGCAATTTTGGTACGAATTTCGAGGCGACCCGTCTCATGCCCAAATCATTGATAAAATTCGAATGGCACGAGCCAATCGATATGTTTAGGTCCTCAGCAACTTCTCTAACGGTGATTCGATGATTGGCCAATATCATTTTCTCCACTTCATTAATTTTTTCGTCTGTTGTTGAAGTGCTCGGGCGTCCGGCACGCTCTTCGTCGTTCACATCTTCTCGGCCTTCTGAGAACATTTTGTACCACCGATAAACGTTGCTTCGGTCCAAGGTAGCTTCTCCGTATGCCACAGTCAACATTCGGAATGCATCCGCGCACTTAATTTCGTTTTTCACACAAAATTTGATACAGGTTCTTTGATCCATTTTTTAATAGGTAAAAATCGAAGACGATCCAAAACACCTGCAAGCAAAGTAGCTGTCAAATATTAAGTGAACATATAAAATAAAAGGATCTAAAATTAAGTGAACATTCAAAATGGCCGAGCTTGTCGGCATAAGTGAGAGACATGAGTACCAACATAAAGCCACAAAAAGATCGAAATTCGAATATACGTAACCCGCGAAAATTCATAAGTCGCGATACTTTTTGAACACCTCGTATAATCCTCTCGCAACCTTTTGTCGGTATCTGAGTATGTTTAAACATTATTGAAAAAATCAAAATATTTAAATTACACACTGTATCTAGCATTCTAGCATTGTATCAGCATTCTATTTTAAATAGGCTCGGCTTTGTTAATGGTATAGAGAAAACTTTAAAATTTGAATAAAACTCAGAACATGTAGTGTCCTTTCATAAAAGGACCAAAGCCCGAAACTATGGTATACAGATTGGAATTTTGTCAGAATTTTCCAAATCGGTTATCCATTATCTAAAATGGTTATTTATTTGCAGGGACTAAGGGTAAAATGAAATGTAATAAAAAATAAACTTGAAATTAAATTGTAAATTTAGGTTTAAAATAGTTGTACTTACAGTACAAAAGTGTTCATCATAATGTAGATGGAAAGTTCGCACTAGTTGATGTAGCCATGGTCACCTCCTTGGTGATGGTTGGAAAAGGCAAAGTCGTGTAGGTGGCAGATGGTTTTGTCTTCAACTGACAATTCAAAATATTTTTGACACTTTTAGTCAATTTTTACAAGAATCAAAGATAAATTATACAAAGATAAATGTGATTATTTACTATTTGGTGATAAAAATATAGAAACTGTTGTCAGGAAGGGAGGCTCCTCCATCTTGAGAGAGTTCTCCTCCAGACAAGGACAGGATCAATTCGATCCGCTCTCAGTTCAATGTTGAGATAATACTCATAGAGACACGCCTTGGCAGACGCCAGGATGGTCAGGGCGTCGTTATCTAGTCCTCGCCCGAAGACCAGCCCTGCAGGTCAGGGGGGCGCCCGATGATGGTAAATATCTCTTTGTTCAAGTGAAGTGCGGATAATTGCGGTGAGCATGTTAACCTTGTAATGGCGAGTAGGACGAAAGGTTTGTGATCGTGGAATAAAGGTCATCTCCCTATGGTTAAAGCGTGATGTCTTGGATGGTTCCACGATTTATAGCACTATGTCCATGTCTTTGGATGGCATGATGGTGATCTCCAACGTCGCTCTCCTCTTCTATCCTCATTGTGCTGTCCTCAGCAAATTCCTGGAAACTGATTGATGTGGCATCGCAAGGTACTATGCAGTCATGGGCCTCATGGTAAGGCGTCAATGGGTAACACAACGAGACAGGTTGGATGTCATCTCGTAGAGAGGCCAGTGCCGAAGACGCGGACAAGGTCCAGGAGGGTGTGCTAACCACTTCTGAAATCGGATACCTTGTTCTGTTTTGAGTGCGACGGACTCTGAATAAAACTTTATTGATTTTTTTGTAATTACATGTTGTCCAAGTTGGCGCGTTGTATTATATCTATATTTAAGGACTGTTACACTAATCATAAATATGGTACACATGAAAGTCCAGTGTATATTGAAACATATTACTACATAGATATAGTGATTAAATATAATATTTTACTGATGGAATACATTTCTTACTGGAATAATTTAAGTTGGAAGAGTTAAAAAAATGTCATTCAAATATTTTTATAAACTCTTTTATTCCCTTAAATAGGTATTTGGAGAGATATATTAAAGGCTCAAATTGATACTTAGGACGTTTTAGTGTGATATCTTTATTGTTCCCTGCCATTAGATCTTGAAGATACCTTGCCTTGAAATTTTTCCCCATTTGATTTTTAGATATAAATATCAAATAAATTTATATACTCATTAAATAAATAAATATTAATAAAAATAATATTGAAGCTGTGCAGCAAATAAGAGGAAGAGAAGATGTGGGCAAAGCTAGAGAAGAAGGTATGCAGGGCCCCCTCCACAAGGAAGTGTGGATTGACAAATTCCAGAGGAGGGGTTGGAAGACGGAGAGTCCAGCTGGTGGCGTCGTGAAAGATGGAGCCGAGATAGCGGCCGGCCTGAAGTGTGGTTTGTACACCGAGAAGACAAGGCAGTCTGGGGGGAGAAATCTGTCTGGTATCAACGGGACCTGCAGCAAGGAGAACGGCGGTGACGACAGACGCGGCAAGTTGGCTACGGGAAGTGGGTTCCGGGACCGTGTGGATCAACATGTGGAGGACGGGGTAAAGAAGGACGAGGAAGAACCTACCCGGGGCGGACATTGAAGGCAAGTCCATCTACTATGTCTAGTTATTAATATCCTTTTTGAAGCTCTAGGAATAAATCCATAGTACTACGCTGTATCCAAAACGAACCCACATTGTTTTCTCAGAAACCTTGCACACAAACATCGACGGCTGAGAAGAGTCGTAACAATATATAACCTACAATATAAAAATTATAACTTAATAATATATTCGAATAATAATTTCTTATCAAATAAAAAATTCAAATTCAAAATTATAATTCTAAATTTTAATCTCTCTTAAACATAGATAAATTTTTAAATACAATATAATCTCAGAATGGACTCAATTAAAGCACCCGGTTTTTGGCCCAAACGATCCAGAATTGTGGTTCATAACATTGGAATCACAATTTTTATTGAACAAGCCAAGTCTACTACAAACGATGACACCAAATTTTCTATATCTAATTCACTTTTACCTCCATCAACTGCCATAGAGGTACGTGAATTCATTGTTTCACCTCAACCAGACAATAAATATGACGCGCTAAAGAAGGTCATAATTAAATGTACAGCTGACAGCGAATTTTAAAAACTACAGCAATTGTTGACTCAAGAAGAACTTGGAGACAAACTGCCTAGCCAATTATTACGCCGCTTAAGACAATAGGTTGGAGAAAGCAAAGCCGTCAGTGAAACAACATTATAAATGCTCTGGATGCAACGTTTACCTCAAAACATCCAAATAATTATGACATTGCAAGAGCAAGCATCACTAAACCCTCTAGCAGATTTAGCTGATAGAGTGATGGAGCTTACTTCTGCACCATCTTCAAGTACTTCGACTTTAGAAAAGGAACTGACATATTTGCGTGCGGAAATTTAAGCATTGCAAATTGACCTTAACAAGAAGGAAGAAAGAATAACTCGTTCAAGATCCAGAAGCCGATCTTCCTCACGAAAATCTTCCCCAAACAGTTATAGAAAGTACAATTCAAATGGCTCTTGGTACTGGTATCATTTTCGATTCAAACACCATGCAAGAAAATGCATATCACCTTGTACTTTCAACAGAAAGGCAAAGAACCAGCAGGAAAACTCCAACAACAATAAGTAAGCCCCGTGGTTACTGATTGTAGCAATAATAAAAGCCACCGTCTATTTATCACTGACTACCACAACAAAATTAGTTTTCTACTTGACACAGGTGCAGAGATAAGTGTCCTGCCTCCTCCTGAAGATAGACGGTTTGGTCCAACAAAATTTACTCTCACAGCAGCAAAAATTCACCTATGAAGACTTATGGCAAAATATTTCTTAATCTTGATCTAGGTCTTCGTAGAGATTTCAAATGGAGATTCATAATAGCATACATAAAAAAAAGCCATTATAGGAGCTGATTTTATGGAACACTTTGGAATAATTCCAGATATCAAAGGAAAGTTTATAATTGATTCTTCAACGAAACTACGCAAGCGTGCATCAATCACAAATTTCAACATACTTTCTCCGAAGTGCTCAATAAACAGCTATGAAGACAAATTTTTGAACATTCTCTCTCATTATCCCTCTCTATCTAAGCCTCCCTCAAACTTCGCACCAGTCAAACATTCAGTCACTCATAATATTACATTCTCCAAACCAAGACGGCTGAATCCAGAAAAATTTAAAATTGCCAAATCAGAATTTGAGCACATGATGGAACTAGGCTTATGCAAGAGAGGAGACGGAGCAAGGGCATCACCTTTACATCTAGTCCCTAAGAAAAGTTGTATAGACTGGAGACCATATGGCGACTACAGAAGACTATATGCTCTGACACAACCTGATTGTTACCCCATTCCGCACATTCAGGATTTCGCTCAAAGCCTTCATTGTTGTAGCATCTTCAGCAAAATAGATCACGTCCGGCTCACCATTTTGTGGGCGGCATGGAATTCTAAGCAGAGAGTAAGACAACAAATTATTAATCGTAAAATCAACTTTTAATTACATTTATTTAATACAAATTATCAAAGAGGTTAAATTGTTGTATACTACATGTTGATGTTCTGTTTTGTGTGTGTAGTGGTCAAATATCATTTCTAGATTATAAAATGTTAGATATATGTGTTTAATATATTATAGTATAAATAATATATATTATATGATTTAATATATTTATACTTAGAATGATATATATATTTTTTTATTATATTATTATGACAACAAATAATTTGATATTAATGTTAAATATATATTTTTAATAAAGTATATTTATGAGAGCATTATATATTTATAAGATGAATATTTTAATTTAATATTTGAATTAAATAGTTTTTAAACAAATTAAAACTTATAATGTAAATATGAACGTTCATATATGGGAACCGCTACAACTTATATAAGGAATATATTTATTTAAAGTTTTTCAAACTTTCGGCAACCTATTCAGCTACTTATACCATAATGACTTATTTACGTTATATAATATAAGCTCTGATAAAATAAAATATCGTCTCCTCTATTATGGATAGCTGACTTTCATTTTCCCTGCTTGACAACTTTTAATATCTTGTGGTAAACCTCGAAGTTGTTGCATAATGATTTATGTTTTGTGTTGTGTTTGCTTTTGTGTTGTTTTGTTTTTGTTTGTGTTTTGTTTTGTGTCGTGTTGTGTTTTAATGATTGGCGTATATTTTACTATAAAACTTATTTTTATTATATAAAATATTAATTTAATATCGTTTTTTTCATATTTTGACCTATTTTCATTTATAATGTGATTATATATGAAATTACGACTTGTTAATATAAGTCATTCCAAACAATGATGAAAGGAAAGATAACCTCTGGGAAGAGTCAAGGAAAAGAAGACTTTTGGACAAACAAACCTAAAAATATATATATTTACTATCTTAAAAGGTATATTTGTTGTTATTCACTTTTTTACCTAGTTTTTAATATAATATATTTAAACGATTTTTGAAGCGTATGTTTATTTTCAAAAGTAAAAATAATTATCTACTACCATTTCTGAATGATAAATAAATGGGAGGATTAGCTCATCAGTAGTGAACCCTGCCAGCGACTTTGCTAGTTTAATCTACCAGACCGTTGTAATATTGATTTGGGATGTTTTGCCAATACTGAAGCTGACCTCCTGGAAAATATTTTAAATGAACTATGAACACAATCTTTAAGGATAGTAGAAATACACTGTCGAGGGCCAACAGCCATAAATGCATTCGTGGATAGGTTTTCTAGATATATCAAGAAAATGGTTGGCCCTAATATTATAGAACATTTAGTTTTCTATTCCACTAGATGGCGCTCTGTCAGATAAAAAAGTTCATGTAAACGTTGTCAAGATATGCCTTTATTGATATCAATTATAAATATATAATATGCTTTG
>CP092874.1:42026540-42067816 GCA_030710605.1 Cordylochernes scorpioides
GCAAGTGAAGCATTGCCTAGGAAAAAGCTCAAGTCTATATCCTCGCTTTGCACCTGGATCTAAGCATTTGGTTGCATGTGTAATACCAACAATGGCATATTCTTTAACCCCTAACTCTTCCCAACGCTCACCAATAAAAAATCTCTTAGAATCTCAATTTTTTTTTTAATTTTGTCATCATTTATTTTAATCATCATTTTTTTAATCAAACAAAAGTTTCATCTAAATTTCACTTTTTTATAATCAATATTAAAACTTTTTGATTAAACATAACTTTTATTTTTATTATTTTCAGATATATTCAAACAAAGCATCTTGTCATAGCCCTATTCAACCATCACAGTTTAAATTTATTAAAAGAAATTTAAATTCCTTACCTGTGTTAGAGAGGCTTTACCCGTTTAATGCCGGATAAACCCTTTCACTCCCGGGGCCCATCTATGGTAATTCAAACCAACTACTCCAAAATATAACAAGAATTTCATGTTGTGAAATAGAAACACATATGTAAATGATTATACTCATGATTTATATGTGTCATTACATCATCATATGTAATGTACTTTGTACAAACTGAGAATAAATAAATAAAAATCTGAAATAGATTAAGATTAATGAAAATATTTGCTAAAGCCGATGAAATAGGGTGCCCATCATGAATCAAATTGATCAAATTGTTACAGAATCAAAATATTTAAAAATAATATCATGGCAAAGATATATAGATGACATTTTTTTGTATAACTGAATCAGAAATTTAATCTTTCTATTTTTTTTAACAATCTAAAATCATTTCTGAAGTTAACACAGGAAATAAAAAAAAAACAATTATCTGGCATTTATAGGTATTAAAATTAAGAAAAAACTAAATAAAATTGAATCTAGTATTTATAGAAAATCCACACACACTTTATTCAACTGTAAATACAAAGCGCGATGTCCCGCCAAGGACACTGGCGCCCAAAGGAAAGCAACACAAGAGAGAGAGAGAGGGAGAATCTATTAACATATGCTTAAGGCATTTACCATATTCCTGAAATTGATTTCAAACAAGCATACCATATACATAGGTAATTTAGTTTAAACACATCTCAAAATGAAGAAAAAAGGAAAAAAAAATCATATATACAGCACATAGTTAATTATACCTAACACATGAGATTATTTAAAAACTTTGATATATATTTACAAAATCTATTGAATACAATGTATGAATCCCTGCTGGATATCAGTTCTCTTGGATCGGTACAGAGAATACCGTTATTGAGTCTGTAGTCTTGAAATGCTGGGCACTTAAGTAAAAGGTGAGTAGAATCTTGAATGCGGCATCCACAAAAACAGCCCGGATCCTCCGATGCATGGATTCTTTCCAGAAAACTTTCGAAATTACCATGGTTGGTTACAAATTGTGTGTTGTGGAAATAAGGGCGAAAATAACTTGGAATACCCCGGTTGAAAAAACTTGTAAATGTCTCGTTTGTATTATTCAGTAAGAGCAGCATTCTTTCGTCTATATAGGATTTAATTATAAAGGGAATATCGATGTTGTATTTTTGCTTGTCCTCGAACGATAAGTTATTTAAGTCATATTTCATATTTTTTGCTTCAATGTAATCTGCAATCAATGGAACCCTAGCCAAACTGTGAACACAGTTGTACGAAGTTGTCTTGTATGCTTGAATGCTCCATATTAATATCTGATATTGCATTGAGTTTAATTTTTGTATCGATATTTTGTTTAAAAAATTTGAACCATATTTCTGATCCATATGTTAAAGTTGATCTGAATAAAGATTTATACAATGTAATTCTTTTTTGGGAGCTCAAACCCCATGATTTGCTGCACAGAGAGAATAGAAAATTTTTTATTCTTAGAGTTCTGCTCACTATTTCCTCTATATGAAAAGCAAAATTTAATTTGTTTTTCTTCTATGATTTGCAATTGTTATTCCCAAAATTTTTAATTTTTGTACTGGTGAAATTAATCCACTCTTAAATTTAACTGGGATCTTCTCTTTATTATGCAAATATAAAATGTTTGTTTTTTCGGAACTGATTTCTAACTTGTTCTTAATACACCACAATTAGATAGTATTTATTTCTTCCTCTATAAATGTTTTTAGTGATGTTAGATCTTTATTCCAGCATATGATCGAAATATCATCCGCATAACAAATCAACTCACTATTGGGCACCTGAAAATTCAACAGCAAATCGTTCAACAAAATTGTCCATAGAAGTGGAGAAAGCGGACCGCCCTGAGGACACCCCTTAGTAATTGGCTTTGAAGTTGTTAGATTGTCGTAACTGAATGAAATGATCCTGGAATTTAAATATGATTGTAGAATTTTGATCAGTTTTTCCGGTAAATTGTCTGAATCTATTCTTTTGATGATCGCTGGCCACCAGGCATTATCGAAAGCCCCCCGAGATATCTATTGTAACTAGTGCAGACAGTTCTTTTTGCTTATGCTCCATTAATACATCGATTACAGTATTCAAAGCAGTGATAGTTGACTTTGACTTGATAAATCCGTGCTGCCCCGAGCTTAACAGATTGTTTTGAATATAAAATTCATATATTTTATTTTTGAGATTTTTTTTCTAGAATCTTTGAAAAATTGGATAATAAAGATATCGGACGGTAGCTTTTAGCTGATTCATAATTGGTTTTGCCGGGTTTGGCTATTATTTTGAGTGCTGCTGTTTTCCATTTTTTTGGGAAGTATCCTATTTAAATACATTTATTAAATATTGAGTGTAAAATCGGAAGTATTAGTTGAAAAGCATTCTTTATCATATTATTACAAATATTGTCTGGACCAGGAGCTTTATTTACATTAATTTTGTCGATTAGCTCTTCTATTTCTTTCTTATGAATATTGCATGAGTTGGAGTTTGTAAAATTCGGTGTATAGTTCCTTATTGATGTACTAGACGAATGGCCCGGGCAACGCCCGGGTTTTACCCGAGTGCGTATATATTTTAAAAACGTTTTAATTCAAATACTATTCGTTACAATTATAAATTGGCGCCGAGGATGTCTCTCTTGTGAAACGTCCCACCCCAAACTGTGTGTGTCTTGAAAATATAAAAATAAAAATGTAAATTTTCATAAAGATTTCATCATGTCGATTTTTTTTTGCATTTATATATTAACTTTATGAACGGAAAAATATGTCCAGGGTAGCCTAGTGGTCATGTCATCTGCCCGGTAAGCAGAAGGTCGTGGGTTCGATTCCCATCCCTTGGCACTTTTTTTATTTTATCCATTCTGACCAAAATCTATCCGTGAACTTCACACAGTGAACTTCACACAGACAGAATAAGGCAATTATATAAGTAGATGGTGAGCAGTATCCGATATAGTTGTATCACCAGGAATTAGTTCATTAATCAGATATTTTATTAGAGATTCTTTAGAATCTACTGGTGCCTGTTCAATTATTGGTAATCCCTTTTGTTGATTAGAGGAACTAAGTTTTTTTAAGGTTCTATAGGCGTTTCCAAACGGATTATTAGATCCATTTTCTTCTATAAAATCTCGCCAACTATTCCTCTTAGCTTTTCTTATACTGTTTTTATATTTATTTCTGACAGACTTATATTCATTAACACTAATTGCTTTATGATGAAAGTATAGATTTCTCACATAATGAAAATACTTTTTCTTTTGTTCTAATTCTTTGTTCCACCACTTGATCCCGGTATCGAAAGTGAAGTTGGAAGATTTCACCTCCAGTGTTTGATATGCAGCTTTCAGAATTATATCCGTTAGCCTGTCAACTACCATGTCAATATCAGTTTCTTTTTCGACCTTTTTTATATCGTTTTCCAATCTTCTTACTTCCTGTTTTGAAATTGTATTTGAAAACAGTGACCAATCTGCTTTCTTTTCGCTAAATTTCCAAGTAGATTTTTGTTGATTGTTTGTAATATCTAAGTTAACATTGATATCAAATGAAACTGTCACATGGTCGGAAATATTGGTTAATTCAAAAGTTTGCCAATTGTTCACCAGTTTCAATGAATGTCTATTTGAAATGGTGAGATCTATTATGCTTTTATTACGACAGGTAGGAGTTTTGTTATTGTGAATAAATAGATTATATTAATTAATAATAGGTTGCATTTTATATTCGTTAGAGTTTGTAATTCTATCGAACCAAACCGGGTGACGGGAATTGAAATCCCCACAGAGGACTAGGGTAGTACTCTCGAAGCACACTGGAAACTACTTAAATTTCAATTCTTTCGGCCAAATCATCATAAAATTTCAGTGGTAAACACTCTCTCTAAAAGATTAACAACACATTGCTCAATAAAAAAATGATGGAGAAAAAATATGGAGAGAAAGAGAATTTTTACAGACCTAAAAAACAATAATAACCCTGATAAATTAAAAAAAAACACCTTTTTACACCTAAATTTGTACAATCAAGCAACAGCTCTGATCAATCAAAATTATTGCACCCTCCCTTACAGCTACGGCTCTGAACGCATTGCCAGAGTCTTAAAGAGAAACAATACAATTGTTACATATAAATCTTCAATCAATTAGAAAAAATTCCTACGCCACCCAGACACCAAACAAATTAGAAAACAAAAACAACATTATTCACAAAATAACATGTAATGATTGCCCCGCCAAATACACAGGAGAAACAAGCAAGCCTCTAAAATATCGCATCAATCAACACAAATCTGGTTTAAGAAATTACAATCCATTATCACTCCTTGTAGACCACGCTTTGAAAAACAAGAACACACCGGATTTGATAAAACAGATATTTTATACCAGAACATTAATTAAAAATTAACACAAAGCAATAACGCGCCATATATACATATAAAATATATGATTTAAAAGCGCGAATGTTTCTTTTATACATAAAACTAACTTTTACTGTCCTTACTGCGATGAAAAAATATATTGGGAGGACTTGGCTCATCAGTGGTGAACCCTCCCAGCGGTTTCGCCAATTTAATCCACCAGACCGCTTCTCAGAGCTCTAATACTGTATTGGTCATTCTGCTTTTATATGCTACACTGAAGGATGGAATCTTAGAAATGGTTTTCAAGTAAGCTATGGACATAAGCTTATAGGACAGTAGAATTACATTCAAATATTTGCTTCGAGCAATGCTCTTCAGCAAACTATAAAGACAAGGTCAGTTAGGAATAAATTAACACAAAGCAATAACGCGCCATCTATACATATAAAATAAAAGGATTTAAAAGCGCGAATGTTTCTTTTATACATAAAACGAACTTCTACTGTCCTTACTGCGATGAAAAAATATATTGGGAGGGCTTGGCTCATCAGTGGTGAACCCTCCCAGCGGTTTCGCCAATTTAATGCACCAGACCGCTTCTCAGAGCTCTAATACTGTATTGGTCATTCTGCTTTTATATGCTACACTGAAGGATGGAATCTTAGATATGGTTTTCAAGTAAACTATGGACATAAGCTTATAGGACAGTAGAATTACATTCAAATATTTGCTTCGAGCAATGCTCTTCAGCAAACTATATCATAATTCCATTATTGATTAGAATACTCGAAATCAAAGAATTCTAACACGTATTTTATGCAAATTAGCCGGTCAAGCAATGCTCTTCTTGCAGTCAGTGCATAAATATCTTGGATGTTGTTGTTAATATGGGGTGTGATCGCCTTTAACTGATAGACAGGCTCTACATCGGTGAGCCATACTAAGAATTAGGGAGTTTATCAGCTCCTGTGGAATCAACGCCCACTCTTTTGTTAAGGCTGTTTCTAGCTCATCAGTGTTTCTAGTAGGGGGTTGGAGGGATGAGATCCGCCGTCCTAGGTTGTCCCATACATGCTCAATGGGATTTAGGTCTGAGGATCGAGCTGGCCAATTCATCCGAGCAATTGCATGGTTTTGGAGAAAAGTGTCGACCACACCAGTCCTTTGTGGACGGACATTTTCATCCATTAGAAGAAAGTTTTCTCCCATTTCCAATGCTTGAGGCATCACATATGCTGCCAAGATCTCGTCCCGATACCTCTGTCCAGTCAGGGTTCCTTGCCGAAAAATATGGAGTACTTTGCGACCGCCCAAGAAGATTCCAGCCTAGACCATAAAACCTTGGCTTCTGTAGGGATCCCTTTCAACCATATTGCGGAGATTATTTCTGGTTCCTACCTTTCTCCAGACAAAGACACGACGAGAATCGCTGTTTAGAGAGAATTTGGACTCATCAGTGAACCTTACACGCCACTATTCATCTGGATTCCAGGCGACATGTTGTCTGCACCAAAGTTTCTTTGCTCTCGTTTGAGGTGGTGTCAATGGCACACAAATTATGGGTCGTCGAGCATAGAGGCCCTTCTTGTGAAGCCTCCTGCGTATTGTATCAGTTGATACTAAGACTCCTGTAGCTGCATTGAGGTCACTTCGTAGTTGCGATGCTGTCATTCTTCTATTACGACGCACAAGGAGATTCAAATAACGGTCTTGATTTAACGTTGTGACCCTTGGCCGTCCTTCTCCCTGTGTTTTGGCAACATTAGCTGTCGTTTGAAATTTTTTCCAAATTGTTGAGACAACGTTTCTTGTCACTCCAAGCCATCTTGCTACTTTTGCCTGTGATTGGCCTGCTTTTCCATCCTTCCAATAGCTTGCCATTTTTTTTCTTGTGATAAATGTTGCCTATAAGCCATGAAAACTTTAAAAAACAAAAGGGTTCAATAAAAATCTAGTTGAGCGTAAAATTAGGACGCTTTGAGAAAGACTCAGGCACGTGCTGGAGGCGGAGTCAACGTAGACGGTGCTATTTTGCATATTGGGAACAACTTTATTTGTTTTTCTGTTTTACATACTTTTTCTTAATTCATGGAAGCTTCTGAATATACCAAAACTCGATATATATCCCTTAATATAACTTTTCTTTTTCTTAAACATGTGTTGTTTATTTAATTTTGCGGACCAGTGTATACAAAATATGGGGGTGGTAGCAAATAGAAACGGTGTACATAAAAGGTAGGATCGTTTAAGGTATCGGCTTCAACTAATTAGAAGATATGTGACATATACTGAAAGTGTCATTATTATACAGTTTAAAATATACTATATTTATGTCGTAAACCCGGGTAAGCCAACAAGTGAGTTGGAAGCAGTCGGGGTTGAGTGGCAAGGCGTGCAGTGTGGTACGTCCGCACGGGACAGTAACGACAAAGTTTCCTAGTACTTCTCACGTGGCACAAAGACCAGGGGAAAGTTGAGGAAACAGAGGATTAACAGAGGAAAGATCGGCGTCCTGCATGAAGCCGCGGAGGCAGGGAGGAACCAAAACGACGGCCATGAGGGCCGCCGTGAGACGACAACGGACCTAGACTGAGCTCCCTGTCCGAAAATATCCACTGTAACCTAACTAACTGTCAACATCCGGACCAACGCCCCTTCTTTGTCCCTCTCTGGATCCCCCGGGTGTCCGGTGGCAAGCTGGTGTCACTTTGAGACGACTAGAAAAGACGTCATACTTTATTACTTACATATCACATTGTTCAAATTACGATAGAATGTGCATCCGGTGATAAAGGTTTGATTAGGGGAGTGAAATAAAATGGAGCGAAAATCTAGCAAGCCTATTAAATGGAAAATAATTTGGGGCACAAATTAGATACTAGAATAAAAATAAAGATAAAGGGGAGTATAGTGGTGACACACTGATATAATATTATAAAACTACAAAAAAAATATATAAGGAGTACATAGGAAGGATAAATTTAAGGTAAACACACACAATAGCGAGGGTAAATATTTAGGAAGGTTAGGTATACTATTTACAGTTTTTTGTTACTTAAGGTGCCATGAGTATTTACAACATAGTTTCAGGGATGTATTACAGCAACGAGGAGAAGTAGAGATAATAAAAGTAATATAAAATATAAAATAAAATTGACTGAAGCAATAGGTTTGGGATAGGCAGTGACACAGTGAAGGGTAAATGAAGAGGGTCTGAATTGGTTTCTGCAAAGGACATCTCAGGAGTCCTGCCCTGCACTACGAGCTTAGAAGCGAAGTATTGTTTGCAGGGATCAGAAATATCAAGATGCCCTGTAGGTAGCATTAGATCAGATGGGCAAACGGCGTGAAGATCGAAGGAGAGGTAGGTAATGGGAGAATATGGCAAAGAAAAGCTGGCTGAGAGAGGTTAAAAAGAGATGGAGGCTCAAGGGCTGCGCTGCTGTCGGTGATTGAGCTCGACCAGATGAAAAATAAAAGAAAAATGAGTGGGCGTATCATGCTGATGATGGCGATGGGTCGAGCGTGAGAGAAAAAAAAATCTCGCTGGTTACCCAAGCTCTCCGTGTGGAGTTAACATGAGGAGGAAGATTGTACCAGGTCAATAAATCATTTTAAAAAATAACATATCACACGGCAAAAAACACTATGGAAACTTTAAAAAAAACTTGGTTGTGAAGTTTTAGATCATCCTTGCCTATAGTCCTGATCTTGCTTCTTGTGACTTTAATCTTTTTACACACCATAAATCTGCTCTACGTGGACAAAGTTTCTCGACGAATTTGGAGGTGGAAAAGTTGGCCCAAGATTGGTGCAGGGAACAACCGCAAATCTTCTTTTCTCAGGAATTTAACAAGCTAGTAAAAAGATTGAATATATGCATTGAAAAGGACGGTCATTATGTAGAAAAATAAAAGGGTAAGTTTACACTCCTATAATTTATTTTATGTGGAGACTATCCTAAAACTTTTGACACACCCTCTTATATGTTTCTCATAAGCTCATTTGAACCGAACGTTGCTCGATAAACAATATTTTTTTTTCGTATTAAAACTAATTTAGCTAAAATATAACTAATTATATAATGTATATAACTAGCTTTTCTCAAATATAATTATTTTGTTTAGTGTTAAGCATATAAAACATAATTTTAGGCGCTTTATAAGAAAATATACATAATTTTAAAAAACTCCCAATTTTTTTCTGAATTTTCCACAAATGTACAAAAATATATTTTTTATTTAGTTAAAATTAATTTAAATGATGTGATAAGAAACATTAATCTCTCTTCGTTTTAATTAATTTATAAGTTGATGTGTGTATTAAAAACCAAACAAAGTTTTCAAAATCATAACAGAAGATAAATTGGGGGTGATGAATTGAGGTTTAATCTTTTATTGACTTAACACTTGTGGCTGTGTTTAAAGAAGTGTGAAAGAAATGATTTTTCTTTTATCGAAAAACGATTAAAATATTAATTTTAATTTTAGAATTTTTTTATCTTCTTCGACCAAATGAAATCATTTTTCCAATAATTGATTTTTCACTTTTCCTTTTTCGTGGCTTTTTTTTTCTTGCACATGCGCAAACTCTTGTAAGGAAACCGGAAATCCGGTTGGAAGAACTTCGTCATTTCCTTTTTGGTTTAATTCAACGGGGTTGAGATAATCTTTTGGTGAAAGAATGTCTGTTTTTTTTTACTTGTGGATATTAAATTGTACCAATCACGTTTTATGTTGACTTCATATTATTTTAAAGAAACTTTTTTTATTATTTTTTTCCCGAAATACTTCAAAGTAAGTTCATCTTCTGCGATAAAACTATTGAATCATCGTCTGATTCAATATATAAAATAGAGAGAGAAAGTTTCATATATATATTTTAGGATTTATTGAATTCTTGTTAGTTAATTCTAAAATTTCAATTAATTGACATTTTACGATAGTAAAAGTATGCGAATTGTTGACTTTGTATAAATTTTTTAATGAAACTGATTCCAAGAATTATTAATTGAACATTATATTTATTGATTTACAAGAGAGAGAACAATATATAAAAGGGAAACTAATATTAAACAAAGGAACTTTTTTTTTTCGGTTAGCGCCTATTTACCTGTGAGCTTACACACACTCTGTGGAACACATTTAATTAATATACAGGGTGATCCAAAAGTCCCGCACAACTTTAAAAATTAATAACTCCGCGAATATTTGCGCTAGATAAATGCGGTAACCACCATTGTGTTCAGGATGCGATGGAATTATTTATGGCAAATAATGAAAAATTCGAAATTGATTTTAGTTACAACTTTATTCGCTAGAGATGGCGCTCTACCAGAATCAGAGATTCAGCGGCCAAATTGTTTGATAGATTGAAAAATATAACTGAACGACACGTATTTTTCCTCTTTGAATAACAGGAAAGAACCCTAATAATATCAAATGATAAATTAATTAAACACCATTTCGCCAAAAGTTAGAAGAATTGGTTGACGATTTTTAAATACAATCTGAGATATGTAAAATAGGCATATGCAAATTAAAACATGTAGCGAAAAATATTTTTATTTTAGATGTAGTTTTGTGAAAGAGATTGAATGTTTGAAAAACACTGCTGATATCAATACACGATTTTTTGAAATGTTAATATAGTACCAAAAATTATGATGGCATTACTAGTAGGATTTCTTGCTATAAGGAATGTGTAGTTTCTTGACTAATTGGCGATACTTGATTATTTAACTGGATATATGTCATGATCCAACAAATTAAATATAGAGGGGAGTGGCAAAATATGTTTGTCGTACTTTATTCCAAATACCCTATGGGCTTGTCAAATGTTATCATTGTTTATTATACTGTAAACATTTTTAAAATGTGTCCCCTCAAATAAAAATCTTTTTGGATAGACCTTCTGCGTTGAATAACGTGGTAGTGATATCATTTTGTATTATTTTTTGCGCAAAATTTCTAAAGTTGGGGGGGATACAGAGAATATTCCATATTCTATTTCTTCTAATGAGCGAAAAGCGATAAACTAAACATAAGGGGTAAAATTGTGTATACCAGTGTTATTCAAGAAGTTATAACACTTTGGTCTGCACGACATAATATAAGATGTGAGCAAATGAAAAAGAAAATTATTGTGCACACAAAATTAAAGAGTCAAGATGTGAGGACAGCATTTATTATTCCCATAACCCAAAACAAAGAGCTGCAAATATAACACATGAGGTAACTGCCTTCTCTCTTGTATTAGGTCACAATCCATGCTCAATGTGGCGCCCTTCATTCTCAAACACCGCCTGCAGACGATAGATGACAGAATGGTCACAATTAAATAGTTGAAATTTATGAAACGTGTCATCTGATAGAAGCCTTCAACATGGCCAATGTGGTAGGCCGGCACGATAAATACGCGACTTAATGTACCCCCATAACCGAAATTGTAAGGCGTCAAGTCTGGTGATCTTGGAGGCTACTGGTATATAAAGTGGCGACTTATCAACGAATTTCACCGAACGTATCCTTCAGCAATTGTTTGGCACCGCGGGAGATATGAGGAGGTCCTCCATCTTGCATGAATGTTATTTCCCTTAGTGCTTGTCTGTCCTGCAATATGGGAATAACATTTTCTCTCAAAAGTTGAACATAACGTTCACCAAGTACAAAAACGGTTTTAAAAGTTCTTCCATTTATTTCTCAAAGAAAAATAGCCCAATAATAAAAGAAGAAGTGAACCCACACAAAACTGTAACTCTGGGCTGATGAAGTGGTATTTCTGTAAAATTCCTAGGGTTTTCTGTTGCCTAAATGAGGCAGTTTTGAATGTTAAATTCTCCCTTTAGATAAAAGTGAGCATCATCTGTTCTTAGAACATTTAACAGCCAGTTTTCATCAATATCAATTTGCCGGAAAACCCATGCAACGAATTCTTGACGCTTCTCAAAATCGTTGACTTTCAACTCGTGAAAACATTGAATTTTGTTAGGGTATTTTTATAGAAAAATTCTAAATGTGTGTTCTCTCCAAACTGTTCCATACGAAATACCCGTTTGTCGAGAAACTTGTCTAGCACTTACTTCTCCATACGTGGATAACGTTTCAATAACTTCAGCATTCTGCAAAACCGTAACAGCCACTGACTTGCGTGTCGATGGTCTTCCACTCCGAGGTTTTACTTCCAGAGATCCAGTTTCTTCAAAACTTTTAATCAATCGCTTTAGAGAGTAGCAACTCATTGGTCCTTTACCGCTTCGAATACCTTTAAAGGAACGAAACGCTCGTAAAGCTTCAGTGGCAGATTCTGAATCACAATTAAGATAATTCACCAAGAGTGCTTTATCCTGTAGTGACGGCATTCCAGGGGAAAGGGAAGAAGTCCGACCACACCTCCTTGCGGTCCCCCCTGGACCCTTGGACTATTTGACCAAATTCTGGTTCGTTTCCAAGGTGACTAACGTTGCAACGGCACCCATTTTCAAATGAATAGCAAAACTGATATCTCCAGTAATGCTACAGCGTCTGGGGTAACCGCCGCGTCAGGAGCTGCACCTCGAGCTTATGATGAGAAATCTACTACGAGTACACAATACATTCATTATAAATGGTACCCAGAGGAAAATAAAGAGCTGACTTGTCTTCTCTGTGACAACAATGTACATATTTCTTGTCCTCAGGAGACAAAATTGAATAAGAATCTGAGATTCAATATCAAAGATTATACAACAATACGAAAGGACAGACCGGGAAAATTTGGAGGATGACTTGCCGTTTTGATTAAAACTCTAGGTAATCAAATTTAAGGAAATTGCCTATAATCAGAGTAAGCCTAGAGAAAGCATGACAGAAACTCAGGCAATAGAATTCTATCTTACAGATAAAACATTTCCAATCATAAATGTTTATCACCACGAAAATACTAGCATCAATACAATCCTGATAGAGACATTAAGTGAAGCGTCTTCGGATATCGCAATCATACTTGGTGATTTTAACGCCGAAAGACAAACTTGGGTATCACCTGTACAGGATAACAAAGGTCAGCAGGTTGAGGACATGCTAACCGACCTCGACCTTACACCGTTAAATAACGAAAAGAACACCTATCTATCCAAGTCCACAGGCATAGAATCCGCAATAGACACCACAGCGATAAATTACAACATCGCACCCACAACACAATGGAAAATTCTGAAAAGTGCAATCAGTGACCACAGACCAATTTTAACAACCCTAAAATTCAAAATTGAGAATTTCCAACAGAATAAAAGAACACTGGAAAAAAATTACAGAAAAGCTTGAAGAACTGTGCAACGAAGAATTAAATCACAGATCGATTGACAAAAAATTGGAAAATTCTCTTCGAACATATCCAAAGCTGCAAAAGTATCGATACCTAGAGGTAGACGTAAAGACCGGTGAATACTTTACTGGAAGGACCACAATATCGTGGCAATGATTGCAGAGAGAGACAATATCAATGAACTTCTTAAAACAAATAAAATAGAAGAAATCATAAAGGAACTCATTGAAATTAGTCACAAAAAAGAACAAGAAATTTGGATATTCAAACAAGAGAGAGAGATAAATGGGCAGAATTCTGCGAAAAAAATGGATCCAAAAAAGGAAAGCCATCACTGGAATATAATTAGTGTTATAAAACAATCAAAACCAACACTAATCCTTCAATACTCTAACCGAGATGAATAGCGAGAACGAACAAACAGATGGCTGAAATAATTAATGAATATCTTTCAAGCACTTCCAGACTCAGCTATACGAATGAACGCAGGACTCTAAAAATAATGTAAACAGGTTAGTTAAATAAGCAAGAAATTATCATCAACACAAGATATTTACTCGAGAGATTTCACACTGAATGAGCTAAACTCATCAATAGGAAACTTAAATCCTAGAGGTCACCAGGAGATGGTTTAATCTTTGGTCAAGTGATTAAACACTTTGGAGACAAAGCTAAAAATCAACTCCTACGAATACTGAAGATTTCATGGCAAACTGGTAAACTTCCAAAGAATTGGAAGTGGTAAAGACAAAACATTCAGGAGATAAGTTCCTTCATCAATTTATTATGACATCAAGCTTTCGGGCATAGCGAGGCCCTTCTATAGGATCAAATGTATAAGAAAAATGATACACTATATACACGAAGAAAAAATATTTGCATATGGATTATAAGAAATTAGTTGTAAAATTTTTTTTGAAATAATCGGTGATACTTAGAATTTTTGTTTAAAAAGAACATCGAGACATAAGCAAATTAATAAAATTTGTTAAGATGAGAAACATACGATTATTTACAGGGTAAAACAGTATTAAAAGGATATTAAAATATATTAAAATAAAATGAAATAAACGGGTAACATCAATGGCTATTTATGTAATAAGCTTATATACGGATCAGGTACATCTATATGTCTATTTAAGCTATTATACCTCAGAGATAGCAAGGCCTCGACAACCAATCTTTTGTGTTTATGTGGTATATTAGAATAATGTGATCTTGGATCAGTTGTGTTAAAACTGTGCCCTGTCTGTGAAATGTGTTGGACAATAAGTGATTTCGGGTCGTTGTGTCTGATGTTTCTGTCATGTTCCTGCATTCTGTCTTTAATGTAACGGCCAGTCTCACCCACATAAACACTATCGCAATCGTTGCATTTTATGGAATAAATGGCATTGCTTCTTTGAGTAGTGCTACGAGGCGTATTGTTTTTAGTAATAGGGTTCCTTAAGATGGTGCCTATACTAGGGGTGTTGGAAAAGAAGGTGCGGATGCCGAAATTCTTAAGCTCTCTAGCTATTTTTATACTTTGTAAGGAATACGGCATTGTGCAGATAGATCTATAGTTGTCGTTAATCTTGGTGCGAGATGGGTCATAGAAATGCCTTAATATAAAGTTTTTAGGATAACCAGAGGACATTAAATTTGAAATTATGTTGTTTGTTTCCTTTTTCTTTGACTCCTCAGTATAACAGTGGGTGTATATTCTCTTGGACAAAGTTCTTACGGTATTGATCTTGTGGCTTAATGGGCAGAAAGATGAAAAATGTATATACATGGGGCGAAAGGTGGGCTTATAAAAGACTTCAGTATTATATTTATTGTGTGTTTTTGTTATATGTATGTCCAAAAATGCCAAGGAGTTATTTGTTTCAGTCTCAGAAGTAAAGTCTAAGTCTTGATATAAATTATTCAATGTATTGAGTATAACATTAAAGGTGTTAATTTTGATTATAGCAAAGACGTCATCTATGTATTTAGACCAGATCAAAATATCATTAGGAAAGACATCAACTATACGTTTATCTATCTTGCGCATCACTATTTCTGAGAGGGGAGAGGATAACGGGCTACCCATAGGGGTGCCTTTGGTCTGTTTGAAATAAGATTGGTTGAATTTGAAAACACTATGGCAAAGACTAATTTTGATAAGTGCAATGAGTCTAGAAAGGGTGTCTGTGGGGCAACCCTGTTCAATTGGGAACTCTGTGGTGCAGTCCAAAATAAGCTGGTGGGGGAGACTGGGATATAAATTAACGACATCAAATGAGACCATGATGGTACCTGATGTAACTGCTGTTTGTTGTAACTTACCTATGAAGACAGGAATGGAGGAAATGGATGTCGGGGAGTTACTATCTCTGAGCATCGGGGCCAGTATTTTGGCCAAATAGGTAGCTAACGGAGCTGCAGGGGAGAGGTGGTACGCAATGATGGGTCTCAGCGGGATACCCTCTTTGTGTAATTTAGGTAGGCCGTAAATATAAGCTTTTGACAATATATTGGACAAAATGTTTTTGCATTCCTCGGAGCTGATGATTTTCTTCCTCAGCAGACTGTTGATTTCTTTCTTAAAAGAAGTGGTTGCGGCATTCTGATCATCTATGGATATGGGAGTAAACGTGAGCGGATCACCAAGGATTGTGTCCATCTTGGATATGTATTCGGCTGTGTTCATGATGACAGTAAGGGATCCTTTATCAGATTTGGTGATGGTTATATCTTTGTTCGTTGTTAGTGAGCGCAATACATTTTTGTTGATTTGATAGGTATGTTGGGCCTGGCTTTGGTCGCTAAGGACCGCTGCGGCGTGCTGTCTGATTCTATACTTCTCTTGCTGATTTAAGCGGAAAATGGACTATCAGCAAGAGAAGTATAGAATCAGACAGCACGCCGCAGCGGTCCTTAGCGACCAAAGCCAGGCCCAACATACCTATCAAATCAACAAAAATGTATTGCGCTCACTAACAACGAACAAAGATATAACCATCACCAAATCTGATAAAGGATCCCTTACTGTCATCATGAACACAGCCGAATACATATCCAAGATGGACACAATCCTTGGTGATCCGCTCACGTTTACTCCCATATCCATAGATGATCAGAATGCCGCAACAACTTCTTTTAAGAAAGAAATCAACAGTCTGCTGAGGAAGAAAATCATCAGCTCCGAGGAATGCAAAAACTTTTTGTCCAAAATATTGTCAAAAGCTTACATTTACGGCCTACCCAAATTACACAAAGAGGGTATCCCGCTGAGACCCATCATTGCGTACCACCTCTCCCCTGCAGCTCCGTTAGCTACCTATTTGGCCAAAATACTGGCCCCGATGCTCAGAGATAGTAACTCCCCGACATCCATTTCCTCCATTCCTGTCTTCATAGGTAAGTTACAACAAACAGCAGTTACATCAGGTACCATCATGGTCTCATTTGATGTCGTTAATTTATATCCCAGTCTCCCCCACCAGCTTATTTTGGACTGCACCACAGAGTTCCTAATTGAACAGGGTTGCCCCACAGACACCCTTTCTAGACTCATTGCACTTATCAAAATTAGTCTTTGCCATAGTGTTTTCAAATTCAACCAATCTTATTTCAAACAGACCAAAGGCACCCCTATGGGTAGCCCGTTATCCTCTCCCTCTCAGAAATAGTGATGCGCAAGATAGATAAACGTATAGTTGATGTCTTTCCTAATGATATTTTGATCTGGTCTAAATACATAGATGACGTCTTTGCTATAATCAAAATTAACACCTTTAATGTTATACTCAATACATTGAATAATTTATATCAAGACTTAGACTTTACTTCTGAGACTGAAACAAATAACTCCTTGGCATTTTTGGACATACGTATAACAAAAACACACAATAAATATAATACTGAAGTCTTTTATAAGCCCACCTTTCGCCCCATGTATATAAATTTTTCATCTTTCTGCCCATTAAGCCACAAGATCAATACCGTAAGAACTTTGTCCAAGAGAATATACACCCACTGTTATACTGAGGAGTCAAAGAAAAAGGAAACAAACAACATAATTTCAAATTTAATGTCCTCTGGTTATCCTAAAAACTTTATATTAAGGCATTTCTATGACCCATCTCGCACCAAGATTAACGACAACTATAGATCTATCTGCACAATGCCGTATTCCTTACAAAGTATAAAAATAGCTAGAGAGCTTAAGAATTTCGGCATCCGCACCTTCTTTTCCAACACCCCTAGTATAGGCACCATCTTAAGGAACCCTATTACTAAAAACAATACGCCTCGTAGCACTACTCAAAGAAGTAATGCCATTTATTCCATAAAATTCAACGATTGCGATAGTGTTTATGTGAGTGAGACTGGCCGTTACATTAAAGACAGAATGCAGGAACATGACAGAAACATCAGACACAACGACCCGAAATCACTTATTGTCCAACACATTTCACAGACAGGGCACAGTTTTAACACAACTGATCCAAGATCACATTATTCTAATATACCACATAAACACAAAAGATTGGTTGTCGAGGCCTTGCTATCTCTGAGGTATAATAGCTTAAATAGACATATAGATGTACCTGATCCGTATATAAGCTTATTACATAAATAGCCATTGATGTTTACCCGTTTATTTCATTTTATTTTAATATATTTTAATATCCTTTTAATACTGTTTTACCCTGTAAATACTTATGGTTTTTATCATGGTTTCCGTCGTATTATGGAGCGTCTTTTAGTCTTAATGCATTTTACCTTAGGCCTTTTAATAATCGTATATTTCTCATCTTAACAAATTTTATTAATTTGCTTATGTCTCGATGTTCTTTTTAAACAAAAATTCTAAGTATCACCGATTATTTCAAAAAAATTTTTACAACTAATTTCTTATAATCCATATGCAAATATTTTTTCTTCGTGTATATAGTGTATCATTTTTCTTATACATTTGATCCTGTAGAAGGGCCTCGCTATGCCCGAAAGCTTGATGTCATAATAAATTGATGAAGAAACTTATCTCCTGAATGTTTTGTCTTTACCACGAATGTAATTGGGAAGATTTTACCTCTTTTAGAAATTAAAGAATTGGAAGATATCAATTATAGTGCCAATACTAAAACCAAACGAATATTCAAAGGAATGCAAGAACTATCGGCCAATTGCTCTTACCAGCATACTTTGTAAAATAACAGAATGAATTATCCACTCTAGGCTCCTAGTCTGGCTCACTAACAATAATACAATAAACTTCTACCAAACTGCCTATAGATCCAGGCACTGTAAAACTTATCAACTGTTCTACTTCTGTCAATCAATAATAGATTTCTAGGAAAAACCGCCAAAGAAGACAACGGCCGTATTCCGGGATATGACCTAACCTTTAATCGAGTGTAGAAATTATTTGAAAGGCTGCACAACATCGGAGTAAGAGGAAAAACCTTAATCTGGATTGCAGACTTCTTAAGGGGAAGAAGGATAAAGGTTCGGGTCATTGGAACATTTTCCAAGGACCGAAGAACATGGTCTGGTGTATCTCAGGGATCTGTGCTCAGTTTTCTACTCTTCTCGCTATATATTAACTGTTGTGTATGTAAATAGATGAAGATTATTTGAATTCTTTAAAGCCTCATTATGTAAAAATATATGTGCATATAAATTGGACATTTGTT
The DNA here is from genome assembly GCA_030710605.1 of Cordylochernes scorpioides. Classification (NCBI taxonomy): domain Eukaryota; kingdom Metazoa; phylum Arthropoda; class Arachnida; order Pseudoscorpiones; family Chernetidae; genus Cordylochernes; species Cordylochernes scorpioides. The sequence continues at coordinate 42,045,290 of CP092874.1, forward strand.
GTTGGCCATGGTCAAGTTTGAGCTCTTGTACGTCTAATTACGACACAACAAAAGTGGCGACGAGGATGCGCGATCTACAGAGCCAGTAAAAAGCTTAGGAAAACGGCGTCTATGCAAGTATAACAACTACATATTTTAAACTATCTGGATCAAGAAAACAAAGGAGTATAAAAGATTAGCATGACAAGTTCAAAGTTAATAGTACCTTTTAGATGCTATAGCCCAGTGGAGGACACTTCTATCTTTTTGTACAAAAATTTGAGGCTTTCTTTTTGGCATCTGAAGGAAGAGATTAAAGTGCTGATTTTTACCTCGCTACCAGATTCTGAAACTTTGAAGCTGGGAAACGACATTTTCTTCCTGGACTAATGAAGGATCAACCCTATGATACTATCATTCAAAGAATTAAGCTGCATTTGGATCCAAAAAAGAAAGTGATACCACAGCAATGCAGATTTTTAAAGATAATTCAACAGGAAGGAGAATCAATTTCGGAATATCTTAGAGAATTGAAAATATTTAGCAATAAATTGTAATTTCGGCGATATGCTGGGAACCATGATGCGAGACCGTTTTTTGGCTGGAATTAAGTCGGAAAGTCTGCAAAAGAAGCTACTACAAGAAAACGACGATGTCACCCTGGATAAAGTTTTGCATTGGCAATCTCGTTTGAACTGGCGGAGATAAATACAAGAGAATTACAAGATAAATTAGTGGCCAAGATATCCCCTGTGAACGGAAAAGATAAAAAGGGTGAGTACAATAGTAGTATTGAAGCGATGCAGCAAAGAAGTAGAAAAGAAGACGTGGGAAAGCCAAGAGAAGAGGTATGCAGGGGCTCCTTCAGGGAAGTGTGGATTGACAAATTCCAGGGGAGGGGGTGGCAGACAGTGGGAGTCCAGCTGGCGTCGCCGTGGGGAAGGGATCAGCCGAGTCCAGCTGGTGTCGCCGTGAAGGAAGCCGGCCGGCCTGCCGGTAGATTTGTGTGCCGAGAAACATGGCAGTCTGGGGGAAGAAGTCTGTCTGGTGACAACGGGACCTGCAGCGAGGAGAACGGCGGTGGTGACGACAGACGCGGCAAGTTGGCTAGAGGAGGTGGGCGCCGGGACTGTGTGGATTAACAAGTGGAGTACGAGGAGGAACCTACCTGGAGCGGCATTGAAGGCAAGTCCATCCACTGTATAGTTACTTATCTACTCTTTAAAGCTCTTACAATAAATATACCGCACTAAGCTGTATCCTAAAGAATCCACATTGTTCTCTTAGAAACCTTGAACGCAAACATCGACGGCTGAGAAGCGTCGTAACAGTATGGTGCAGCATAGGCCGCGTTATTGCTTTGTGTTAATTAGTAAAAATGTTGAATTCTTATCCTTGATGTTAGAAGGAGCCTCGGCGAAATATACATGTACAGTATGGAAAGGTGCCCTTGATTGATGGGGCAAACTCATCTTTGAAGGACGGCTCTTATACTTGAACTTGACTCTTTGACATATAGGACAAGAAGATATATATTTTCTTATGTCATTCTTCATACCAGGCCAAACAAAGCGTTACTTCATTTTATAATATATTCTCCAAAACCCCGAATGTTCTCCTGATAAGTTCGATATTCTTTAAGGACAATTTTAAAGGAATACTCTGATGTTCAACAAATAGTACGGTTGATCGCTGGAATTAAGTGTTTCTACAGCCAATCTAGACAGTGCGTCTGCATCGCTGATCTCCCTGCCAGAACGGTGGTTCACTCTCATTTCGAATGAGCTCAGAAACAGCTGCCACCTCGCGAGTCGATCCCGGAGATGGCCACAGGAAAGTAGCTGTGTTAATGCGCGATAATCCGTGTGGACAACAAGACTTGCCTTCCAAATACCATCTGAAGTGTTTGATAGACTTTAACACAGCAGGGCATTATTTTTCAGTGATGGAATAATTTTGTTCAGACTTGGAAAATGTATAGCAATGATAACTAATCACTCTGAGTTGAAGTGACCTCCTTTTATTCACGTCTCTCTGGTATAGAATAGCCCCTGTTCCATAATATGAATCATCTGTTGACATTTCATAAGGCAATGTCTCATCCGGGATTGCCAATATTGGTTTTGATGTAATGATATCAATAAGTTTTAAATAGGCCTCTTCACATTCATCAGACCACATAAAACTAGATTTTTTTTCTTCAGGTTGTCCAACGGTCGAACTATCTTGGCATAGTTTGGTATATAGGCCCGAAAATGACCTGTAAATCCAGTAAATCATTGTAGTGACTCAAGGTTATATGGGCGTTTCATGAGTTTAGCCTTTTCGATTACTTCCTTTTTCATTTGCTTCGAGTTACCGTTGATAATTCTACCTAAAGGTTCCACCTCAGATGCACAAATTTGGCACTTGCCCAAGTTAACTGTCACATTATATTTATTCAGTCTATTGAGAACTTTGTAAGTGAGGTAAGCACATTAATCAAGGGTTGGGGCGCCACAACAAATGTCGTCAATGTAAACAACCACTCTGAGTTCCAATAAATCAGCCAAAATCTCGCCCATAACCCTTTGAAATCTAGGAGCTGAATTTTTCCACCCAAACGGTAGTCTCTTAAACTCATAAAGTCCATCAGGTTTTACAAAAGCAGAAACTTTCTCGTCGATGTAAACAACCACTCTGAGTTCCAATAAATCAGCCAAAATCTCGTTCTTAACCCTTTGAAATCTAGGAGCTGAATTTTTCCATCCAAACGGTAGTCTCTTAAACTCATAAAGTCCATCAGGTGTTACAAAAGCAGAAACTTTCTCGTGGCTTTGTTTAGACCGACTTGCCAAAACCTATCCTTTAAATCAATTTTTGTAAAGTATCGACAACCCCCAAATTTATTAATGATTGAGTCGATTCTAAGAAAAGGAAAAGGGTCCAAAAGGGTCTCTTTATTCAACTGTCGATAGTCAATACAGAGTCGGTAGGACGAGTCCTTTTTAGAAACTAGAATACAAGGTGATGCGTACTCAAAAGTAGAAGGAGTAATAATACCCCCATCTAGCATATCCTTGATTTTTCCAGCAGTCCATGCTCTCTTGTGATCAGACATAGGGTAAGGTTTGAACGCCACGATGTTATTAATGGGCTTCAATAGAAAGTCGATCTCGTGCAATGGTAATTCCTTTTTGGAGACATTGCAAAGCTTGGGGAATATAGTGATCAGGTCATCACTGGTAAAAATAATTTCTTTTGACCGCAAAGACAAGCATTTAATCTCATCAGTCCCAAAGTTCCATTGAATTCGAAGATCCCTCATGGTGGGCTTTCCTATTAACAGTTCGAATGGCATCTCCCTCAATATTGTCGCCGTCATCATTATCTGTTGATCGTCAACCTGAAGTTCCACCTCAATACTCTCAGTAGCTCGGACATAACTTTCGTCAATCGTTGTTATTGTGGTTTTTGATGGATAACTTTTCCATTTATATTTGGCCAAAAGGTATATTCTCATTAGAATGATAGAATAACCTGGATCCAAGGAGGCAACAGGTTTTACACCATTTATTATAACGGGCAACATAGAATCGGAACTTTCGCAAGAAAAAAAAAAAAAGAAAAAAAAAAGATCGATTTTTGTCATCGGGATCGAACAACCCTCTAAATTTAGTTTTTTTGAAGATAAGGCACAGAATTATTTTGATCGTTCATTGTCTGTGATGCCTCCTCAATTTGATCAAGTTGGGCAAAAAGGCTGGCTTCTTGTCCTCTGTGTTACCAGTTGTCTGGTAGGGCTTGGGTTCGAAATGTTTTTTTTCTCCAAACTGTGAAGGATATTTTTCAGCAGCTGAAGAAGAATCTCTTTGTTTTCGATTTTCACAGTGGACAACTGATTCTGCATATCTGGGGGTAGCCCGTAAATCACTCCAATTATCAATAGCTTTTCACTTAAGCCGGGCATCCCTAATCGTATTTTCTTTTGTTTTTGGTGGAAGTAATCGATCAGAGAGCCGCCTCGATATCTCCACTTGAACGCCCTATCATATTTATCTATGGGGTTATCCCCAAATTAGGATACAAAATCTTCTTTCCATGTTTCCCAGCTAAAGTTGCAATCATCAGCAAGTCTGCTATCGAACCACAGTTATGCAGTTCCCCCTAGGTAGTTTCTCATACCATATATTTTGGATTGATCTTTTACCCAACCATTATTTGCACAGACATTTTCATATAGGGTTATCCAAGTGGCTGGATCTAAGTTATTACCGGAGAATTCAGGTGCTTTCATTTCGACATGTCTTGGTGCATATTCATGCTGGTTTAAACTTAAATTTTGAACTAAAGAATTAACTATTTTTTGTTGTTCTGCTACAGTAGTTATCAATTTGCTAAAAGTGTCTTCTGTTAATAGAGGTTTTGCATCTAATTCCTCCTCATCCATTACGCAAATCTGTAAATCTTCAAATGATCGATTTTTGTATATTTCAATTATTTTTGTTGGAACACTTTATCAAATCTATTAGAATATTTTCTAAATAGTAACAAGTTAGATTCTTTACACATTTAAACACGAGCTCGTGATAAATGGGCAATTGAAATTCTTCAGGGATAGATAAAACATTAGCATCAGGGTTAAAGCTATAGCCAATTACCTTTTTATTCTTAAAATGCAGGATGATCGATCCTGTCGGCTGCGCCATTTTTGTGATGTTCCTCTCTCTCTCTCTCTATCTCTCTCTCTCTCTCTCTTCGATTAAATAAATAAATATGCTTTACCAAATTAAGAAACAAATTTTAATTATATATCTTTCTAATGTCAAACATACACATTTTAATATATTCATAACAACAACAATAATTACAGTGCTGCCATATCCAAACAATCAAAAATAAATTATTTAAACAGAGTATATTATAATATTATATATAATATTAGTATTATACTATCATATTGTTTGAAATTATTTATCAAACATTATATGTTGACACTTTTATAAAATAATCTAACAAAAAATGGAAGAAAAAATTCTATAAACCTATTTCCAAACAAAAAAAATTGAAAAATGTATAAAATAGAAAATTTACATTTATAAAATACAGAAGCTATATATTCACAACAAGAATGATATTCTGAAAGATAATTTTTTTTAAAGCAGACGAACTCTCTACAAACATCCATAAATAGACTAGCAGACGAAAAAAAAAATTAAAGAGCAAATCGCCAGAAGACTGGCAAAACGGGAAAAGTTTTTTGAGAAGTTGGCCAACGTAACCAGATTATGGCGCGCGTGCTGGCGAATTTTAAAACTAACAAGAAGCGCATCTCTTTCTATAGGGGAAAAAAACGCCATGAAAAAGGCCGCCATTATACCAAAAAGTTTAGGGGCGTCCCTCACTTTTCATCTTTTTTTTTTAAAGAATATTTTTTCCTCTACGACTGATTTTTTTTTTTTTGCCAGAAGTTAAATGATATTTTATTACCAATGCTTGCCCTGATTCGTCTTTTTAAAAAATCGTCTGTTTAAAGTCACTCCATTTTGGAAATCACATTATAAGAAAATTGTTTGTTCTTTTTTAAAATACAACATTTCAATTTTGTTTATTTACGTAAATTAGATTTAGGTTCATAATGACGTCGTCTATTTATCCTTAGTAAATAGTTTTTATTTGTATTTATATTTACTTCTAAAATCTGTTTGGATTAAAAAGACGTTTTATTTTGCTTATTATCATATAATCTATACTAGTATTTCGATAAATAAAATTGTGAAATGTTAAATATATTTTTGTAAATGACATTTTATATTACTCAAAATAAAAGGCCTTTTAAAAATATGTTGTAATATAATTCTTTAGTAAATTAAATTCAGAAATTCAATTGCAATCTATCGTTTTAATTTGGAACGAATGAATTTACTGACAATGCATTTATTTTCGACAATTTCATCAAATATTCCCTCTACAGGCATTACTGCAATTCTACAAGTTATTGAATGATGAGCCAAACCCTCTCATTCAATAATTTATATCATTGCAGTAAGGTCTTTAGAGATAATATTTGATGATATTGTTGAAAATAAAAACATTGCCAGTCAATTTATTTGTTACAAATAAATTCATGGACAAATATACGGGAAGTTGCGCTTTTTAGCATAAATATTAGGATTCAGACAATAATTCTGAAATATATTACAGTGACCTTTGTTGAAGGCACACGAGATAACCAAGTGTGAACAAAATTGCTTCTTTCTCCCTTATAAAAATATACGATAGGCGACACCAAAGATATTTTACTTCCTTAATTTTTTCCATGAGTCTATATATTCGATTTATTTACATTTAATTCAGAAAATGTTAGTATTTTATAAAAGGTTTATCACTGAAATTGAGAGTAAAGTTTATATGAAAGAGGTATGCAAAATAGAAAAAGGTTATGTATTGATATTTAAAATGAGAGAGAGATTGAAACTACTTTATTACAACGTCAATATAAGATTGTAAAGGATTAAATATAAATAAATATGAATTAATAAGATTATATATTGATAAATATATGAATAAATATATGTAAATAGAGAGATAGAGAGAGATTGAAACCACTTTGATTAAATGTTTATATAAGGCCATATAAGGTTAAATATAAAATTTATTAAATATGATTATATGATGATAAATATATGAATAAATAGATGTGTGTGTATATACGGTGTGTTCAAAAGGTATTGCGAATTTTGAATTTTCGCGGGTTACGTATATTCGAATTTCGATCTTTGTGTGGCTTTATGTTGGTACCCATGTCTCTAACTTATGCCGACAAGCTCGGCCATTTTGAATTTTCACTTAATTGTTGACAGCTGCTTTGCTTGCAGGTGTTTTGGATCGTCTTCGACTTTTACCTATTCAAAAAAAAAAAAAATGGATCAAAGAACCTGTATCAAATTTTGTGTGAAAAACGATATTAAGTGCGCGGATGCATTCCGAATGTTGACTGTGGCATACGGAGAAGCTACCTTGGACCGAAGCAACGTTTATCGGTGGTACAAAATGTTCTCAGAAGGCCGAGAAGATGTGAACGACGAAGAGCGTATGGACGCCCGGGCACTTCAACAACAGACGAACAAATTTATGAAGTGGAGAAAATGATATTGGCCAATCGTCGAATCACCGTTAGAGAAGTTGGCTCGTGCCATTCGATTTTTATCAATGATTTGGGCATGAGACGGGTCGCCGCGAAATTCGTGCCAAAATTGCTCAATTGCGACCAAAAACAGCATCGCATGAACATTGCTAATGAGATGTTGGATTCTGTCCGCGACGACCCAAATTTGCTCCAGAGGGTCATAACTGGTGACGAAGCGTGGGTTTATGGTTATGACGTGGAAACCAAAGCTCAATCATCTCAATGGAAGCTGCCGCACGAACCAAGACCGAAAAAAGCGAGCCAAGTTCGGTCGAATGTAAAAGATTTGCTGACAGTTTTCTTCGATTGCCGGGGCGTGGTGCATCATGAGTTCATGCCACAGGGTAGAACGGTCAATAAGGAATATTACCTGCTAGTTATGCGCAATTTGCGCAAAGCAATCCGCCAGAAACGCCCGGATTTGTGGAAGAACAAAAATTGGCTTTTGCGCCACGATAACGCCCCTGCTCACACATCGTTGCTTGTGCGCGACTTTTTGGCCAAAAACAACACACTAATGATGCCGCAGCCACCGTATTCCCCAGATCTGGACCCCTGTGACTTTTTCTTGTTCCCTAAACTGAAGAGGTCCATGAAAGGACGACGTTACGCTACGCTTGACGAGATAAAGACGGCATCGAAGGAGGAGCTGAAAATATTTTTAAAAAATGATTTTATGAAGTGCTTCGAAGATTGGAAAAACCCATGGCACAAGTGTATAATATCTCATGGGGATTACTCTGAAGGGGACAAAATAGGTATGAATAAATAAATATTTTTTGAAAAAACACAAAGGTCGCGATACTTTTTGAACACACCTCGTATATATATATGAAAAAACAATAGAAAAAAAATATATATAAGTGGGTCAGGTGTTGATATTAAAAATAAAGAAGGCATCTCCTGACCACGAGCACATGTTAGATTGAGCCTTCTTTATTTTTAATATATATATATACAAGGTATGATCATAAAATTCGGGGAATTGGGACATAAAATATTTATTAGATGAATATATACAAAAATGGTTAATATTCTTCAAAATACGTCCGAGGAAATCTATACAGCGTTTCATTTTTTTTTCCAGTTCCAGAAGCACCCAGAAAATTCGTCAGAAGTAAATTGCCCTCAAAACGCTCAGCGAAATTTCATTTATGGCATTAACGGTATCAAATATATGTCCTTTTAGAACTAACTTCATTCTAGAAAAGAGAAAAAAGTCATTTGGTGCTAAATCAGGCCAGTACGGGGGATGAGGCAATATGCTATTTTTAGTCAAAAAAGCACCCACGGAAAGAGCTTTGTGTGCTGGGGCGTTATCGTGATGAAGCTTCCATTCGCCCGAGATCCACCTTTCCGGTCGTTTCTTCCGTATTGATTCCCGTAAACGGCGTAAAATCGCTAGAGTCACGTTTTGATTAATTGTAGGAGCACAATTTATAATGCACAATGCCTTGGTGATCGAAAAAACTCACCGAGAGAACCTTTTTTTAACTTGAACGTTCTTGCTTTTTTCGGTTCGGGGGCATTTTTCGGGAGCCACTGGCTCGATTGTCGTTTGGTCTCTAGGTCATACCCATAGACCCAGGATTCCTCACCATTAATCACCTTTGAGAGGAAGTTTGCATCTTCGAGGATGTTCATTAGCCAATATTCTTTTATAGTAGAATGAGGTCTCGTGATTACGATGATAACTTTTATTTTTTGAAAGCTCTTTAAGATTTTTTTTTTTTTACTAATTCCCCGAACTTTTTGATCATACCTTGTATAATATATAAAAGGTATTCATTCATAAAGAGATATTCATAGCAGAGCGCCATCTAGTGGAAATAAAATCAACTGAACGCTAATTTAGGTTTGTTCAATAATGTTAGCCTACCCATTTTCTTTACAAGGGTCAACATCTCGTAACGAATTCGTGGTTACCTTTTTTTTATTATCAATAAAATGGGTTGGCCAAATATTATGCAACAAGTCAAAATCAACGATTAGTTGATTTTATTTACACTAAAAGCGCTCTGCCATATAAAATGCTCATGTAAGTAGTCAGGATATGCCTTTTTTGTTTTGGAGTTAATATATGTGTCAAAAATTTAACTAAGGCATTCCTATCTCAAATGTGCGAATTTTTAAAAGCTTTTATTTAACTTGCTTTCATATCAGTCTATCCACAAATCTTGTAGTCGATTTTTAGTATACTTCTAGAACACCTAGGAATTTGAAATTACTGCCAAGTTGGTGACCACCCATCATAGATAATGATTTCATTTTTATTTTTTAATCAACCAGGCGCGATATTGAAATATTTGCGCCTATTACAGAGTAAACAAACAAAACAACGAACAAATTGGAACTTAGAATTAAATACTTATAAATTTACATGTATTATTCGACAGAGTTAATAAAATTTATATAGACACAAAGTGGCTGAAGTAAGAGATTTAAATCAAGAAACAAACGATGTCTCACTTCTGTAAAGTTCGAACAGTCATAGATAGGGTGAAAACCAGTTTGTTCAGTTTCTCGGCAGAAACAATTTGAAGTTGTATGTAAGTATTTTGGAATTTATCGTGAGATGTGACAATGTAATTAATGATGACCTGTTTTTCGAGAAATTATTTTCATTAGTTACTTAATCAATATATAAAATTATATCGTATTTGTATTTTCTGTTATCTTAATATGGCCTCTTTATGGATTTTTATCATTTGTGCAGCAAATTGGTATAAATTTAATGAAAGGCATAATCTTGCTAATCATTTGCTTCATATAAAATCACATTGATCTCAAATTTATTATTATTGTACCCCACCGCTTTTATTTCTAAGTCTAATATTTTATTTGTTAAATGGTACCTTCAGAAAAAAAGCAATACTTCAGAAATATTTTTTTTTGTTATTTTTAGTGCATTTTAAATAAAAGCTTTTTTTTAAAGTGTTTTTTTTATAATTAATTATTCACGCTATTTTTAGTCGTATATATATGCCAGTCCAAAAAAAGCCTTATCACTGAGACACGTTGGCCTTGAATAGCTGCAAGCCTGCTCGCAGCAGATTGGTCAATTCTTCGTGGGAGGTCGGAAGTGACGTAAGCAAAATCCGTTACTAACAGAACTGCGTCTCTTTGCTTTTGGGAACCCTAAATTTATTGAATTATATTACAAAGTTAGAGACACCCAGTGGATTATTGTTAGAGGGTAATTGGTACATAATTAAACAATTGATTAAATAGTTAAAAGTAACAACATATAATTAAAAAAAGGGGAACTATTTAAAAAGGTGTCGTGAAATGTATGGTGGTATATTGTTACACACACACCTATATATATAATGAATATAAATATATGCGCGATGATATTGGAATAAGATGACTAAATTATAACAGATAAAATTAATATATTTGTTGGCTTTTCTTATTTATTTGCTTGTAATTCCAAGGACGTTTCAGATAGGAATCTGAAAATTTGGATTTCTAATTCCTTCCATGTCTTGAATATTTATTGAAGAAATCCTTTCGCAACCTCCAGCATTTTCCGAGTAGATATAATGCAACACATGATATTAAAAAATTAATATAGATAATGGTTCATTTCCCGCCTTCTCGACCACCCAGAAGTCTGAAAATTAGTACACTTGCATTGTTAATTGGACTGAGCGAGTATTGTGAGTTTCATTATTCTATATGGTCTGGAAGCATATAAATTAAATATACAAAATTTGAAATGAAATTCGGAAATTTGTCCGTTCTTGGCCAGCCTGACAACCCAGAAGTCTGATAATTGGTCAGCTAGCATTGTCATCAGGTTTGAACATGTGTACCAAATTTAATATTTCTAGGTACCCTATAAGTATATTAAAAATTAATACAAGATTTGGCGACAGACATACAGACCGACAGACATGGAGGCAAGTTAAATAAAAGCTTTTAAAAAGAACCAAATATTTTTTTTATAGGATCAAGTCCACCTATACTGTAAATTACTAATTATAATCTAGCATGTTCTTATTCACTCTACGTATTAAAAAAGGAGTGAGGAAAATAGAAAAAAAAAATTCAATTGGAAATACAGGAGGGTGATAATAATTTACTAGAAATATTTGATAATATGACTCATTTTAAATAGATCAACAGTGTATGATAAAAATGATAAAGAGAAGTATTATTCAATAAGCCTAAGTCTGCATCCTTTGTTTGATAATAGTAGCTATAATTTATTCAGTTCCCCACACATAATAAATATATATATATGCTTGTCTGTGTATATATATATGTCTGTGTGACTACTCCAAAAATATTTAGACAATTTAGTGTCGCAAAATTATTATAACCAAAAATACTGATGATGATAATTTAATAATGAATGCCTAACATCTTTCTTTCACATACATTAATAATAAACGTCAAAACTCTAGCTAAGCCGGGAAAATTCAGTTGGGAGGGGGGGGGGGGGGGGGGTGTGCAATTAATTATCATATATATTTTACCCAATAATTATTTAATAAATATAATATTTCGTTTGGATCCTGTCAACTCTATGTGATATTTGAGTTGAGTTGTCGAACTTACTATGAGATTCTGTCGACTCGCTGTTGGGTATATAGTCCAAGGTAGATTACTATGGTAAATAAGGCGAGGGAGTATGGCATAGTCATAAGACAAATAAAAACTATTAGGTGGAATATGGGACATCTGCACATGTTTTCCAATATTTTCACCATGAGTGGATCGTGTTCCAATTCGATTTGTTGTGGCGGACTGGTTGGAGGATTAGTTATGATTGGATCTATCTGTGGATGGGCGATGTCGTGTTTTTTGTTATGGGTGAAGGGTATAAATCGGGTTTTGGTGAAAATGGTGGAAGCTAAATGAATGAAAGGGTACTGTTCGTCGATTTGATTGTCAGTGGCTCTGTTGGAAAAATGTCAGGGGTAAGATGTTTGAATGGGAACGTGTAATTATTCTCATGTCGTAGATGGTGTGTTTTCGCTATGGGTGGTGTTATGTATTGGATGTTTTTGTGTACAGGTTTAGTTAGTTTACGTGGACTGTATCGATGTCTCTTTGGAGATGTTGGTTGGGCCTATCGATACGCTTTGTCAATTGGCAGGTTGGACAGGTTTTGACCTTTTGTGCGATGTCTTGTGACATGTCCTGCCAATAATATTTAGCGGAGATGAGTCTCGTCATCTTTGAGATGCCTGGATGGTTTAATTGTGTGTGTACTGATTGAAGTAGTTCGTTGGTAAGTGTTTTTGAGATTATTATTTTGGTTACACCTTTGCGGGAAATGGTATGAAGTCCGTTGTGATCAATGGTCAGTTTAGAATCTCCAGATAAGGAAGACTGATGGCTCCAAATGAGGGGGGCGTCTAAGAAGCCACAGAACGGGTTACGAGGTAGGAGATCCGCTTCATATTGTTGTGTTCCTTTATTGTAACGAACCTCATATTCGTAGCTCGACAGTCGTAATCTCCATCGGAATAATCCGCCAGACGGTTTTTGATCGTCTTCAGCCATTGCAATGCGTGATGGTCAGAAAATATGGTAAATTTTCTGCCCATCAAATAGAAGCGGAATTTATCCACACTCTCAACGATTGCTAGGCATTCTAATTAAGAGATGGAGTAATTCCGTTCGTGTGAACGAAGGGCGCGGCTGAAGTATTGGACTGGGTAGGTCTTTCCATCAGGGTGGACCTGTTTGAGGATGCCTGTTATGCCGAGTGTTGAGGCGTCACAGTACACCTGGCATGGCAGACCTTCCAGATGAAGGTGTAAGATGCGGTGTGTTGTGAGGTTTTCTTTCAGGCTAGTGAACGCTTTCTGGCATTTGTCATCCCAGACCCACGTGACATCCTTTTTGAGAAAGTTGTTAAGTGGCGTCCGCAAGCGGGCGTAGTCCGGAATGAATTTGTTATAAACGTTCACAGCGCCTAAGAAGGATCGCAATGTTTTGCGATTGTGTGGAAGTTGAATGGTGTGACTGGTTTCTATGTTTCGTGTTAGTGGTGTGGTGGTACCAGCAGTGATTGTGCATGTGTCTGAGCGGTGTTTCTGTTGCTTTTTCGTGTGAATGACGCGCTTGTTGTGATGTTTACGCGTGTGACGGTGGTGTGGTGGTGTGTGGTCACGGGTGTACCTAACATGAGGGTTGTCCCGTTGGACTGGTAATGTTTGGACATTTTTGTTGTTATTTTGGGCCATATTGGCCTTGTGCATAGAGGGCGTATAATGAGGGCAATTGGCCCTGGTGAAAATTTGTGTGCGTGCGCGTGACGTGATCTAGATTGGCATGGTGGCAAATGGATTTTGACCAATGGATGCGCGTATTGGGTGCCGTGTGCGAAAGGCTCGTGTGCCATGTGAGCCCTTTGTGACACCGCTTGGCATTCCCAATAGGCGCATTCATTTGGTATATGAGCAAAATGGTAGGTGGTAGTGTGCAATGGGGCGGCGAGTTGGAACATAGTGCCTTGGTTAAAATATATTGGTATTTTTAAGTTGCGGAGGGTATTTATACCGAGAATCCTAAATGGTAGAGGTGCTTCTACCACATGGAAATTCTCGTTTTTGGTTATTTTACCTATTGTAAGGGGGAGGGTTATTTGACCTAAGGTCGGTACAGGACCGTTTATGGCCTATAGATCTATGGGTTTTTTTTTTTAAGTTTTAGTTGAGGGAGGTTATTTTTTTAAACTTTTTATAGAGGTTATGGGGCACTATTTTCAAACTTGCGCCTGTATCAATTAGGAATGGGGGTGAATGTTCATGGATGATGAACAGTTTAATCGTCAGCTGTCTGAGGAAAAGTCGGTGCCTTCCTACCTGGTTGGCGAAAGGCTGGGGTGTCTCGGGCGGCTTTTTGGGCTTGGGCTGTGGTGGTTGTTGGGCGTGTTGTGGATGTTGGTCTGGTTGTGGATGTTGGGCTGGTTGCACTGCCCGCGCGCTCGCGTGTGGAGCTGGTTTGTTTCGGCACTCATAGTGCCAGTGGTGGGCACCGCAGAATTTGCAGTTCGACGGCGGTGCAGATACAGTCCACGCACCTGTTTTTCTGGGTGTGCTGGTGCGCTGGGTCCGTGGATCCGTTGCACCAGTTGGAACCACTCTCCCAGGCTCTCAGGGAGAACCACGCGGACCAGGCTCTGGTTGGAGAGCGGCAATCCCTTTTTCAGCGTCTCGAGGATTACCTCCTGTGGAAGACCTAGTTGCATGCCTAACACTGTCTTCCCTCGGTAGTACTCCTCCAGGCTTGCCTGCCCAGCAAGCTTCATGGCGAAGGACGCCTCGTTTGATTCCGGGTAGAGGTCCAGGAGGGTTTGCCTCACCTGGAAGTAGGTTTGGGTGGCCAATCGGAGTTTTCTGAAGAGCTCCAGGGGTTGGCGCGTCAGGTAGCGAGGCATTCTGAGCAACTTTTCAGGGGTAGTTACGAGGGCTTTGTCCATCTTCCGGTCGTAGGCCTGGAAGAATAGGTGGGCGGCGTAGGTTCCATCGAAGGGAGGGATGTCCGCTTCCGCGTGTTAGGTCGACTCCACTTGCGTCAGCACGGCGGTCAACTGCAGGAGAATCTCCGCCAGGGTGCGTGTCGGTTCTATTTCGGGCACGGGGGTGCTCGCTCTACTCTCCCTTCTCGCGTCTTGTAGTGGCTCGTTTTCCATCATATCCTGTCGACTCTCTATAATATTTCGATTGGATCCTGTCGACTCTATGTGATATTCGGGTTGAGTTGTCGAACTTACTATGAGATCCTGTCGACTTACTGTGAGATTGGTGAATTGTGGTGAATACTATGTCGGATTATGTTGAATTGGTGATTGATGGCGCAGTCTTGGTCGAATGGTGGGTTTCCACAGGGTAAATACGAGCACACATGGATAGATAGAAAATAGACTTTGCGAAAGGGAGAGAGTGATGAGACTGGAGAAGGTACTTTGCCTTCACATGATGGAGCGGACACTACCTTGGTTGGAGCCTAAGTTGAGCACACCTTGCTTCTAGCCCGGTCACCTACCTTCTCTTAACTTCTTGTCCGAGATCATCGTCATTAACTCTCTCGGCTTCTCATTGGTGGAAATCTTTCCACGTGCTTGCTGCTGATTCGCTATTAGTTGGTCATGCTTAACTGCGATTGGCTTAGTACCTCCATTGTCGTCATGATTGCAATCTTCCAGGAAGAAGAAGGTCTTTGAACTTTAGTTTTATGGGTCCTGGGTAGTGACCTTTACTTCCTGGATGATGCAATCCTGTTAATTGTTATTCCCTTTTCGCGAAGCCTAACTTTTATTAAATCTTTTGACGATACATTGCATAGATTGTGGTGGGGTTACATATTGCTATATACAAATTATCACATATATATATTTTTGGAATACACAAGCGTATTTTTTAAGTAAAATGTAATAAAGGTAATTTTGTTTGTTTGAGATAGATAACTTGATATACAAATTAACGAAATAATTTGAAATTAAAAGGTTCTACCTTTTACAAATTCAAATATTATATACTCATAAACCTTTAAAAGTTTCGATTGATATTAAATTATATTGTCACGGTAGAGAAGACAAGTATTCCAAAAGCTTAATTAAAAATAATTTATTAATTAAACTTATATATTGCAAAATGTGTCAATGGATTTTTCAAGTGGTAATTTACAAGCATGGTAAGGGGTGATGAGTATGCGAATATTTATCCGCGCGAAGATAAGCAACAGATTATTCAAAAATATTTAATCTGTGACATTGTCCCCTTCCTAGATGAACAGCGTGCCGCTGTAATTATCACTTGAACAGATCAGCTCAGTCCTCAGAGTCATGGTAGGGTTTCATTCTCAGTGCATGGATCAGGTCTCTTGTTTGGCGTCTCCTGGTTGGTTGGTCCACAGGTTCAACTTCGAAGGTCAAGTCAGAGAGTTTCCGAGTAACCTTGTATGGCCCGAAGTACCTTTTCATCAGTTTTTCAGAGAGTCTGATCTTTCTTGTTGGAATGAAAATCCATACCAGGTCACCGTCGTTGTAATCCATTGCCTCGTGCTTTGAATCATATCTGGCCTTGTCCTTTTCTTGGGCTTTCAAGGTTTCTAATCTTGCTACCTGCCTAGTCTCTTCGAATAGCGAGGCAATCTTCTGACTGTATTCCTCTTGGAGATCTTCATGCGGATTTGAGAAAAGAGTGTCTATAGTCGTTTCGGCTTCGCGTCCATGGATCAGTTTAAAATGGGTAAAACCTGTCTTATCTTTTTTGCGGTGTTGTAGGCGAACGTGACGTAGGGCAGGATTACGTCCCAGTCCTTCTGTTCAACACTTACATACATCGCCATCATGTTGGCTAAGTTTTTTTTTTAACCTCTTTGTCAGTCCATTCGTCTGGAGATGATACGCTGGCGTGAACCGATGTATCGACGAGCATTGATTGGTGAGTTCCGCAATCAACTTGGATTGGAATACTCGTCCTCGGTCCGTGATGATTTCTCTGGGGGCTCCGTGTTTGAGAAGAACATTTTCCATTGAGAACTTGGGCTGCTTCTTTTTCTTCCCCTGTGGGTAAGGCTTTAGTAACAGCAAATCGAGTAAGATAGTCAGTACAGACTATGATCCATTTATTACGACCAAAGGATTTCGGGAATCTCCCAAGAAGATCGATTCCGATTCTTTGGAAAGGGGAAGTTGCAGGGGGAAATGGGTTTGAGCAACCCAAGCGGTTTGTGGTTTGTGTTTTCTTCTTAGGCATTCTTCGCAGTGTACTACATACTTTCGTATATCCTTGAGAAGTTCTGGCCAAACGTATTTATTTCTAACCCTCTCGTAAATTTTATGAAATCCTAGGTGACCCGCTGTAGGAGCGTCGGGTAGGCTTCTCAGTAGTTCCAATCGTAGGTGCTTGGGGATGACGAGGAGGTGTAGGTTTCCCAGGGGGTCGAAGTTCCTTTTGTACAAGGTTCCTTTCACCAGCTCATATCTTTTTGGTTCGTCTCCGGAATCTTCTATTTCTCCTATCAATTTTCAAATTTTAGGGTTCTTTCTCTGTTCAGTATCGAAGCAGGTTAAAGCAGGTTTTGATGGTACATCATCATCATCATCTTCTTCGTCTGCTTCTTCCGATTTGCTCTCGAGAGGACTTCGGAAGAGAAAGTCCGCGTCTTGGTGTTCACGCCCCCTTTTATAAGTTAACGTAACGTCATATGCTTGGGGTTTAATCGCCCACCTCGCCAGTCTTCCTGTCGGGTCTTGTAAATTGGTTAACCAGCAAAATGCGTGGTGATCCGTAACGATGACGAACTCGCGACCAAAAAGGTAGGGGCGGAATTTGTTTATTGCCCCTATCATGGTCAAACATTCTCTTTGTTTAGTGGAGTAATTCTTCTCTGCCTTCGTTAGGGTTCTTGAGGCGTAACCAACTGGCCGCTCTTTCCCGTCATGGACCTGAATGAGGACTGCTCCGATACTATAACCGCTGGCGTCAGTATGAAGCTGGGTTGGCAGGTGTTCTTCAAAATTAGCTAAGATAGGTTCTGAGATTAGGGCCCTTTTCAGTGTTTCAAAGGCTTCATTTTTCTTCTAAGTCCCAAGAGAAACTTTTGCCCTTTTTGAGGATTTCATGGAGAGGGGCAGCTTTATCGGTGAAGTGTTCAATAAATCGGCGAAAGTACGAACAAATGCCGATGAAACTCTTCATCTCACTGATAGATCGTGGGGTCGGAAACTTGGCTATAGCTTCTATCTTTTCAGGGTCGGGATAGATGCCGTTGCCATCGACGAGATGTCCAAACACTCTTATTCGTTTGGTTTAAAAATACACGTTTTTGAATTGAGGCTCAAATCTGCATTGCTAAGGCATTGTAAGATGATTTTGAGTCGGCGCAAGTGTTCGTCAAAAGTTTTGGAGAAAACTACAATGTCGTCCAGATAACACAGGCACTGCGTCCACTTCAATCCCCTTAAGATTTTGTTAATTAAACGCTCATATGTTGCAGGGGCGTTGCACAGGCCGAAGCGCATCACGATAAATTCCTATAGACTATCTGGGATTATGAAGGCGGTTTTCTTTCTATCTGCCTCGTCTACCTCTATCTGCCAATATCTAGAGCGTAGGTTCATTAACGAGTAAAATTGGGCACCTTTTAAAGAATCAAGAGTATCGTCAATTCTAGGGAGTGGATAAATGTATTTTTTTAGTTATCTTGTTCAATTGACTGTAATCAAAGCAGAAGTGCCAATTGCCGTCTTTCTTCTTCACCAGAATAACAGGCGATGACCAAGGGCTTTCTGAGTGGCGTATTATCCCGGCATCTTGTCCACTTCCTGTTGGATTGCTTGTCGTTCTTGTTGGGGAAACTCTCGATAGGGCCTGTGCTTAACTGGCCGATTGTCTCCAATTTATATTTTTGCTTTGTTAGAAGCGTCTATCTTACTGTATAATTATTGGTATCAAATACCTTATCAAATTGTTTCAGGATTGATAAGACTTCAGATTGTTGATCTGCTGATAAGTCGTTACTGATCAAATTCTGTAAAAATGCAACGTCACCATTTATATTATTCTTGGGACTAATATCTCGGGCAAAATTTTCTTCAGGATCAGAGCACTCCGAGATAGCAGTAAATGATATTCGTCAAAAACTTGTATTTTCCCTAGAAACATTCCTTCAGAGATAATTTGTGCAATTGGGCTCGAGTTTGCAATCCAAAGCTGTCCCTTATTGTGATTGATCGTAAGAAGTGTGTATAGGGAACTGATAGTTATTTTATTAATAATGCGCATTTTGAAGGTTCAAAAAGTACCTTGTTTCGTCCATTGAGTTCTGAGTTCATCACATTTATTTGTTTGATAGATTCGGCTGGGATAATTATGTTTTCAGAGGCCACGTTTCTATCCTCGGTCGCTAGCGATTTCAAATCGTCTTTATCTTCTTCAAGCCTGATTTCGGCACGTCCACAATCGATCACGGCATTTGTTGCTTCCAAAAATTCCCATTCAAGTATGATGCTGGGATTGCTTCTGGGAAGTACGATAAATCCAAGCGGCTATCTTAACCCATTTATGCTCAAACATATTGTGCATCGACCCAGAGACGTAACATTTTTGCCATTGGCGACTCCAAGAGTTATCTCTTCATCCTTGAACATCGTCTTTTTCAAGTGTCGTCTTAACCCGTTCGAGATAACAGAGAATGAGGCTCCCGAGTCGACCAAGGCAGAAAATGCAACGTCATCTATAATTATTTCAACGAAATTGTATTATAATTTGGCGGCAATCGTCGATGGAGGGTTTTTAACACCCGCGGCTTCCCCCTCGAAATAATACGCGGCTCTTAGTTTTTTCCTAGATTGTAGCGGCGTGGGGATTGGTTTGTATGGCGGCCTAGGGAAATGGACTAGCGTTTTGGGGATCTTTCTCGGCTTGGGTATGGTTATTTTCGGCGTTAGTTTGAACTTATTGAAGAATGTTCCTCATTGAATTGACTAGTTAGGCGGGTCTGTATTCACCTTTTAGGTCTTTCAATAATTCATATTGGTCTACTGGCTGGCGATCTCTACAGTAGCGTTTGACATGGCTTGAGCGGCCACATTGAAAACAGAATGGCTTGTTGTCTTGGATCCTCCATTGGTCTGTTCGTCTTTGGCTTGGCGTCTGGTTGAATACCGATGTGTCTTGGTTAGGGTACCGCTGTCTAGGTGTCCGGGTGAATACCCTTGTTTGGGTTTTGTACTGGGGTTGTGGTCTTTGGACCGGGTTAGAAATCGCGGCTATATATTTTTTCAATTTCTTCTCTGATAATTTTCTCGAGAGGAGAGTATTCTGTTGAGGTTGGTGCAGTGTTTAATGCACGACGGATTTCTTCGCGGACTATCCGTCTGAATAAGTCCTCCGTCGATTCGGACTCTACTGGATCGATCGAAGCAACGTTGTGTCGCCTATCGAACACTATGCGCTTGTTCACACGTTGCTTGTTTGAGCTTTCGATTTTCATGCACAACCTAATAAAATTTTCAGTGGTGTCTATTTCCAAAACGACAATTAATCTATAAATATCCTCCGATATACCTTTCAATAAATGTGCAACTTTCTCGCTTTCGCTCATTTTGGGGTCAATTTGCTTGCATAGGTTGAGGACTTCTTGAATGTAAATTTCACAAAGTGCGCTTTTTTCCTGAGCTCGGGATTTTAATTTTTGAATGAAGTTTTCTTTTTAAGTTGGTGTGATGACCGAAAGTCAGAGAGAACATTGTCTCAAACGAATCCCACGAGTCTACCTGTTCTTAGAGATTCTTGAACCAGCTTCTTGCTGTTCCCGAAAGGAAAAAAATAAACGTTCGCCAGGCACATTGTGTTGTCCCAGTGTTTATACTGAGCGACCCGATAAAATTCCTTTAGCTATTTACGGGATTTTGGCCAGGTTCTCCAGAAGAAACAGAGGGGTGACTGAAGAGTTGAAAATTTTGCTCACCTTTAGGGACTTGAATAGCTTGTTTTTTTCTTCATTTTTTCTTCTAAAGGCTCTAGTCCTTGGATTCTACGGCTTCTTTGGACGGCTTGGGCGACGTAGGGATGATCCGGCTTAATCTTCACCTCCAAATAATTTATTAATTAAACTTATATATTGCAAAATGTGTCAATGGATTTTTCAAGTGGTAATTCACAAGCATGGTAAGGGGTGATGACTATGCAAATATTTACGCGATGATAAGCAACAGATTATTCAAAAATAATTAATCTGTAACAATATGAAAAGCTTGCAGATTTTAATTTTATTTTAAAAGTTGAATTAAACTTTCAAAGGACAATTTTTAAATATAAATTATCATTATTCCCAAACATGATGTGATGGCTCTCCATTCTCTACTGAAGAAACAAGCTAGGAAGTTCCAGATAACTTATATTTCATCTAAGTGTATACATTAAAATTTATTTTTTTTTTCCAATGGACTTGGAATATCCAGACGGTAAACCCATGAGAGCAATCCTTTGCTGTAGCAAAAGAAAAACTCCAGACTTGAAGAATTCGGTCTCTATTCCCAGATCTTAGCGGCCCTTCCTTCAACTCACTGCTTCTTTCACTTCACAATTCATAAGCCGACAATAGTCACCAAATTGATTTGTTACGACCCTTTTTATCTCTCGTTGTTTGCGTGCAAGATTTCTAAATAACAAAGGGGGTTCTATGTAGAAACAACTTAGCTCGAGGCTCTTTATTACCAGTAGCTGATAGTAGAATTAAGGGTTAGGAGTCTCCAATGTCCGCCACCAGAAGGATCTTCCTCGCCAAAAGCCGTCCAGGTCGGACAAGCCTCTCTGACACCCACTTCCAGGATCATCCACACGGCCTCACTCCTTGAGGCCACTTGCCGCTTCTTCTCGTACCGCCGATGTAACCAGAATGTCTGTTCACCCCGCCTCGTGGACCATCCCCCTACAGCTGGAGTCAATCCATCTTCTTTGCTTAAATTCATCCTAGGACAGGGGTTGGCAAACTGCGGCTCGCGAGCTAAATGCGGCTCTTTGAATGCGAAGCTGCGGCTCTTTATATAGTTCCATACGCAACTATTATTTATGTGAGTACTATTTATTGTTGGCAAGAAAAAGGTTCTGGCTCTTTAAAACTGAAATTTTTTAAAATGTAATTTCCAACTCAAAAGTTCGCCGACCCCTGTCCTAGGATCTTGGTTATTCAGTTAGCTTGTCATACAGTAAGTATCGGATTATCCATATTACAATATAGAGCTAATGAAAAGATGAGAACAATACTTTTCATTATAGAAAACAACAGAATTCAATAATAGAACATTGAAGAACATAAGATAAAATTTCATTAAGCACAAATAAAAAATATTTAAAACACAATTTAAAATTTCATTTATAGTATTTTTGAAAATTTTTATATATGCCTAAAAATCACTTTACCAAACAACTTTCAATATTCTTTAAATTAATATATATCAATTCGAAATCAAAATCAGTTGTAGTTGATTGTCATAAATATAAAATTTATATAAAAATTTGTAATATAAATATATATCACAATTAAAATAATCTTTATAATTATTATTTGAAACATTTACTTGAAATTATTCAATAATATTTAAACGAAAGAATAAAGAATTATACACCAACCAACCAATAGCGTGATGGTTGTGGATATTTATCAAAAGATGGAACACTCCATAAGTCGTCTGCTATTGATCCACCAACAATTTCTGCCACAAGATCAATCCTACGTTCGTCTGATTTATATTTGTGCTTCTAACACCTAAAAACATTTGTTTCCCAAGTCATTTTTCTTGATTTTTTTGGATGAATTTCGTGTACGTTACCCATCAACACTTTTTTTTTCGTTTGGTACCAAATGAAATAAACTTTGAAGGAACCCCGAATTTTTTAAGAAGCCCA